>OY992531.1:20355839-20904259 GCA_963921185.1 Dasysyrphus tricinctus
ACTCAGTATCAAATAGATGAGTTGGAAAAATTTACTCAAAGTTACTTTTTGACACTTTAACTTTGAATCCAGGAACAACTTTGTGACGTCATAAAGTTAATTGAAGTAGCTTAATTTGTGATGCTTTATTTGCGGAGGAGTTTTCTCGTAAGGAGTTTTTTAATGGGTAAATTCATTATAATTTGTGTCGTGCAACCATTTTGTTTTAGGCTATGTCCTAATTGGACAAAGATCGCGCAACCCAGCGATGAGCTTCGGTCGGTCGCATCGCTTGTTGATAGCGCTACCAAAATGTGTGCCCTATTACCGATCGCTTCTTAAAACCGCGCGTGGTAAGTGGATGTAAACACACTATCGGGCGACCACGAAGGTGAATTTTGTATGTGGTTTCCTATTTGGAGTTTGCACCATACCTCAATGTTGATCAGAGTAAACAAAGCTAGTATTTATTGTACAAGAGAGACTTTTCAAATGCGCCAATCGCAAAATATGATGATTGCGAGGTTCAATAAATATATAACTATAGCAATAACAATTCTAAAACCCCACCTTGATTGCATTGAATCTATTTTTGAAACAATCCCAACATTTATCCCATAAAATTAAGATTAATTAAGATTCATTTATCGTATTTTCCTTGAAATCCGTTGTATTGTAGTGCGATCAAAAACAAACTCGCTTGATTTTAAGCAATTAAACAACTTCTTGTAGCGTCAGTCGCGCAAATTCAGTACCTGATTAGGACATTTTCCCTTTAGGTATTGAGTTTGTTTTTGAAAGCTTGTGTGGAATAGCTTGAGTGATCTCAAAACAAGCATGTGCGACTGTTATACGTCATCGCGCTACCGCGTTTATATTCTAATAAGGACACATTGATTGATTTATTGAAGTTTGATGTTTTGGTTGTCCGATACAGCGATCATCGCTTGTTGTTCAGTGGTGCGATGGGTGCCAATTAGGACATAGCCTTAGGTAATGTCCTAATTGGCACCCATCGCATGACCGAGCAACAAGCGATGATCGCTGCATCGGACAATCAAAATATCAAACTTGAATAAATCAATCAATGTGTCCTTATTAGAATATAAACATATAGCCTTAGGTAATGTCCTAATTGGCACCCATCGCATGACCGAGCAACAAGCGATGATCGCTGCATCGGACAATCAAAATATCAAACTTGAATAAATCAATCAATGTGTCTGTTCGCCTACTTCCCAAAACTACGAATTTCTACTTATTTTATTTTTTTCATATGAGCTTTGACAGAACTTTGGGCGAAATTCGTAAAAATTCGTAGTTTTGGGAGGTACGCGAACAGACCAAATGTGTCCTTATTAGAATATAAACGCGGTAGCGCGATGACGTATAACAGTCGCACATGCTTGTTTTGAGATCGCTCAAGCTATTCCACACAAGCTTTCAAAAACAAACTCAATACCTAAAGGGAAATGTCCTAATCAGGAACTGAATTTGTGCGACCGACGCTACAAGAAATTGTTTCATCGCTTAAAAACAAACGAGTTTGTTTTTGATCGCACTAAAATGCAACGGATTTGAAGGAAAATATGATAAATGAAGCTTATTTAATCCTAATTTTATGGGGTAAATGTTGGGATTGCTTCAAAAATAGATTCAATGCAATTTAGGTGGGGTTTTAGAAATGTAATTTTTTTAAATTTATAGTTGTACATTTGAACATGAACATTGCAATCATCATATTTCGCAATTGGCGCATTTTAAAAATCTCTCTTGTACATTCAAGATTAGCTGTAAAAATTTTATTTACTCTTAACAACATTGAGGTTTGGTGCAAACTTGAAAGAATAGAAAACCATTTTTATACAAAATTCACTTTTGTGGTCGCCCGATAGTGTGTTAACATCCACTTACAATGCACGATATTACTTAGGAGCGATCGGACACACATTTTGGTAGCGCTATCAACAAGCGATGCGACCGACCGAAGCTTATCGCTGGGTTGCGCGATCTTTGTCCAATTAGGACATAGCCTTAGCGCTTGTATTACAGATTCCTATTTTTTGCCATACGTGGTAATGACCCGATCCCTTACCTTCAGGTGAAAACGAATGTTTACACATCTTGCACGCGAGTCCCGGTACTCACACATTTTTTCTTTTCTATTGTTTTCTTTTGCAAAATAAGGCCAGTTAGTCCATTTTCATTAACAAAACTGAATAATATCAACAGTAACAGATTGATTTTTTTCCCCAATGGAAAACACATGATTCCAAATGCACAACTACTCAACGAACACAGTCATCGAGATACAAATGCAATATCAATCGTACCAACATTTGAGAACGAAATCACATAAGATCCATTCGAGACTCGTATAAATGTCAAAAACCCATCCGTAGTAAGATTCTACTTTAACTTTTATCGGTAGTATTCATACTGCGGATATTGTTTATGTTATTCGTGTAAAATCCTACTATACTATTGATAGATTTTCCAACAAAACACGGGTATTGGTAGTCCTCAATAACAGCAACGAATGTCTCAACCATGGGTTTTTATTTTGAGTTAACTCGTTTCCTAATGGTCGTTCCACACTATCCCACTGAGTATTAATACATGTCAAAAAAGTGTGAAGAAATCATGTATAACAGTGTGGAAACAAAATATGAAATTTCATCACACACAACTTGACAGCGCATCCGAGACGATTTGACATGTGTTAATACACGAAAATATTTAGGATCGGTTCTAAAACCACCACACTTTCTATCCCACTTGGGCGTTTGAGGTTATGGTGAAAATGATTTTTTTATGCAAGTGTGGAAGCAAAATATAATAAGTCAGTTACATCACACAAATTTGGCAGTCGTATGAAATTTCTTGCCACTTTATTCTGACATGTGTTAATACTTTGTGGGAAAGTGTAGAGGCACTTTAAGCAAAAATTCTACATGAAGATGACGATAATGGAGAGGATGAATGTTTGACCTATCCTTTTTTTTCATAATTGTTTCCTCTAAACTCCAAATTTTAGTATAATGAGAATGCACAATGGCAATTCCGAAATTAAATAACAAATAATATTTAACAAATTTCACGTTTCAATTATTGTGCGCATGAATGCGTCCTTCTGGTTTTAATTCTTTCTTCAAATTAAGAATCGATGCTCTCTTCTATTCAGAATATGAACTGTTATCAAGTGCCAAATGAACTTTTTCAGAAGCATTTGAAACAAAAATGCTATGAGTAATTCGTGAAAACGAAAAGATAAAGTGACATTTCGTTTGTCGATGGAGCTATTTCCACTTGTCTTTCAAATTTGTTGTCTTTCACTGACAACACTTTTTGTTTGGAAAGGTTTCCTATGTATTTGGGCTTTATTTCCCATTTGATTGATTTTTCGGGCTTTCAGTTTATAAAAGAAAGCGATGGAATCAGGAAATATCATTCAAAATGTTCAGTCTTTTTTCCAAATCTCCCAAACTGCTGTAAATTTTTATTTATGGTAATAGATTTTTCTATGAAATCGCATATTTATGTAAATATGCCAGGTGGGCCACTGAAAAAGCTCGACGGGCCACATGCGGCCCGCGGGCCGCAGGTTGAGTATAGCTGCAATAGAGCTTTTTAGCAAAAATTTCTAAATGTCAAACTCAGGACCTCGGCACAAATGACATTTAGGTACCACCCATTTTCTTTTTTTATTTCGGAGGCCAATACACTCCAATTCAACAGAATGAGCATGTTTTTTTCAAACATTGTGCATTGTCCGAGAATAAATATTAACAATAAAAACTATTTCAAACACATTTTTTTTACTTCCATCCATTAACTTTTATTACCAGTTTCAATATTTGAGCTTATTCAGTTGACACAAAAAGACTGCATTTTCCTTATGGAAAGACTTTGATGAGAGTCGGAGGAAAAATAGCAGTACTTTTTGAATTAATCTTTCTGTTTTCTTTTCCCAACATCATAAACAAACAATAAGGATAATCAAATGATTCATTAATGCACAATGGTAAGAAAAAATGGAAAAAGTACCTTTGAAAATGTGTGTCCTTATTCATTTGAAGTGGAGTGTAAATGTTTGGAATTTTTTGTATTGGTAATTGCGTCTGTCAAAGGTGCCGAGTTCTTAACTGTCACTTTAACTTTGACAATTTGGTAGAGATCTCTATTAAGGACCTTTTGTTGTTTATGAGAATCAAAAAACCCAGTTTTTTTTGACAATTCTCGTGGTTGTCAAAAAAACCTGTGTCAGCCCTGGGTAAACCTCAACGAACAAACCTTCTTATGTCGTTTTTCATTGAAATCTGAAAGATTTGATTTTAAAATCAAGAATTGTTGTCTTGAATGAAACATCTGGGCATTTTTTGAGAAGATTCAGTTTACACACATTGCATACATACACGCATACACATACAAATCTCATATGGCATCGGCAAAAATAATAAAAACAAACGAACTGTCCTCTTTCGATTTGTCGTTTGACAAGAGAATGTTTGCATGTATGGGTGAACGCAGATCAAATCTCTCAAATGAGAAAGATCGCATCTTTCGTCTTCAGATCTCATCTTTTTTTGAATAAAACATGAAAAAAAGAAAAAATGCTAATCTTTTCCCAAAAAGATCAGATCTTTTCAACAATGAAAAACGACATAAGATTTGTCGTTTGACAGGAGAATGTTTGCATGTATGGGTGATTGCAGATCAAAGGTCTGTTCCTTGCCGACTTTCAAACAGTTTGAAACCGCCAGATTTAGTCCGAAGTCGTTCCACACTTGAAAAATTGTACTGGTCCGCACCAAATCTGGTGGTCTGAAACTGTTTGGGACTAAACCATGGAACAGGGTTCAAATCTCTCAAACTAGAAAGATCTAATCTTTCGTCTTCAGATCTCATCTTTTATTGAATAAAACATGCAAAAATAGAAAATGTGCAAATCTTTTCCCAAAAAGATCAAATCTTTTCAACAATAAAAAACGACATTAGGTTTGTTCCTTGCCGACTTTCAAACAGTTTGAAACCGCCAGATTTAGCCCGAAGTCGTTCCACACTTGAAAAATTGAACTGGTCCGCACTAAATTTGGCGGTCTGAAACTGCTTGTTATAAAGCCTAGTTTGCAAGTTCCCGTGCAAAAATCTATGCAATTATTTTCACATATCAAAAATTGTTTCGCGTGAAATAAAGTGTGGTGAATAAAAAATATTTACACTTCCAAAAAAAAAATATATATATGTATATACCTATTCACCAAACACCATATTTTGCATTCAAAATTTATTTTTCCCATTTTAAGCCCTACAATTTATTATTTACATGTACAAAAACAAAAACATCAGCATGAACACAATAGGCGCGTCTCACTCAATAAAATCTCTGAGCGCTCAGAGAATTTTTAAGTGGAACAAAAATCTCACCTGAGCACTGAAATTTTTTCCGGAGATTACTGAGACGAAAATTTTTTGGATTAATTTCTCAATGTTCTATCTCAGCTTAAACAGCTGTTCATTTGACAGCCAAATTGCAATTTCTCGGGGATTTGCAAATAGTAAATCGGTAAAAAATATAAAATATAGGTGAAATGTTAACAAAAATGAAAATATATTGAACTTACGATTATGTTTCATTCATTTTATAAAATTTTGTGCTTAAACATTTAAATATTTTAAGCAATGTTGAAATTTTGTTTCCACAAATTCAGTACGAAATTTATAACACATGTTTTTTTATACAATTCAACGGAGAATCTTGTCCCACCAAAACAATCCGCCTCCGTTTACTTGACATTGAGGGCCCAGTGAGATTTCAGTTGGTGAGACGCGCCTAATGGAAGCGCCGATTAAGTCATCTCTCTTTAATACACTAGGACACTTGGTTAATAATTATTGTTATGGTCTCACTTTAAGCATAAGTCAAAAAAAGAACTAGTCAAATTATAAATGTAAAAGTTTCAAATCAATAAAATTAGCTGAAGATCGCATATAAAAATGCGAAATGCATATGAATTAATTTGATGTGGTTTATTTTAATTAAATTTAGATTGTTATTGATAATTAATAAGGATTTAATCTCAATGGGTGGCTTAGGGAAAGGCAAACATTATGCGCCTGAAATATTATAGAAAATTAAGCACAGAATATGTAGAAAATTGTTTTGAAAAATTTGATTTTTCTTTTGCATGGGAACTGTAAACTATGCTTAAACGACAAACATTTATTTTTCTTGCGCAAAACTCACTCCTTTTTGAAATAGATTCTTCCCATATGATAACTTACTCAGTATAAGTCCCAATTTCTCGATGAGCTGACATTAACTCCAACCCTAAAAGTTTATCTTCATCAGTAGAATCTCTTAGGTAGGTAACTTTTTAGACGTTTCACTGCCGAAAAAGTTCTTTCGGGTGTGCATGTTAAAACCGTTAAAGTCACCAATTTTAAGAAGCTTGTGTATGTGAATCATATTGTGTTTTGTGTATGGCATTTTGTCTACTATCATACCATATACTCAGCCTCAGCCTTTAAACTTTAAACTGTCACGATACAATTTTTTTTTTTTTAATAAAGTTTTCTTTTTGTAATGTTTGTTCGTTTTTGCCTAGTATTTGAGTATTTGCCTAGTATTGAGATCAGAATACACGAATCTCATTTAAATCTGACTTAAGAAGTCATCAAGATAGGTATAGGTACCTTACCATATTCATTAAAAATTAAGTATTAAGTATGATTTACAAATGCTTTTCTCAAAAATTGGGGGGGGTCAAACCCCTGCTATCCTCACCTGGCTACGGCCTTGATCTAGACTAAATGAAATTTGGATAGTACATTCCGATTTTCGCATCCCCGAGTACAAATTTTCCGAATTCGAACGATTTAGCTTTCGAATCGGATAACAGAGTAAGGCCCAGCAGGTCTGAAAGTTTTTCAAAAAGAGCCGAAAACGAAATTGCGAAGTTAAATACTTCTAAAATATTCTCTTTAGTTGTAAAGTCATGTATTTGATCAAAATCTTGATTTCGAATATTTTAACGAATGTGAAATTTGCCATACGGTACCGAAAAAGGGCTTTCGAGTCAAAACTTCGAAAAATTATAAGTTTGTAACGGTAAGGTTTGAACGGGCACATCTTGTTAATTTTAAACAAAAATTACTTTTTGAACATGCCATATAATTTTTTTTATTTAATATTTTACGCGCACTAAAGTGTTTAAGATGATTATAATAGTCAGTACAAGCGTTAGGAAAATCTGGAAGGATATAACATGTTTCCGCCCATTTTAATACTCAATTAAAATGGGGGGCGGGTAAAGCATTCCACATTCTTTTTGTGTAGCTAAAGAATGAATCTCTGAGCTTGACAGTAAGTCCGAAGTTGGGCTCATGGGTAAACTGATGAGCATTCCCAAAAGCGCGAGTATTACGGTTGAATTGTTTTAGGGAAGGAATGCAACTGGCTATTTCACTAGAACAAACACTGTTTATAAAAATAGCGATAAAATAATGAGAGACATGAAACACTGCGAAGACGGTGTTTCAGAAGACGGTGTTTCAGAAGTGTTATTGATTGCGTTATTGTTGTATCACCTATCAATTTTAAGGCTTTATTTTGGATTCTGTCCAAGAGAATTAAGTAAGTTATATGAGCACCTGCCCAGATGTGGGAGTTGTACTCAAGCTCAGGTTAGATGAAGACAGGGCTAGCCCGACATACAAACTAAGTGTGAACACATATACTCAAAACTACTTTTTTTTATTTTTATCCTAAAAAACGATGAAATTTGAAGAAAAAAAGCTGCAAAAAGGTGAAACAGTCAAAATAGGCAAAAAAGACAAAAACAGCAAAATAAAATGTATATTTTTGGAATCTGGAAAATCACAAAAAAAAACCCTGCTTATGAGTTTAGTATACGCTGCCGTTGAAGTTCCACATCCGAAGGACAAGGATGTGAATATGAGAACGAATTTGAAAAGCTGAGGGACGGTACTGTCATCAGCAAAACAATTTAATAGATTAGAAGTTTCAGAAATATTAAGCTTGCAATTTTGAACAATTTTTTGTCATAGGATCATCTCTCTGAAGTGCATCCCTAAGAAGATAGAGGGCCACGATGTTTCCTAACATTACTTGTTAACCTGAGTGTTTTTTTTTTGGAAATTTTGCGGCTTTCTATCTTTTAAGGGATATACAACGGAGAGTTTGAACTATGACAACAATTGTTCAAAATTGCAAGCTAAATATTTCTTGTTTGCAAACTTTTTCCCTCTGACCAAAAGGCATTGAAATAAATCGATGTAAAAAATTCAAGTCAAATTTTACACCTGCTTGACACTTTTTAGGTAGGCAGACAAACAATTGTTCTTTTATAACCCTCATTTTCTGGTCTCGTCTATATAATAGCCTGTAATAGGAGTGAACAAAGATTGGAAAAAGAGTACTCCAAACATCCAATCTAGGATGGGTGCATAATGGATTGATTTCAATCGTTTCATTTTACATATCTTGCAATGAAAATTTAATGATAATGTAAGTGACAGTCTCTTATCAATAAGCTGATTTCACCAATGGAATTTGAATCTAAAAGAAAAAAGTAACAGTTTTGTTCTGCTGAAATACAAACAGGCATGCCTAATAGACCGAGAGTCCACAGCAGATTTGGGTGTGAGTGATAGCAAAAAAGAAGTTTAAGCGTCGAAAGCTGCATTAAAAGCTATTAAAAAAAATCAAAACTATAATTATGAATCTTACATTTGGTTTTTTTGGAAGCTTGTCTTGATACCATTATAAAATATTTTTTCAGATTTTTTCTATCAATAAAAAAAAGATACAAGGAAAATAGCGAAATTTTTGAATTGTCAAAATACTTTTTCCGACTATTTATTGTAAGTGAAAAACGGTTTTTTTAAACAGTCTGGCAGGGCGAATCAAGCACTCAAATGATCCCAGATCCGCGGAGCTTATAGGGAGGGTTGAAAACCAATTTCGGCTAACACGATTATCCTCGAAGTTGCATTCATATTTTTTTTTTTTGATGCACTGTCTAATCACAAATGCCCCAAATGTGGACTGCAATGAATGAAGCTTTCAAAGCCAATACTTCTTTCACTCACACCCAAAATCTGCTGTTGGCTCTTAGTCTATAAGCAAAGTACATAGAAAATGCTATTTTGACTTTTCCTTGGAAATACTAACCACCTCCAAGGGTACAATATATAAACAAAAATGATGATGCCATCCAACTCTATTAAGGAATTAGTTCGTTGATGGATCTATTTCTTCCATTTACAATACCATAATAATATGTTATGTATATTATAACATTTTCCGCCGCGGTTTACGGTGACAGTCTTTATTTTCACTTTTTTTTTTTTTTCTGTAAGGAACTTTTAGCTATAACATGGAATGCGTGTCTTGTCTAGTTTAAGTATATATCGTATCTTCTGCAATTTCATAATTGAATTGAGATACTCAAGGGATTTCGAGTGCGATTAGCTTAATGAATTGCGTGGTTTTGACAACAGAAACCAATTCACTATTAAGTTTAATTAAATTTAGATTAATATCCTAAAATATAACTGGTGGCACAATCTAAAGTGTAATCATGTCTCATTATGGACCACTTCAAGAGATGAATTTAAAAAAAAAAAAAAAAACGACACGAAAACAACTCTCTTTATACCTCGTTTTGTATATGAATGAAAGTACGAGGTTGAGTATATGGTGGTAACAGGGATTATACAAATAACAAACCCAAACAACACCCGCTATTCAACAGGTTTCAGACATTCAAAGCTATTAACAATGATTTTCTCTTCTTCTCTATATAGAGAGCTTTAACACGCACTCTTATATCTTTATGAATGAGACTTCCATAATTTCCTGTCCTATCCTACTACGTATCCTATAGAGATGTTGTTATTGCCCAATGGCGACGGCGCCGTTTCAATGTTATTCCCAACAACTATACCACCCTCTATTTAAAGTTTGAGTATAGGGTGATTGTTATAACCGACCTCAAAACAGATGAAAGCAGGCTCTGTGTGTCTTCATCAAGAACACTTTTCGACTCTCTGTGCCAGCGTTACCGCTGTGCCACTTTAGTGTCAAATTGCCACTTTTTTTCAGGCTGTGCCACCGAGCCACCACCTTTCAGTCTGTGCCACTTTTTATTCCCCACAAGTAAAACTATAGAGTTAGCAATTCACCCTGCCATTTTTCCAGACCTTATCATATCTTTCATTCTTTTAAATAAATTATTTATTATTTATTTATACTTTTATTTATTTATTTATGTTGAATAATAATACAAATAATTGAACTGTTAAGGGCCCTGGAGACGCTCGAACATGGTGCGAGTGAACATGGTCCGAGTACTATGTTCAAGCTGATTTTACTTGTCTGCGGGCTGGTTCGAGGACCAATTATTTGGTGTCACTAAAAAAAAATTTGGTCTCACCAAAATCAAAAGGAGTTTGATATTTATAGATGTTCGAGAGCGGGGCTAATCGTTTGTCGTACCAGATTCGACTATTTGCGGACCGGTTTTATAGGTTTACTAGAACATTTGGGTATAATTTTGAATTTCAATATTAAAAAAAAAGAAGAAAAATGCCAAACAACCTGAAAGAAAATTAAATAAATGTGACAGTGAATATTGTGAATGACATATAAGTCGTAAGAATAATGAAGTTCGAGTAGTTTGGTTTCTACTTGGTTTCAGTGTCTGCGGAGTTTAGTCGAACTATGTTCACTCGCACCATGTTCGAGCGTCTCCAGGGCCCTTTAAGTTTTTAGTTTGTAGCTTACGTTGCAATAAACCTTAAAATGATTGTTAAAATTATGTGTTTTCTTCAACTCCTATAAATTCGTTGAGATGAGTGTGAAATTTTTTCCCTTAAGTCAATTTTCATACATATAATTATGGTGTTGTTTTGTTTTTAATTTTAAGTGCCACCTTTTTTTCTCGAGTGCCTCTTTTTTTGCCACTTTTCCAAAATATCCTACGGTAACGCTGCTCTGTGCTCTCCGATGGTTGATGTTATAGTCAGGGGCTTTTTAGCTTCTCTGTTCTCGGCAAAGGAATCATCTTGTTTTTCGTATGTGGAAGCATCCCGGAATGCACAGAATTCTTGTTCATATTCAGTCTTTTCGTGAACGTTGCGGCGTCTAACACAGTTTTATCAGTCGTGATCTTCCAGGATTAAGTGTGTGTAATTTTTCTTCCCAATATATCTCTCTATCTTTTGTGGAAGTGAAACATATAGTGAATATTTAGATAGAAAAGAGATTTAACACCAGAAAGTTCCTATAACGGTTTCGTCAAACTTTTATTACTTGTCACGTCCCAAAAAAAAAAAAAAAAAAAACGGTACCTACATTATTCATTTTAAAATGAAACTTTTTAGCTTAATTTGCACATTCATATGCTTAAAAAGTTTCTAGTCAAAATTTATTCGTATCCTTTGAATATGTCCTTCAATGCGTGCTTAATTGTGTCAAAAAGTGAAACAGATTGAATGGAGAATCATATGTAAATTTTTAAGTCTACATTCATACGAAGGAAAAAAATTAATTTATAAAAAAAAAACACGTTGTACTGAGATGCGCGTTAACGGTTATTTAATTGTTGTGGTTTGAATTTATTCATGGTAATAAAAACACCAATAAAAAAAGTTAAATGTTATATAAATTTTAAATGTATGCATGTATCAAAAATGTGAACTAAAATACATATATGTATGAGTGTTTTGAACAACTAATGCGAAGTGTTACAAAAAATTTACTTGATTTTCTAATAATTGTGAGTGTGCTTCTTAAAAAAAACATAGAGCTTGAAAGATTTTCAGCTTACTCATTCTCAATGGATAACTAATAACTTAACTTAAAGGATTGATTAACTTGAATATTTAATAGGTAAGTAAGATTTTTATCTAAAAGAGTTAATTGTTAAACTTAGGATTTTACTTAAGAAAACGCTTACTTACAATTTGGGTCTTAGAGAATAAAAACTTCACAGGAAACTTAAATATTGTAATATTCAATACGCTTGCGTCATTTAGATATTTTAATTACTTTTAAAATATTACACTTCTTTGTTCATCCATTAAAGATAAAATTCTTAAAATTCGTAATCAGTTTTTACATCAGGAAGCATTTATTTAATTAAAAAAGAAAAAAAAAAAATACTAAATGGCGCCCAACGTGAAATACTAATACGATGGAGAATAAAGTTGCATTAATATGGCAGTTATACCTATATTTTTTGTTGAAACTTGAAAAATCAACTTTTTTTATATTTCTGTATTCCTCATCTGTAGAAAAAAAATTCAGTATTTTTACATCACAATTGAAAAATTTCTTAAGTAATAGTGTCAGTGGACTGTTTCTTCAAAATGTTCCAATATCTTTTTAAATATCCGACACAACTTGAAACTGTTTTATACTATCTACAAATGTTTGTCCGCACTGTTAATTGTATTTCCTGATTCAAAATTATAGGTGGATAATTTAAAACCTCTAGCAAGCTTGTAACAAAGAAGTGGAATTTTTATCATTCATGCCAAGAAAATGTTTTTCATTAAAATATGAATTTGAAATTTATTTTCTTTATTCACCAAACCGTTTAAGATTATTCAGAAAAATGTTCAATCATTAACATAGTTTCAGAAAAAAATTCTATTCTAAATTTTCTTTTTGTTTTATTCTAAGACAAACAAGGGAAACATGTTCAAAATATATGTTTAAAAAGTTAAGTGAGCTCTGAGCAGAGTTGCAAAAATTTCAATGAAAAAAGGCATTTCGCATAATTTTTTGTATGTAAACTCTGCATTACAAATAATAATCGTATTTTTCTCAAAACGGCGCTAGAAGTTTTCTTAAAATAAATTTAATAAATTACTTTTAGTAAAGGCTTCTTTTGGGTGGGAAACCATTTTTCAGAAAATGGTTATTAATGAAACCTTCCAAAAACCATTTTTTAATTTTCGATTTTCTTCAAAACGGTATGACTGATTTCAATAATTTTTCTATACAAGCTTCCAAAAAATATAAATTTGTAGCTTTGTATACCAAAATTAAAAAAAAAATTTTTTTTTGGATTTTTAAAATAGTGTGTCAAAAGCTTTTCTTGAAAATCAAATATTTCGAAAATGATATTATCGATTTTTTTTAAACTCGAGTATTTAGTCCTACTTTATAAAATATTTTTAGAAAAAATTTTACATTTATGCTAAAATAATGGTACTTTCCATACAAAAGTTAAAAAGCTACAAAGGAAATTTTTTTCTCAAAAACGACTCTTATAATTGGGATTACATTTTTTCCATATACTAAAATTAGAAAGATATATGTACATTAGGGGTGTCGGAATTTTTTTTTATTTTTTATATTCAAAATGGGTATGGTGGATCTTGTAAAGGGTTTAGAAAGATGAAATTTTTATTCTGGAACATTTTCCAAAATCGAATTTTGAGACCCCGCGGCCGTTTTTAGGCAAAAAACAGCACATTTCGAAAAAATGGTCAGGAAAACCAATTAAATTTTCGTCGATATGTTGTCAAAATTACTTATAATGTTTTATTTTGGCTTCCTTTTCTCATTTGTATTGACCGAACAACAATTTAAAAATGCTGTATAGTGTTAAGAAAGCGAGTTTCAACCAATTCGAGCATTCCATTTAGAAGAAATAATCCAAAACGTCTAGAAAATCGATCTATTCTTCGGGGAGATTTAATGTAAAAAGTTATGTCATGATATTTTGACAAGGAGATTTTAACGCTATCTTCTTATCGAAAGGTTACAAAAGCAAAATAAAATCATTGTAAGTTACTGTGACCTCATATAATATTGGTTTTTAGGGCCGCTTATTCGAATTGAGGTTTTTTAACCTAAAAACGACCGCGGGGTCTCAAAATTCCATTTTGGAAAATGTCCCAGAACAAAAATTATTTCTTTCTAATCCCTTAACAAGATCCACAATACCCATTTTGAATACAAAAAATAAAAACAAATTCCGACACCCCTAATGTACATACTACCAAAAATTATAAAATTTTACACTTAGCAACTATTAATAAACCTCATAAAACTTTTTTTTTTATTTTGAATTAAAAATGTTTCAAGAATTTTATATACATATAAAAAAATAATTTTTTAAAAACCGCTCCAACGATTTTAAACTTTTTTTTCATACAATCATATTCAATCAAAAATTAAGATGGCATTCTTTTTTTCACCTCAACTGTCCAAGGAGTTGATTTAGCTTCACAATATTTTTCCCTCATAATTTCTATGTTTTTATATGCAATTTTCTTAAGCCCGCAGTGTCCTGAATATAAGAGCAAGTACGTGTGACCCAGACGTGCATTTTATTTTTAAATGGAACAGATTTTATTGAATTAAATTTTAATTTGAGAAGTTTTCAGTCAATTGACATTTTTTAGCGTCTTTTTTCAATCCAAAAAAATTTGGGCTTACATTAAACATTTTTGCACATGCACATTTGTTTTTAATGCAAATAAATATCGATTTCACACTTAATTGTTTTTTTAATGCAAACAAAAAATTTCGTATGGCATAAACAAATTTTCGAGTTTGCATTAACATTTTTTTTAATGGAAAATATTTTCACATTGCACTAAAATTTTATTTTTTAAAAATTAATTAAAACGAAACATTTGTCGCACTTTTACATTCTATTTACAAAAAAAAAAAAACAATATGGTACACTTAGGCGTATACGTACTTTTTATTACTTATTTTAAATTCAACAAAATTTAATAAAAATTAAGAAGTTTCAACTAAATCTTACATTATGATAATGGAGAAGAGTAAAAGAATTGGTTTTACCATGACGTCCATCGGTCTGATGTGGGTGTATTGTGTACTAGAGTGGGTCAAAAACCAAAATTTTGTTTTTTCAAGATGTAGCGTGGAAAATTTGTGCGTTTGAGAGATTGAGGAAGGGTAAGCAATAAATAAAATCGTTTCACGTCTTCTGAATGTGCACAAGCCCTAAAGTTTGCCGAAAAATTAAAAATTCAACGTTTTGACTATAATTCCTTACAATTTCGTACTAGCTTCTTCTTTAATGTAATATAATGTTATATCTCGATTTCGTATTAACTAAAACTTGGGAATATTATAGAAAACAATAAACATCATCTATTGGTTACACATTACCTTCAAAGTAAATGGAATTTCGGAAACAAGAATATAAATAAAGTAGCCAGAGGAAGATAGATTCTATGGTCAAGTAACTAAATTCCTAAAATGAAAACAATGCAGAATTTCACTCTCTACGGCATATCAAAAGTTTTCTGAAATCCCCACATTGGCTTTTTGTTATAAATTATGTATAGTAAAAAAAAAATTATTTTTCGACAATCTTTAGGTATCGGGCATGATTGGAAGACGTGAATCGATATGATTTATTTTTTTTAACCCCTTCTAAATCTCTCCAAAGAACAAATTTTCCATGCTAGTGCAATAAAACAAAAAAAAAATTTTTGGCCTATCCTGTGTTAACACCGATGCATCCACTCTACATGCAGCTATATCCTTAAGGAGAAGACTGATTTCTTTTATATTGTACTTGACGAAAAATTCATATAAAGAATACAATTTTGACTGTTTTTTTTTTTTGGAAAATTGTTTCATTTTTGGGTTATTGTCACATATTTCGTAAATTGATTGACAATTTTTTTTTTGAAACTTTGTATATGTATGTACATTTGGGTGGTCCTTAAATTGGACATTGTATTGGATAGCCCTCATTCGATTTGAAACATAGAAAAACAATTTCCATAATTTTTCAGATTTTTATTTCACCCCCCTGGTCTCCCTTTTTTCGCTTCAAGGTACAAATAATGGAGTTAGGGTGATTCCTATAACACACGAAAAAACATCAGAACTTATAGATTAGATTCAGACGAAAAAAAAAAATCGTACTGGAGGGGGGGTCTATTTCCCCCGTTCAGGCGGGAGGGGTAATTTTCTAAAAATTTGACCCAAAATAGAAAAAAATTATTAAAAAACAACGGGACCACTTACACTGGCATGCTATAGCTTTTTTTAAACCCATGAATTCAGTCTCTAATATGTTTTCTAAATCAAGTTTTTATTGTTAACAGTTTTTGAAAAAATAATTTTC
Source organism: Dasysyrphus tricinctus (assembly GCA_963921185.1). NCBI lineage: Eukaryota > Metazoa > Arthropoda > Insecta > Diptera > Syrphidae > Dasysyrphus > Dasysyrphus tricinctus. The sequence continues at coordinate 20,371,973 of OY992531.1, forward strand.
AAACTTAAAAATAAAAACAAAAATAATAATAATTGTATACGTTTGAAAATTATTTTTTTCAGAAACTATTTACAAAAAAAAACTTGATTTAAAAACATATTAGAGCCTGGATTCATGGCTTAAAAAAAAGCTATAGCATGCCAGTGTAAGTGGTCCCGTTGTTTTTTAATAATTTTTTTCTCTTTTGGGTCAAATTTTTAGAAAATTACCCCTCCCGCCTGAACGGGGGGAAATAGACCTCCTTCCAATACGATTTTTTGTTCGTCTGAATGTAATCTATAAGTTCTGATTTTTTTTCGCGTGTTATAAGAATCACCCTAATTCCATTATTTGTACCTTGAGGTGAGAAAAGGGAGACCAGTGCCGAGATTCAGCTATTTCAGCGAGTGAGATGAGATGACTCGCCGACTCATCTCACTTCACTCGCAAAAGTGATTCAGCTATTTAAATGAAATGAGTAAGTTCGAATTTAGTTTCGAACATGAGACAAAGAATAAATATAAAAGAGCTAAATTCTACCTCCTTGTCACACTCGTTACGTAAAACGAAATGAAACAACAAAAACAACAATGTAAACATTGGAATCTTTAATAATGGAGTTTGGAGTATCTTTTGTTTCAATTATTTTGTTTGTCATAATTAAAGTTTTATGTGAGTTTCACCCTTGAGAAATAAAAAGTTTAAAAGTGTTGAAAGTGAATAGAATATAAATTTATTTAATATATATGTGCATATCGTCGTCGTTCAGTCAAAACTCCCTAAGTCCATTTTTATTTATTTTGAGACATCGGTACTTTTTATAGATTTATACTAACCAGAACTTGAAAACACTTGATTTTGGTATTTTTTTAATTTATAGGAAGACCAACATAAGATTTTAGAGACCTTTAACAGAACTAAAATGTTAACATTTAAATAAATATATCGTATTCAAGAGACGTTTCTCGTTTCCGAGAGAATGGACTTAGGGAGTTTTGATAGAACGACGACGATATGATAATAAAATAAAATTAAAGAATCAATAAAATGGTAGTTGTTTTTATCTACGTTGTTGTTTTTTATTTTGTTTTCTATCCATGAATAGGAATTCTTGAGAAAAGCACATATACCTATCCAAAACTAGAAATTTACCAACACATACACCAAGTCACTGCGGAAATATCTGGCGAGTAATCTGACATTTCATTTCACTTGCTCACTCACTCCCTTTTGCTAACTGAATCGATTTTCGACGAAAAGTGACTCATCTCACTCACTCCCTGCGGCTTCGAATTAGCTGAATCTCGGCACAGGGGGGTGAAATAAAAATCTGAAAAAAATTAGGAATATTTTATTTCTCTATTTAGAGTCATTTGATGAATTTCAAAAAAAACATATAGTTATAAGGACCACCCTAATGTACATGCACTTCTTACCAAATACAAATAATATTGCATTTCAAAATACATTTTCACAAACATTTTTTTTTATAAATGGGTCAATATTTCAAAACATTAATATTTTTCACTCCAAAGTGGACCCTCGCTCAAAAGAACTTATTTTGTTAGACGAACAATTATGTCTCTTAATAACTCTATAATAACCACTTTAAAACAAGGAGTCATAACATTTGATCAAATCTAACGGTTTTTTAAGTCAGGGAAATGATACTTGTGTCAGGGGAATGACAAAAATCTATATTTACTCCGTTGATTAGATGGATATTTAATTTTGCGAATGGTTTCAGGAGTGTAAAGAAAAAGAAGAACAAATACTTACATGAAAAATAGCATCCACGACTATGTTGCACGAACTTGCTCTCATGATTCAAGAATTTTGCGAGACTAAACATTCTATAGTAATAATCGTATTTTCAGATATTTTGACCGAGAAAATGTGAAAAAAATTCAAAACTACTAAAAATACTGTAAATATGTTTAAATGTAATATTATTGATCCTTCTAGAGTTACCAAAACGCAATCAATCATTATAATGAAAACTTGAAAGTCAGGGGAATGACACAAAAAATGATGTTAGGGGAATGACTCCGAAGGATGTTTTATGAGAATTAAATGGAGGTTATTAGATAATTAGATGTTTTATATTATTTTTCACGTAGGTCCATGTAAAAGACACAGACGAGTAAAACTTTTTAATTTTTAAACCACACGGTTTAGTAAAAAACACGCGTTAGAGGAATGACAATTTTGCATGACGAAAAACAAAGTCACTGCCTTAACTTGAAATAAAAAAGACAACAAAGTTTTTTTGAAACCCTTACTTCAATTTTCATAAAGAGCAATTCTGTACCGTTAAACAACAAAAAAATCAGTTTTCTATTTTGAGCCTATATATATTTTTTTTAAATTTCCATTGGTGGGATAGAAATGATCAATTTATGGGGGACACTTACTTAATAGCTCCTATTTAAAAAAATAAAGCAATTAAAAATCATTTAACTATTTTTTAGTAAGGATGCATATATTATTAAAAAGACTGCATCATTAGATTTTTTGTATCGTTTTTAGTTTCGTTGCAAAAATTCAGACAGTGTGGTAAGTAGGCCTGGGGACACGTCAGGGGAATGACATTTTGGTTGTTTAAATGAAGATATCGGGTATGATATTTTTTTTAACTTTATTTTTTCTAGAGCAAATATTAGAACCCGTTTGTTTCAAGCCATCCAATTGATAAACTTATAATAAAATTTTGTACTTCGGTTCAAAAATGAAGGAGACTGAAATATTAATATTTTGTAATATTGACCCAAATACATTTCTTTTTTATAAATACAAAAGTCAAAGTTAGAATCACTTTTTAAAGTACTTTTTTCAAACTTTTCCGTTAACAATGTAATTTTTATTAAACAAAAATAATACCTTATACCTACAACAATGGTTGATATGAATAAAATGGAGCACGTACTCAAAGCTGGTGCTCCATGAGAATCAGAGAAGGTGCTCAGTAAAAAAATTCCTGCTCCCGTTACGATAAAGTTATAAGCAGCGAAAGAATTCTATTGACCTTAAAAATTAAAAAATGGCAACATTAAATTCGTAAAAAAGCAAAAAAAAAAGCATTTATTAAATATGTATAGAGAATATAACATGTTACTTAACGTTCAATTATAGATGAACTCAAATATGTACGGACTCTTAAATTTGTCAGGTAACAGCTTTCTACGATTGTTTTCATTTTCTTAAGAAATGAGTGGATCCCATTTAATATTCTATAGAATCCATTCACTTCAGAGTTTTCGGGAATTTTGGAATTTTGCCATTTGTACATCATTTACTGGCTCAACAGTTGTAAGTACCGTACTTTAATTTTAAACTAAAAGCATTAACACTGGTTATAAGTAATAGCATATGGAATAGACCGGAAAATGAGGGGCATAAAGGAACAATTACGTGGAAGGGTTTTTATTATTAAATATGTTTGTTTGGCCCATAAGCGCATGCTCAAAACCGAAAATGCTACCAAATTCAATCGTGCGTTTTTGAGAGAATGGTCACACTGGCCACTTTTCAATATTTTTGGTGTAACTTGAAAACTAAGGCCAATTTGACAATTTTACATATAGTACTTTTTGTTCAAAATTAAATTTTCTATTGGAATGGATAGTTCAAAAAATTTTATGAAAAACTTTAAGCAGGAAAAGTTAACAAAAACCAATCTAAGAAAATAAAAAAATCAAGGATAACTAATTTTTTTAATAAATAGTGCATAACTTTTTTTGTGCAAAGATAGGGTCAAGACATGCACGGACAATAGGCTATAAAAGGAGCACCTTCAAACGGAGTAGCATGCTCGCAAACCCAATTATATTGTTTTTGATATTTAGAACTACATTCCATGATTTATAAAAAAAAAACAGAGTGTAAACGATGGATCTCTATCTTTTTTGGCTAGAAACGTTCTAGAGTTAAACATTTTTTGGATGAGTTTTTTCAGGAGTATATGAATATTGATAAGGAGTTAAAAGTCAGGGAGTACAAGACGAGTAAGTATCCTGAATCTCCAAGTAAAATGGAACTACCTTCATTCCTTTGCATGATTTTAATTATATGAGATTATCTCCTGATTTTTATATTTTATTCAAAGATTTTTCCGAAATCCCAAAATGAACAGAAGTTAAGCCAAACATAGCAGTTTAATTGTGTTTGAAAGCACTAAAATAGTACTTAAAAGGTACTGGAATTTGAAATTTTATTTCGAATGATGCAGGATTTTTGACATTCGGGATTACCTATGGGTATTCGGGATTGTTATTTTTGCAATTCGTGATTTTGTACCCTGCTATGAACGTAAGTGCAATCAATCACACCTATTGCTGATGGAAAATGGTATATCGGTTTGCAATCTGCAGTTCTTCAGTGGTTGTATGGATATAAAAAAAATAAATTGGGTGGCGCAACAGCTCGTGGAGAACCTGGGCCTAGCGACTTACAACTCACAACCATTCCTGTGTGCGTGTTTGTTTGCAGGAATGGAGGGGACCTACAGTTTTTGGCCGAGTTCGAACGGCTAAATGAGAAGCACTTTTTCATGACAAGTATACTCTTGGAGGATTTGTCAGTTCCTCGCAAGAGGCAGTACCTCGAATAAAACATTTCTGTTTTTAGGTGGCACGGCTGGGAATCGAACCCACACCTTCGGCATGACAGTCCTACGCACTAACCATCATGCCATGAGGTACTACGGTTGTATGGATATGGTTGATCTAATTATATAATTTTAATCTCGATAAAGCACGTGTTTTGGTTAATTCATACCTAACCAAATAATGAAGCAGGTGCTTACCCTGACGAGGTGCTCATCAAATATGTACATGCTCAATCGTTGAGCAACCTATACTAGTTTTTATTCATACAACATGAAGCATCTTCTTGAAAAATTTAGTTTTGAGCAGGTGCTCCGTTTTTATTCATATCACCAACTGCTTAGCCATGTTATAGCCTTGAACTTGAAGAGCAAAAATGCTGAATGATTATTATTATTATTATAAGTTCAGTCATATGTGGTTTTACCATGCAATTTGTGGGATAGTTTTGATTTTCTCATTAAGAAGTTTAAGACGAATAAGCTCAAAGCAAAATTACTATTGCTCGAAGATGAATAAAAGTATTAAAACCCACTTTTTTGCTAGAGCAATTCTGAGACCAGATTCGAGTTCAGCGTATCAATGACCATCAGAAAAGTATATTTTGGTTTATTTTAGAGACAAAAAAAATTAAAATTTTGTCGCACAGTGTAGATGATTTTAGTTTTCGAGTGAATTTTCGGAAACAAAAAAAAAACAAGTCAATTTTCAACTAACGCTAAAACCTCAAAGGGAAATATGTTGGAAATTGTATATCTACAGTTTCAGTCTGCGCTTTTATGTATTAATTTATGAATAATTGATAGTATTCGAGGCATAAGTGAAACACTCTCAAAAAATTAATTTTTGCATAATTTTTCGAATTGTTTTCAATGTTGCGTGGCGAAATTTTAGTCGCAAACCTCAGATTTAGTATCAGCACTCTCAAAAACATAAATCAGGACAAAAATCTTAACTACTCCACAAGTTGCTTTCTAAGAGCCTTTTTTGATTGGATTATAGTACTCGTTTGTGTTTTAAACAATGTCAATCGCCATCGATCACTTGATTGACAAAGCTTAGTTACTAGAATCATCAGTTAGCTAGCGAGGACCTTGTCAATTTGCAATGTTTTTTTTTGCTTTAATTTATTCATTATTAAATCTAAAAGTTAAGCCCCATTATGTGTACCCAGAGCACTTATATTTCATATTATATTGAACAGTTGCCGCCGTTAATGAAAAACATCAGTGGACGTGACCTTACAGTCTGGTCACGTCCACTGATGTTTTTCATCAACGTTTAAAGTGTCTTTCACTTAAAGGTCCCTTTATATTCTTATCCTTAATCTTTCATCATCTTTCGTGTTCCAGAATCTGCCATTACCAACAACACTTTAACACTGAACTGATTTAAAAATTAAATGGCTTTTTAATTTTGGATTTACTTAAAACTAGGTCAAGCAGAAATTTTTATTTTTATTTTCATTTCAATAACCTCAAAAGTATTTACGTATTTTCCTTTCGTTTAGATTTTAAAATTATTTCCCTTTAAAATGACTTCAATAACATAATTATCTTAAGATACTTTCTATGTTTTCATAATGTCTCTTCCCGAAGAAACTTTAGGTAGGTACATATTTAGCGTTTAAATAAAATTTTTAAGACAAAAGCAAAAAGTTTTGTGTTAGTTTAAGTAGAGCAAAAAAGTTTTCCACAATCTACATTCATATCTATAGAAACAAATTGAAATCTTAGAAATGTCCACTCACAAAAAATTCACCCAAAATAAATCGATACAGAGAAACTTGACGAACCGGCAACCAATTGCAAAATTACTAAACGAGGGTTAAAATATTAATTTTTATCCTGTTTTTAGTTATTTTATTATTTGAAAAATATTTCTTTCAAGTCGATTAATATATTTTCGAATGTTTCAGAGAAGGGTTCCTAGTTCAGTTGGTTCTTTGAAAAGCTTCTATACAGCTGCACCGAATTCTGATTTGTTTTTAAAATAATATTTCAATTAAGAAGGGATTTTGAAATGAAAATAACTTATAAAAGCTATTTATTATGCTCTGTTCATTTAAAGATACCAAAAGAAAGTTTTTCTTTCAATTCATAAAGTAAAAATAATTTGACAAAATAAGTCCTTAAAACCTTTAAGCATTCAAGAAATGTGTTTAAAAACATTAACAAAAATTACTGCTTTGTAAAATACACAAACAAAATGCTCATAATTTTTGAAAACAAAATTAAAGTTTTATGAGTTTCTTCAACTAAGCATCAAAAAATATACCTAAACAAGATGTTATTTAATATTTTTATGACAGAGTGTCCTTTTTATGTACCCATAGCTATTATACCTTTGAGTCTGTCGAAGGAACTAAACACCCAACCGATTGTTAAAACAAAAAAAAAACATACTGTAATTTACGAATCTAATGTTCTAACATTAAAATATCCTTAGTATCTCTTGTAAGCGTCCTTAAGGTCTCTCTGTGACTACATAGATAGTCGAATAAAATTGCTGAGGGAAATTTAAGTTTTTCATAAGCTCGTTTAATGGCACGTTATTAAAAATTTTATGTGTAAAGTAGAGTTCTTGGTGACATGTGTGGTACCTTCATGCATATGTATATAGAGAGGTTGTCAGCAGAAAATTATTTGCAACATTACCCAACTTGAACATTAAGGTAGGTATATCGGTACATCAACGGAAAATAGCAATAGAAAACCTGATGGTGTTTTATTTATCGAATCCATAAAAAAATCCTCTCTTATTCTCTCTCTTTAAAAAGGACATTATAACAAAAACAAAATTAATACACTCTAAAATAAGATCTTCCTGATGACTGCATCCCTAGTTTTGTGATTTATTTCTCCATAGTGGAAATTGTGTTGTGTGTCTTCGTTACCAATGTCATTTTGCCAACAAATAAATTTTATATATACCTACAGAAAAATCTTTAAGTGCAAAATGACGTCATTCTATTTAGAATAACAATGGAGGCAGAAAAATGCAGACAACATCAACAGTCATTTTTTCTTTCTTCCTTCTTTTTTATATTATTATATTATTTTGTTTTTGTATTTTATTTTTATAAATTGAAATTGAATTTGCGTCACGCTAAATCATTATCACCAGAAAATTTACAACTTCCTATTTTTTTTCTCTATTTATGTATATCCTTATGTGTGGGATGTGGATGGAAGAATTGAAATGGTTTCGATTTAAAGTAAATCTTTTAGTCAAATGCTAATGCATCAGTCCTTGAAATACGGAAACTCAGAGGACTAACGCTCGATTAAGTTCTAAAGTGCATACACTTTGAATTAAGAAAATAAATACGTATTTTTGTATAAACCTACTTTTATGCAAAAAAAAAGTTATGCAAAATCAATTAAAGTGCCCACATGAATATGTATACGACTGTCTCCTTTGTTTTTATTATTTCAATATTAAGGATATTGATTTTACTTTTGTGTGCTTGCTAAGCTTCGATGGTGTAACTACCAGGACCAGCTGGATGTAAGTAAGTGATTACTCAATACCCAGATAAATACATTCAAAAGAATGTTTCTTTACTGTGCATCTGTTTGAATTATCAAATATTTTCTTGACATTCGGATTTTTTTTTCAGAGAAGAAAAACATACGATAAAAAAATGTTGGATTTCTGCGAAAAGTTCCAGCAGCTTTCCTTTTTAAGTTTCAAAACCAGATAAACCATATAAATGTATTTGCATAACAAAGAAAAATTCTTTCCATATTAATACACAAACGTATTGAAATGATATTCAAAGGGTAGACACGGTGCATTCAAGAGGACACAAGGGTCCACCAGCTCTTTTTAAAATGCGAACCTCTGTCTATCAACTCCTACTCTCATCTCCCTATGGTGAACATAGGGTGCGTAGTACCTTTAACTGAAGATGGGGTTCCAATCTCTGTGGACGGATTTAGGAGGCAGCAAACGAGAGAGAGGGGGGGGGGGGGGGGAGGAGTGTTCCCACTAAGGCACTTCTCCTTTATCCAGGCGGCAGCGGAAGAATTTTCTAGATGGAATCAACGGTGGCGTCGGCAGTTCCAGTTAGGTTGAACTACTACTGAACTAGCGAACACCTTGTACGGGCTACTACGACATATTCGGAGCTCAGGCCTATAAGAAGTGGTTAATCCAGCTCCCCGCCCTTGGAGTTATGTTGTAAGGGTCTGGTCCTCCAGGTTGAGGTTCGTGTTGTCGGGGTGACTTCCCGGCTACGTGAAGCTATTAAGTTTCGAAACAACAGCAAGTCTCGGATACGGATGGATTAACTGTTGACGAAACTAGCAAACAAAATAAGGGCAACGAACTTCGAATCTGCACGTGGAATATTTTGTCTCTCTTTAGACCACGTGCAGCCGAACATTTAGCGGAAACCCTAGACTGCTACAAGGCAGACATTATCGCCATCCGACCACAAGGGCAGTGTCTATTTGGATGTGGATTCGTCGTTATAGGCAGACTTAGGCAAGAAGTCTTGAGCTTCAAATTTGTGTAAACGAGCACCTCATGACAATTGTCATCAAGGCTAAACTCGTCAACATTAGCCTTATATACGCACATACCCCCACAGAGGAAAAAGATGACGGCACCAAGGATGAGTTCTACGAGCTCCTGGGCAAGACATATGAGCAATGCCTTAGCTATGACACTAAAATTGCCTTGGGTGATTTTAATGCCAAGCTAGGAAAAGAAGACGTCTTTGGTGGCACTATCGGAAGATATAGCCTGCACGACACTACTCCGATAACTGACTCAGGCTAATCGACTTTGCTGCGGGTCGAAACGTTGTGGTAACTAGTTCGCAGTTCCCGCATCTCGATATGCATAAGGAGACATGGCGAATTTCTGGTCAATCAACCGCCAACCAGATTGACCACATTGCGATCGACACAAGGCACTCTTCCATTATCAAGTATGTCCGAACGTTCCGAAGAGCCAACGTTGACTCGGACCACTACCTCGTTGTAGCCAAGGTAATGCTGCAGATATCCATCAGACCAAAGCCAAAACAGGGAAATACTGTGAAAAAGTTCGACGTCGGACTAATCCAAAACGTATGAATTTTTTAAATGCTTAAATTTTGATTATAACTTTTGTATTTATAACTTTAGAGTAAAAATGCGGCATTAACACAAATTGAAGAGAATTGAATTTGCTACAAATTTGTACCAAAGTTTTTTTCTAAGACTAATTAAATTTAAGTTGCCACGGAAAACTTTTCACAACTCTTTTTTCAATATGGTGGTCAAATGATGAGGCTTTCAACACCTAAAATCGAGTTTTATACTTGCACTGAACCCCCTTACACATCAAACGAGAAAATCTTTGTCCAACCCAAATTGAAAGGTTATTGTAACATTTTAATAGATATTTTGCGAAAATGTTAAAAGCTGCTTTATTAGATGATTGACAAATTTTCTTGGTTATTTTGTTAATACACAAGCATGTGTAATACCATTTTGGAAAGTGCATTAGATAAATAACTTTTTTAAATAACTGGCCATTCATGTTCTCATATAATTTTTATTTATTAGAGGTGGTCAAACTTTTTTGAAAATAAATTTTTGTACTGAAAAAGATATTTAAGAAATTATAATAAAAAAAGTGCAATAACTATTACTAAATTTTACCACCTATCTATTACAACAGTTATTCTAGAATATTACAAAAATAAAATTTTTTTTAAAAATTGTTCATCCATGGTCGAAGCGTTCACGTATTTGAGGAAAGTAGTACTTGTTAACAACTTTTGGAAAAAACATCATAACATAGTAACCACTGGGAAAATATTTTTTAAATATTTTTTTCTGGAAAGGTCATACGGCCTGCTATAACCAATTGCAAGGTTATCCATTATTTACAGGACACCTTGTATAAACTGAACAAATATTTTCAAACTAACAGTTTTGATAAAAAAAAATATGGAAATGTGTGTACTGTTTTTTTTTCGAAGCTTCCTTGCTTCATTCAATGAATGCTTTTTTTCGAAATCCATGAAAAATGTTTGTGACAAAATGTGTACAGTTTTAGAAAGGTGTGGTAATTTCCTATTCAGCACTGTAAACCGCAACAATTTTGAAATCTCGTTTCTTTATTATATTCTAACGGATTACGACTAAATTCAGTAAAATTACTTTGGGCGCCAGTATATCTAATGAACTAGACGTTGCAGAAGCTTTTGGTTTTCAGGAACAGATAACTTATGAATAGAAAATGTAGAGTTTGAAAACCGAAACCATTTGCCAGGGCTTGGTGTTGAAAATATAGCTTTCCAAAGGCATTTTCAAGTTTAATACAAAAAATGGAGTATCACTTTGGATGCGCATACATATTTCAAGAACCCAATATCATAGAAGGTTCTGGTTTTCAGTTTTGAAAAACTCTCGAAAATCTCTTTCCTGATTTTTATAATATTACTATTTTAGACTTTTAAAAGGCTTGCTTTTGGAAATATCGCCATCTAAAGACATTAAGGCAGGTTGTTGGTTGCGAATATTTCCTCAACAAGGCCATGCAAAAAATTTGGCTTGAATTTGTCGATATGGTTTGAATTAAAAATATAAATTTAAAAATACACATACCTACATATTATTATTTTACAAATGCGTTTTCTTTGGTCTATAAGTTAGTTTTACATCAGTACTACATGAGTACACGGGTGCCCAAAATCTCGCTACTCGGGTACCCAGGTAATACCCGAGTACTCGGGTAATATTCGGTTATTTTTCTACCCGTACCCGGATTCCCTGGTAGGTGTGAAACGGGGTATTACCCGGGTAAAATCAACAGCTCTCGTTTGAATAGACATTTCCATTACAAAGTACGTCACGATTTATTTCATTTACTTTAAAAAAAGGTAATTTAAAAAAAATGGCAAGGGGTATAGTCCATATGCTGTTATCAATTTGTAGTTAGAAGAACTAAATGGTGCCCAGTCTTCTAGTATTTTAATGAGCTGAAAAAAAAAATAAACATCCTTTTTCCAATTATACTTAAAGTTAAAAAAATTATTTGTTTCAAAAACTGTTCAATAAATTATATTTACTTAGGGAATACATAAAATTATAAGTTTATTCTTCCCATGCAAATCAATCATGTTATAAATTTGCCCCTCTCTCCTTAAAGGGGGAAAAATGACCACCTCACCATCATTTTTGTTTGCTGGCCCAATCACATTTTGAACTTAAATTAATGCCCAGTAAACCTTTCTTTAATCTTAAAAAAAAAAAAACAATTCATCAAAGTAACTCAAATACATACAAATGTAGCTCCGTATTTTAAAAATAACTCCTGTTTATTTTATTATAATTCGAGAACAAACAAAGTAAAAGCGCCTTTGGTTTTCAATTTTTTCTTTTACCCATTTTAAAACTCCACTGCCAAAAGGGTTTGTGCTAAATATACATTATGTACAATTATTAAAATTAAGTATTTGCCATAATGTCTAGAGATTCCGCGACTTAAAAATCAATTTTTAAATGAATTTGTCTCTGAAACCATTCACTTTTTCTTACAGAAATTACAAGCAAAATTGAAAGAATAATAAAGAACTCTTATTCCAATTTAATTTTTCATTTTTATTTTATTTATTCATTTCTCAATCTTGTCTGCAGGCAGTTTCGCATTCTTTGCCGCATCGGGTTTTTTTTTTGCAGACAAAATATTTTTACATAATTTCATCTAGAAATTAAAAAAAAAATGAAAAATTGGCAATTCCTTTGTTTTTTTGAAGCGGATATACATAATGTAGGTACGGTACATAGTATATGGAATGTCATGAAGAATGTGAAAGTGTAATTCCTGTCATATTTTGAGGCTTTAACATCAGGGTAAACAATGTGGAGTCTTCATTTCCATTTTACTCAGGGAGGTACTTGTCATGTTTGTGTATTTTTACAAATTTAATTTAATATTTGGTTTTAAAGAAGTAAGGCACACGTCAAGAATTGTAAAGTGGCACAAGCTTATATTTTTGGAAATTTTTGGAGATAGGAATTTCAAACTTTTCTATGTACCCTCTAGCGTTTATTTTTCTCAGTTATCTTACATATTATGTATATAAAAAGTGAGTAATTTTCCATTGAATAAAAGTAAAATCATCCGTTTTGCACTTCAAACACGCTTAAAGTGTTTTTTGTTGACAGCTCAGAGTGATGATGTTATTAAGATAAATGCACACTCTTAATTTGCCGAAATCGGTACTTGTAAAATTCGTTCGTTGGCAAAAGGAATACGCACTTAAAAGTCTATTGCCCAATATTGTGTGCCAAAAATGTGATGTGCTTTTTGCTTTCCAGTTCACCAGTCTCGTCATGGTCATTGTGAAGAAAACTTTTTAAACTTAAGAGGAAAGTTCTTTATGTTCCTTTATGTTCTAAAGTTCCTTATGGTTAAGACTTAATTCCTGTACTAATAACAAATGACATTTTAGGTTGAATATGCATCATTCCTCCCTTACTGCCTCAACAGAATGGTGTAGCTAGAAATGATGTCAAAAAAGAGTTGAACAATTTTAAACTTTTACTGCAGCATTTTTGACATCTATTCCAGCTCCGTCTCCATTCTGGCATTCAGTGCGTTCTAGTGATTAGAAAAAATACTGTCTACACTCTACGGGTATTCCGGTATTCTTAATATTTCTAGTTCTGGCTTTTAAGTTCAAGTCTCGAGGCTCTCGATGCTTAAGAATGAACAGGAGGAACAGGAAGCCAATAGGCGTGTTTTTTTGGGATTTTATATATAGTACAGTGAGAAATTTCCATAAAAACGCATTCGCAGCGGCCTATATTTTTGTATTTGCAATATGGTACGCCTGAACCGCTGTCACGACACAAAAGTGAATTTTGTGAAAGTTAAAAGTAGAAATAAACCAAAATTATTAACAAAAACGAACATATTTGCAAGTTAAATGGGAAATATAACTATATATTTATATAATTTATGGTTTTAATTAAATGTTTGTGTCCCTTTTTTCTTTATTTGCCATTTTCAGATACGAAAATCGATTTTGCAGCTATAAGAAAAGAAAAGGGGTAGGGGTATGTTGGTAGACTATGGTCAAAGTAAAAAAATCATGATTTAGTCTGCCATTACACGAAGACTTTTTAGTTGAGATTTTTCGAAATTTAATATTGTGAAAGTGAAATCAAATCACAACAAAAACATAAATGTTAAAAAAGGAGCCAAGTTCTTTATTTGCACAAGAAACCTGTGCGTAAAAAGTCAGCCAAAAAAAGTAATGAGATCTAAAATATATGCCAAGTTTTAAGTTCATGAAGTTTAATATCAAATATCTTAAGAAGAGTAATATCGAAACAATTCCAAATCATGACAGAAATTTGGTAATTAATGATTACTGATTAAAATTTGGTGGGTTCACTGGTCAAGTTTTCATACATTTTAAATTTGTGATTAAGTAAGTATTTAAGAGAAAACTTGCCAAGTAAATCCACCAAATTTTAATCAGTAATCATTATGGGGATGCCACGCCCCCTGTAGGGAAAATTCCAATTTTTCAATTCTTTTCTTTCTAAGTACCTCAAACCCTACCAACTTACCAATTTTCATTGTTCTACAACAATCGGAAAAGCTCCATATAATTTATAGAATATTTAAGAAAGTGGGTGGATGCCACGCCCCCTGAATAGAAAATTGCAGATTTTCGATTTTTTCCTTTGTATATACCACAAGGCCTACCGTTGTGCGAAATTTCAAGTTTCTACGATGTCGGGAAGTGCTCCATAATTTTGATGATCTGTCAGTGAGTCAGTGAATCAGTGAGTCAGTGAATCAGTCAGTCAGTTACGGTTTTTGCGATTTTTGAAGTCCTATATCTTGGGAACTACTAATGCTAAAAAGTTGAAATTGGGTGAGCCACCTGTGTTTGATCAGTTCAGCAAATACTCCAAATTTGAAGTTTCTGACTTTATTGGTACGGAAGTTAGAGGGGGGTTGAAAATCGCCTGAGTTTGTTCCTGTAAAAAGGGTGTAGTGCCGCGAACTTGGCTGGGCACTACCGTGCCCTTTGATTTGTTTTCTCATTTGCACTCATTTAATTTTGAAAGAAGTCATGACTCAAAAGTCGTCGTATAATAACAGACTCAATACACATGGAGTAGATGACTTTATTAGCGATAATTTTATAAATTAAAATAAGGACATGATTGTATGGCTAATTTTAATGCATTTACCTAGTTTTCCACTGGAAATTTTTTAACTCACCAATTTTACCGGATTAACTGAGTACATTAGTAGCCAAATAAGCCTGAACCCTCCTTGAACTTCAGTTAGTTTCAGCTGTACTAACTGGTTCAATATTTGATCCATGGTTCAGCATTTGTGACTCATCGATTTTATCGGATCTACTGAAATGCAACGATGATTCCAAGGTTCAAGTATGTTGTAATAACAATTTCAAGCTTGACCATTGTTGAACCTCAGTTAAACTGCCGAAATCAGTGAGCTAAAACAATTGAACCACGCATCAAAGCTTGAACCACGTTTGTACAAGTAGCCTTTCCACCAAAAGCAGTGACTTAAAATTGCTGAGCATCGGATCAAAATTTGAACCATGTCTTTACAAACTGGTCCCTATAGACCAAAGGTTTACAAAAAGAGCTTTTCATATGAGCTGCGAATAGTGAATTTTGAAATGGGAATAATCGTGAATTTTGACCTTCCATTCCCTTGAGTAATTTGTTTGGTTGCCTATAGAAGAAAATGTGAAGAAAAATGCTTTGTGGAATGCGTCTTGATGTTGTGGTTTGCGAATTATCGTTTGACAGTCAGCAGAATATATCTTATTTGTCACTTATAAATAAAAATGCTAAATTTTTCACTTTAAACAAATTTAAGGCAGCGTTTTTTTTAGCATAGCATAGGATAGGATCATTTTTTCATTTTGTTGAAAAGGTTTAGACCCTGTTTAGACTGTAATTGCTCACTACGCCACCATGACGTAAATTTATGGGTGAAATTTTCTCTTCACCGATTTCTTCTACAAAAACATGGTCTTGACGAAGTGAAAAGTTACAGTCTAAACAGGGCCATTCATTCAACATAATTCTACTCTACGAACATAGCCATCGAGAATTCGAGACACATAAGAGTACCAGTCGTACCAATGACGACACACAAAAATCCTATTCAATTGAGTTCGATACTCGAACAAACGTCAAAATTTTATCGGCAGCAAGATTCTACTTTAACTTTTATCGGCAGCGATTTTGCTGCCGATGCTGTTTTTGTAATTCATATGAAATTTCACTGTGCTGCGGATAGCTTTTCCAATAAAACACACCTAATATTGAATAATAGTTTGGAATGGGTCAGCAGATATACAAAATAAATTCAACGGAATAACCCCATGGTGGCACTTGATATAAGCAAGCAGCAGTCTTTCGCTGTGGTAATACTGCATGTACTACGCTTCTGATAGAGCTTATCATCAGGAACTAGTTCGCTGGCAGCAAAATAAGACGTAACAATAACAATATTGACATACATATGTCAATATCGTCGGCTTAAATGACTTATTGGACGGAATTTTGAAAGGTTGTGCTCTTTGTATTGTCGTTACGATGTTAAAGAAGTCGCATAACTGCGAGTCGCCTTGTCTAAAACCTTTTTTGACATCAAAGTTATCAGTGAGGTCTTTGCCGACGTTGATGGTGTAGCGTGCATTCTCCATCATCATCCGGCACAAACGGATAAGTTTGAGAGGGATGCCAAGGCTCTATATAGCTCGACTCTATAGGTGCTGTCATACGCGGCCTTGAAATTGGTAAAATGGTGATGGGTATCGATTTGAAACTCCCGTGGTTTTTTCCAAGATCTACCGTTATGCGAATGTTTGGTCGATGGTGGACTTTCCTGGCCTAAGACCACACTGATATATGGACCTATAAGGTTGTTGCCGAATGGCTTCAGGCGCTCACAAAGTACGACAGAGAAGATCTTGTAGGTGATAATAAGAAGTCTGATGCCTCTGTAGCTGGTGCAGTCCAGAGGATCACCTTTCTTGAGGATCGGGCAAACAATGCTGAGGCCCCATTCATCGGGCATAATTTCCTCCGATCATATTTTGCAGATGACCTGGTGCATACTCCTAACCAATTCATTGCCAGCCGCTTTGAATAATTCAACTGCAAGGCATCAGCTCCAGCAGCTTTATTGGACTTAAGTTTAGATATAGATATCTATACTTCGTGGATATCGGGTGGATGGAATTGTTGGCCTAAGTTTTCCAGGTTGAATGGTGGAATCGGCATGGTAGCGGAGTGTGGTCTGATATGGCCGTTATACAATTTGTAGAAATGATTTTTCCATGTCCTCAGCACCAACTGCAATTCTACCACGATTTTTCCCTGATCGTCCTTGCAGGCTTCAGTTCGGGCCTTGTAACCAATGGGTATTCTTTTTACTTTTTGATTAAACTTGCTAACTTCATTCCTGTAACGGCATCTCTCTATTTTTCAATATCACGCTTCTCATGCTCTTTCTTTTTCCTTCTTAGAAGCCAGTGTTCCCCTCTCCTCTAGCTCGCAAGCAGCTCTGGTCCTTCTATGCGGCGTGGCTTTGTATGCCTGTTGTTTGGTGGTATGTACTTGCTGGCATTCTTCATTGAGACAGGGATGGCATCTGTGATGGCTTCCTGACAATTCTTTTACTGGTTGTTGACGCTTGATGTTGGCGTAATGCGACTATTTAAGGTGGCGCGAGAGACTCGACTGGAAAAGGAACTGGGGATTTCATCTTGTCAACAGCTTTCAATGACTAACTAGCCGACCAAAAGTATCCCGTGTTGACTGTTTTTATGCTTCAATTGTAACTTTTTTAATTTTTTTTTTCATTTGTGAATTCTAGCTTGTTTATGTTTAGTTTTGTTGTCTCTCTTTGTTCAGGAAATAAAATACATTTTTCATTTACTTTATCAACTGTTTTTTCGTTTTCGATAAACAAATCGAATGAAAAAAGTACAAAGAGAAAACTCTTTTTGAGGTTTGACTTCTTGTTGAGTAATAGAGGGTTCAATTTTCTTTGCTCTTAATGAGTCTTCAATCACATTTTAATATCTCTGAAAGTTGAACCGGTTAAGTGTAATTGATATTCCCCCATTTCTAAGAGAAAATTTCATCCTCAGAAAGAACAAAATACTAATATGAAAATGACAGCTTAACAAACAATAACTATAAATGTCACACACCCAGCAGCTGTCTTCTGTTAGAGTGGGTGTTTCGGATCATAAGCAAAAGGAATTAAAACTCCCACATATTAAATGGCTATAAAACAAACAAACACTCTGAAGGACAAACGCCAACGAATGAACCATCATCATACATAGTCAAATGTTAATATTAAACTTAAAAGTCATTGTGATGACAGCTGGTTTACTTCTTTGTCTATTTCAGAAGAAAAATATTATCATTCTACTTCAACTCCAATAGAATAATATCAAAAGTTTTGTGTCATTTATTATCTCTTCAACTATATTGCGTCACAGAAATGAAAATAACAAAAATATAAAAAACTTAAAGGAAAATAATGAAAATGTGAATAAAATTAATTTTCAAGCAACCGACAATGGTAAACTACGGAGGGATTCTTTTAAGCCCCACATTTTTTCTATTATTCTACTTCCATTTTCACCCCTACTATTCATTTGGGTTTTTTTTTTTTTTCTTTTTCAAATGAAGAACTATTTTTCAAAGGGGAAACAACTTTTGCTATAGGAATCTTAAAACCCTAGAACCCACACAATGTTATTCCATTGAGTATTCCATCATATAAGCCACCACACAGCAAAGTTAAGAGGGTATACTCAAAATGAGCCAGAGTGGCTATCTGCAATATTCGCTAAAAATAAATCTTTCTTTATTTTATGCTTTTGACATGAATAAAAAAAAAAAATAATAAGTCAACATCAATATATGTAAGTATATCAATAAATTTTATGAAAGTTCGATCAAACGATAACTTAACGCTGTATAAGGACGATAGTTTTAATTTGAATTTATCAGAGATATAAAATTTCATCACAGTTCTTGGTGGGGGCATTTATTTTTGTTTTAAGTTTCGTAAGAACTGAAACTTAATAGTTTTGCTGGGAAATTTTGTTTTGGCTAAGGAAATCACGTACATACTCGTACATTCTATTTCTAGATTTGAGTGAACTTTTTCAGCATCTTCAGGGGTATAGACGGTGCTTAGATTGGGAAGGCTGAGACCGGAAAGAAAAGTGGGGGTATCTCTGACCCGTCACTTCTCTTGCCCAAAAACTGCCGTGAGACCGGTCTCAATCCTCCCAATACAAACAAGTTCATAAGTTATGTCTACTTTACATATAAAGGGTGCCTCAATAAGAGCGCACTATTTTAATTTTGTGTCATTTTTTTCGTGCAAGTGGGAACTCTGAAGTTTGACAGCTATCTATGATTGTGCCGATTATTAAAAATGAAGCGCTACGCAAGAAATAAATGCGTCGTCATTGTGAAAACAAAAGGCGTTTTTTCTTTTTTAGTTCAGAACAGAGCCTGAACTGTCAAAAAAATTGTGTTTCTTGTTTTTAGCTCTTAGCGTTCAGAGCTTAAAATTTGTGTTTCTTTTTTAATTCAGAGCATGTTCTGAACTTATTTAGAGTTCACTCTATATGCTCAGAATAAAATAACTGGGCAGAGAGGCTTATATGCTGAACACAAGCATTTGACAGCTAGTGTTCAGGTGTGTTTCAAAAATAATTCAGAGCGCTCTCACGATAGGAAAGCTACTTTTTGTAATTTATGAAGGTAGAACTATAAAAGTCGTTGATGACGACATAACTACATCAACAACGTGTTGTTATTGTTGTTTTCGTCGTCGTCAACGAGTGGTTCGTTTTGGTTTTGGGAGTTCCTTAATAGTCGGAAGCTGTCGGAAGCAGATGTCACACCAATGAAAAGTAGCTTTCTCAATTCAGTCAAATTCAGAACTGAGCCATAACTCACTCTTTCACTTTTTTCGTTCCTACCTCAATTTCACTTTCGTCCAACAACTGCCATGAAATCTAAACACGCCTGTCACACACCTAACAAACTGTTGGTGTGTAATATTTGACGTGAAGTGAAACTTATCATTTTACACTTACGACTTTGCATGAATATCCTTAATGTATTTTTCGTATAAATTGGGAACACTTACTTATGTGTTGTAAAATTTAAGCGCATTATAAGCACAGTATCCTTCTCATTCTGCTCATATTTACCTCGAGAATGGGTGTCACTCTGTGGCTTAGGTATAGGGTGACCAGATCCAAACTCACGAAAAAGAAGACACCTTCAAAAATCTCAAATGAAAAATTGAAAAAAAAAAAAATATTATAATATTGTCGTTCATTTACATTGTTTTTGTCTAAACATTGGATATTTTTCTGCAGTTCTTCATTAAACGTACATTTATATGCTTTGGTATTTAATTTCTTATTTCATTTCTTTTGACATTCAAAAAGTACTCACCATCACCAAAACAAACCGTTGTTGTGTTGAATTTAAACAGAAAGACTGGACTGTCAAATGAGTGGTTGCGTTCAAACGACACTGTTTGAAAAAAAAGATGGCGTTGTTTTAAGAAGTGAATGAGTTCAGGAACAAATATGGTCTAGGTCATGTTCACACTAGAAAGATGAAGATAGTTTCTGATTTACCCGGAGGCCACACGAGCGAGTACTCGCTAGCGAGTTGGGTACATACATTAATTGTCAAATCACTCGCCGCTCTACTCGCTTCACAACTGGCTTCGAAAAAGGCAAGCCAGTTGACAAGCGAGTAGGAAAAGTTTCGATGTATTAGTAACTCGCTTGCTATTACTGGCTCGTGTGGCCTCAGGGTTAGTGTTGAATAAAAGTTTTTTTTGCAGTATTGTTATGTCGAAAAACTTCGTTAACTGAGAACACCAAAAAAGAGGCAGAATATTTTTTTTTTAAACAAAAGAGGACATGTCCCTTTAAAAGAGGACATCTGGTCAGATTATATAGGTACCTACTCCTAATGCAATAATTTAACAAAATTTCAGCGTCGTCGATGACTATGTGTTATCCACCCCATTTTAACGTAATATGTAAACAATCCCAAAGTTTACAATAACAAAAAATAAATTCCTCTACACACAACTTAATTGAACAACACAGTGGCAAACATTATCATATAGCGTGACTATAAATCAACAGGTGCTATCCTATACTCAAAGGGTGGATGGAGCGGGTGTTTTTTTCAAAAAAAAAAAAAACCCGTCAGTCAACACATTAAGGCCAAAAAGGTTGTGTGTGTTTTTGTATTCGTACATAGGTAAGGGTTTGGTTGACATTGATGATACTTTATGGTGCTTTAAGCAATGGGTGGTGTATTATTTCGTTTTGTTTTGTTTTTACTATGCGCACTCTTAACGCATCATCGAGCAATAATATGTTGAGAACAAAGAGAAAATTGTTTGAAAAATAGTAGCACTATTAGGTGTTTACAATAGTGATGCATAATATAGTAGATTATAGAGACTTGAGGCTATTCAAAAAAGTGTTATAAATTGCAGGATAAATATTCAATTGCTTACATTGAACTATACTTAAATAAATAAAATTAAGTCCGAATTTATATGCAAATTTATCAAACATTTAAATTAATTACACCATTTTGTTTTTTTTGTTTTAATATAACGGGTAACATCTCCGTTAGGTAAAATGTCCAATTGAGTTTCGGTTAGTGCTGTTTTCGGGGAAGTTGAAAAACGCAAATATTTGCATGCAAATTTCCAAATATTGCAATTATTCAATTAGGTATTTCCAATTATGAGCTTAAGATTATTAAGGGTATTCATGCAAAAGCGTAAACTCGTCGTAATCGTTGTAAAGTTTTAAACTTCGTTAATCTGTCAAATTTTCCATACAAATTGTGACAGAATTACGAAGTTTTAAACTTTACAACGATTACGACGAGTTTACGCTGCTGCATGAATACCCATATTGTTTTTTTCCTGAAAAACAAATTATCGAAAAATT
Source organism: Dasysyrphus tricinctus (assembly GCA_963921185.1). NCBI lineage: Eukaryota > Metazoa > Arthropoda > Insecta > Diptera > Syrphidae > Dasysyrphus > Dasysyrphus tricinctus. The sequence goes on from OY992531.1 coordinate 20,393,606, forward strand.
ATTGATTGAGGTCTGCTTTTATAAAAGCTTGGGTAGGTTAGGTTAGGCAGAAGTGGCTGGCAGTAATTTATACTGATACCGACATACGTAGACCAAAGTTGTTCCGTTGTGATAACACATGAATCTTGAAAAAATCACTTTTTTCCGGAGTTTTTTAATCCATCGACATCGTGGTCATCTTTCAATGGAACTTTGCAGTTGATGGCTTGACAGATGGAAGAAAAACTATATTTTGGCCGCAAAAGTATATTTCGACCCAATTGCCCTTGACTTTTTCGCGAGCAGTAATTAAACTTCAAAAACATCTGATTTTTAGAGGTTCTTTAATTCATCGACATCGTAGCTATCCTTTAAAGGAATTTCATAATTAATGGCTTGACAGATGAAAGACGAGCTATATTTTGATGACAAACGTATATTTTGATCCAAATGTCATTCAATTTTTCCGGAGCAGTACAAAACACTTCAAAAATGTCTGATTTGTAAGCTGATTTCTAATCCATCGACATCGTAGCCATCGATAACAACGCAGTCAATTTCGTGTGATCATCAACGTACAAAATGATTCAATTTTACTTTTGTCAGCTCGGCTTCAACGTTCATTTGGTTTGGATGTTGTCAAGTAGTGTAATCTTTAACGTTTCACGTGTCAATGCGTTGACACCAGAGGGTACCAATTGCGTTAATACAGATAACACGTCATTTTGGGACAACACTGATCGTCAACGTTTCATGCGTTGACACAGTCTACAATGACGGTATATTGACGATGTTTCTGATTACTACAAGGAGTCATTGCTTCGACCAATTACGTTGACCGTCTAATCTAAGCTTTACTCTTCAAACCACTTAGGTCCATTTGCTGATACGAAGCTTAAATATTAAAGTAGAACTAAAGCACTTATTTGACAGTTTAGGCAGGGAAAAAAGGAGAACATCAGCTTCTCAAGTAGAAGCGTATGAGACCAAACAAGTAGTGTTATTGTTCTACCTGATGTTTGTTCTCTCCAGAGTATCTTTCTTCAGCAAAATTTTACACGTAGCGATGGGTATACCAATATTTAGCTTTTCAGGTAAAATGGGTTGTAATGTTCCATCAGCCTTACAAATACCTGAAATTTCACTATGGCCTGGCACCCAACCATGGTGAATATTGAACTGTCGCACCATCTCGAACGGCGATGCTCGACAGTTAAGAGCAGAATTTATGAATAGTAGACTTATTATAGTGGCTTGACTATCAGAGAAGATGCGGATATCCGAGGTTGATATCACCATTTCTTTGAGCTAAGATAAGAATTCTTTTATCTCTAGAAGTTACGCCTAGATATCACTACAGTGATAAGAATGACTGAGAGACTTAATTTTAGCTTAGCTTAGAGAACACAAGTCCACCAACCCCCACTTTGGTCTTTAATCCGTCGACGTAGAAATGAATTAATTCAATTTCAAAGAATTCCACATCCTCCCAGGTGGATCTGGAAGGTATGGTAAGTTCAATAGTGGGATTGTGTACTGTAAATGATCCGAATGATTTCAGAATAGCGGAGTGACCAATCTTATTACTGATCCACGGTGATGAAGCCTTGAGGCAAATGCAGTGTTCATGGCCGTTTTTTTTGCTGAAAATAAGAGGTTAAAAATGGAGTAGAGTGCCCAATGCAGCCAGATGGAGTCAATCAGATTGGATCTTGCTTAATTTATCGCTTGTATTGCTTTATCCAAGGCAGTTCCCCATACTGTCACACCATAAGTTAGATTTGGTCTAATTACCGAAATGTATGTTGAATGAGTAATGCGTGGTTGCAGGCCCCATTTCCTATCATAATGGCTTTTTTGCAAAAGAAAAGTTCCACTGTGGCCTTTTTGACTCTTTCTTGTTTGATAGGTTTCCAGCTTAATTTCTTATCTTAAATGGGACCCAAGTAGTTAGCTTCGTCTGAGAATATTAGAGAAATGCCTTTAAAAGAAGGGGGTGTGGAATTTGCGGAATTTTGTATTTCGTGGAGAAGAGGACAAGATCTGTTTAATTTGGGTTAACTCCTAGTCCACGCCGATCTACCCAGCGTGTAATCTTGTTTAGAGACTTTTGTAAAAGTTCTCTTAAAGTATTAGCATGATACATCTTGATACTGCGACACCTTCATCGTCCGCATAGGCAATCACTCTGTAGCTCTCAGTTCTAAGCAAGTCAGCAGCTCGTTAACTACCAAGTTCCATAGAAGGGGAAAAAGAATGCCACCTTGCGGTGTATCCGCCCTAACAGAGCTTCTTGTCACCAATTTTTGAGTTTATAATCCTGCTTGTAGCATTTGATTAAACAGTTCATCAAACGACCCATCAACATTCAGAGATGCCAGTTCAGATGCGATTGCAGATGTGTCGACGTTATTGAATTGTCTCCGGAGTAATTCTTCCATGCAAAACGGCTCGGCTGCGGGTTTTAGGTCTGCACGAGATATCTTCCCTAGCAACAACTTCAAGCTTCGCACCTGACCAGATCTCGCCTAACCTGCTGACAGCATGCTTATATACAGATCGCATGACCCATGATCATCAAAGATGATGAGTTTGACATGCCCTTGAGAAGGAGAAATCGAGCCTTGATATTACCATGATCTAATTTTTTAGGACGTCACTGTAAGATTTTGATACTTTACAATGGAGAGTGCTGGCGTAATCCACTTGGGGCCGTTTGGACACCGCAATGATATCTACCCTCCAGAGACCTTTGCCACTTAGACGTGGGCACGTTGCTGGTTTGCGCATGTGCTAAAAGCTCTTGGCTCATTTCATCTCGGCGTCCAGTTCCGGCTTCCTTTCAACCTGCGACAATTGTTCAGAATCCTGCCACCAATTGGGCTCCCCCTCCAAAAATACTCTTGAGACCTTGAGAGGTTCACTCTCCTAAGCAGTGGAGGGATCATTCTTCGCAACCCCTTCAGTAATGAAATTTGTTATTTATGCCACTTTACTTCTCTCAGTGAGTATCTGTATCAGATGAGGGACCTTGATTAGCCACAACCTTCCCACTCACATATACTCCAGGAATAACGGCAGACAGCTTTGGCGCCGCCTCCGTGCTGCCACCCGGTTTCGAAGAAGAACCGGTCTATCCCTTGTTTTTGTTTTTTATGCGTAAATTTTGACTCCGATAGTGGCGAAGAAATGACGGTCTGTGCAGAGATTCGATAAAGCTGACTGATCCGAAAAGTGCAAAAATTCGGAATCCGTTAACGTAGGAGCTTACCTTTAATTGGGCTCCCAGCCAGGCTGGTTGATCATCGGCAACAGCAATACACCGCCGCGCGCCCGTCCCGCGGGCCGCGCCATGGGAAAAGCTCGTCGAACAGCTTTTTCGTCATGCCACCGAGGGGAATAACGTTGGACAGCTTTTCGCAGTGCAGACGAGGCAGGGTCAGAAATGGGCGTAGATGGGAAAGGTTAAGGAATGCGTGGAGCACCCATTGGTTTCAGGACTCATTTAGAGTTTAGCTCGAGAATCTTTGAAGTTACTTAGCTTCTTTAACTCGATAAGTTCGACACTCAGGTAGAAGTAATTCACAGGATAGTATCGATTGCCATAAACAGTCTTTTGATATTATTGAATTATAAAGGATAATCTAAGCTATAATTCCCTTTCCAAAACCCTCATATATGTACATATGTAGGCATTTAAAGCTAATACGCTGTTTACAATCCATTATACATAATTGATATTATTATATTAGACCTTTCCTTGATCTTCTTGATATTAGACCCCTTAGATTGTAGATACTGTGTTGTTAAAACGCTTTTTTTAAGAAAAGATCCCAAAAAACCTTTAAGAAAAACAATATCTATAATATTCCTATACAATCGTGAAAAAAAGAAAAGAAGAAAATTAAAAAAATGTATGGTACAAAAAAGGAAGGACTCGAATCCGGAAGGCCTTTTAATATTTTTGTTTTTGGTTGCCATCTTGCTGTTCCCAACATTAAACCATCAGAAAAAGAAGACACTGGCCTTATGGTACATTACCATATAATAATCAAACGCATGAATCTTATAAAATAAATTTAATAGAAAAACCTTCATATTAAAATGACAACATATACTTTAACATCCTTGTGGCAGGACTATCACATGAACATCTTGTCTTTATTATGCTATACTACTTAAGAAAATTTTCTTTTTAACATTGACCCAGTTTGAAATGTTGAGAATATTATAACGTCTTTACCAGAGTCCTAGGTCATACAGATACAGAGCATTGAAAACTGAAATAAATCAAATGATGTTCCCTTCTTCCTTTTGCGTACATAAAACGCATGCAAAAAGGAAATTGTTGACATTTTATGCAAGGCATTAAAATGAAGGATTTTATAGGACGTTAAATGAGTATACATTTCGTATATACATATGTGTATGTATGTATACTATGAGGTTGAATCTTGAAAGTTATCAAATAGATGTAGGCAAGCAGGAATTAAGGGATAAAGTACTTGAATTTTACAAGGTTAAAGCATAAATAAAGTACTCAATGATGTCAATAAATCACAGTAATAAGATTTAGAATGGATTTATAAATACGTACATGTATAGAAGGTATTTTTACACAGCTTATATTCACAAAAAAAAAAAAACACCTTAAGCTAGCTTGAGGTTCACGCAACCGATTCCGATGACTAAATTAGACAGCTCTAAGACAGCAATTAAAATATAATACAGTAATTAATTGATGTTGGACGGCTGCTTAAAGTTAAGAAAAGCTTATTATTTTATGATTGCAAACAAAAACTTTAGTTGTCTTATTGAATTAAGAAATCTGCTCCGCAGGTTTTGGGTTTATTCCGTGTTTAGATCAGCTTCCAAATTTTTATTTTGGTTTGCATACTTGATTTAAACTGTTTCCAAAGTATAATTATGTAGATAACATGAAATGTTAAGATAATTTTTCTGAGTGTTGCAGACCTGAAGGTGACTGTAGTTTGCTAGGCCAAGAATATTCAGGTGTCCTCTAGCAGATTGTTTTAATCAATTAAGAGAAGTTGCTTATCAATAACACTTTTTTTTCTAACAAATTAGTGTTTAACACAAAGTAATAGAAATATCGGGCAAATTTTTGTAATCTACATAGTACAAAAATGTTGAGACTATGTATAGACTTCGATCATGCTCGCAACAATTGATATTTTGCAAACAATTTTCCATCAATCTTTCAGCCATATATCGACCGGGACGTTGCCTATTTCATAGCCGATAATGGTCCTCATGATTTTAAATGTTGTAAGTTTGTTGAAATTGAATAATGAATTAATACTATCTCATAAAGAGAAATCAAAAGGCGTTAAATCGCGTGGGAGAGCTGGTTATTCCACTGGATCATTTCTCGAGATTACCAAACTTCTTCTTCAATTGATAAATTACTTAACCAGCTATAACCTTATACCATTGATATGTCAAGTCCTTCCAATGTTGGCCAACATTTTTCTTCCAACATGGCACGATATCCGTAACCATTGAACGTAACATGGCGGCAGTCATTTTCAACGGTGTGACAGAAAAATATGTTCACAAGGAGAAATCAATAGCACACGATCTCTTTTTGCATGTGAAATAGTCTCGTGGGTTCATTCATAATTCAGGATTTCCTTAAAACTTTTGCAGAGCCCAATCGAAGAAGTTTCGGCACCATCAAGATCTTTATGTAAAATTCACCAATGTGCGTGAACTGTGAGATTATCGATTACTGTGAACTGCGTGGAATCGAGAGATTTGTCTTAGACTAGAAGTGCACTTGCGATTTTCAGTCGGTGAGATTAAAAAATCAGGATTGCAACAAATTATTGCCATGCACTCACATGCACTTACATGTCTTAGGCTAGGACCGCACTTGCGATTTCAATCGCGCGACTGTTTAGTCGCTAGCAATAGAACACATGAATTTGAATAAGAATGAACGCACATGCAACCTGGAAATCGCGACGATTAAAAGTCGAAAATTTGTTCCATTTTTCTGGCGATGCGATTGTCGAAAGTTAAAATGAAACAAACGGACTTAGGCTAGGACCGCACTTGCGATTTAAAGTCGGTGCGATTAAAAAATCGGTCTTGCAACAAATAATTGCCATGCACTCACTTCCGACTATCTATCGCGCGATTTTTTAGTCGCAAGAAATAGAACATAAGGCTTTTAATATGAATGCACGTACATGCGTCTATTTAATTTTGCGACAGAAAAAACGCTCAAAAAAATAGATCTGGTTCCATTTTTGTAATCACTGCGATTTCAAAGTCGCGTGTGTGTGCATTAACATTTAAATACATGTGTTTCATTTCATGCGGCTAAATAATCATACGATTGAAAATCACAAGTGCGTGTATGATTTTTTCTAGTTGCGACTACGATTTTTTAGTCGCGCTATTTTAAATCGCAAGTGTGAGCACAACCATCTATGTCCATTTGTTTCATTTTAAATTTCGACAATCGCATCGCCGGAAAAATAGAACAAATTTTCGACTTTTAATCGTCGCGATTTCTTGGTCGCATGTGCGTTCATTCTTATTCAAATTCATGTGTTATATTTCTGGCGACTAAACAGTCGCGCGATTGAAATCGCAAGTGCGGTCCTAGCCTTAGACGATTCTGCTCGCACTTGCGATTTGCGATTTAAGATACCGCGACTAAAAAATCGTAGTCGCAACTAGAAAAAATTATACACGCACTTGTGATTTTCAAACGTAGATACGATTATTTAGCCGCAAGAAATGAGACACATGGTTTTAAATGTGAATGCACACATACGCGACTTTAAAATCGCAGCGATTAAAAAAATGGAACCAGATATATTTTTGAGCGTTTTTTCTATCGCAAAATTAAATAGACGTATGTGCGTGCATTCACATTAAAAGCTTTATGTTCTATTTCTTGCGACTAAAAAATACCGCGATAGATAGCCGCAAGTGAGTGCATGGCATTTATTTGTTGCGACACCGATTTTTTAATCGGACCGACTGAAAATCGCAAGTGCGGTCCTAGCCTAAAAGCTTTATGTTCTATTTCTTGCGACTAAAAAATCACGCGATAGATAGCCGCAAGTGAGTGCATGGCAATTATTTGTTGCGACACCGATTTTTTAATCGGACCGACTGAAAATCGCAAGTGCAGCCCTAGCCTTAAGTACATGTAGGTCCATTTCTTTTTATTCGATCTATTTAATTTTGGGACTTAAAAACGCTTAAAAATAGATCCAATTTAAGCTTTTAATCGCTGCGATTTTTAAGTCGCGTAGGTGTGCATTGAGCGCTCATATTTAAAACCATGTGTCTCATTTCTTGCGGCTTAATAATAGCACGATTGAAAATTTGAAGTGCGTGCATTATTTTTTCTAGTTGAGACTACAATTTTGTGGTCGCACTTTTTTAAATCGCAAGTGTGATCACAAACATCTTAGTGCGTTTGTTTCGTTTTAGCTTTTGACAATCGCATCGCCAGAAAAAAAGGAACGCATTTTCGACTTTTTTCGGTAGCATGTGCGTCTATTCTCAATTAGATTCATGTGTTCTATTTCTGACAACTGAGTAGTTGTGCGATTGAAATCGCAAGTGTGGTCCTAGCCTAAGGCTGGTACTTTGAGTGGTGCATTATTTCACTGGCAGACAAAAATTCAATAGTGAATATATTGACTCAAATTTATTGACTTAAGCACGCACAGGCTGTCAATGGTGGGACGATTGTTATGACCGATCATTACATTAAGCACTCTTAAACACCGATTTGGAATTTTGGTAGCAATTTTTAGTAATTTCTAAACGTGGCTTGTTCGTGAACTTTATCATGATAAATGTGTAAGCATTGACTGAAGTTTTAACATTAATTGACCATGAAAAAGTTTTAAGGGCACATTTGCAATACAATAAATCGAATACAAAAATGTTGTATCCCTACTGAAAAACCCTTTAATTAAGCTCACACAAGTTAGGAAACCTACTTGGTTCTAACATCAAAAGGTGAAGGTTTGGTCTGCCTCTGCTCTGCCTTAGTAGTTAATTCCAAATTAATAATATTTTGTCATCCTCTTCAAATTGGATTTTGTTGTTTTGTTCTATGTCACTTTTGAAAAAGTATGTTGATATGCATGGCTCTGGAGCCCTAGCACCTCATATATGGGATATTCGCAAAAAAGTATGCCATCTATTTGGTCAGTAATTGGTCAAAAAAGGTCAACTAGTCCTAGAAATTGGTCAGCCCTATAGAAAATTTGAAATCAAGGCTTTTAGTTTCTCAGATGATGGAAGGTCACGTGTGATTTTCGACACCTCATTTGTGGAATATTCGCAGAAAATGTATACTAACAGAAAGGTCCTTAGATTATATAAATGGTCAGCAAGTTTCAGTAATAATTTTGGCACCTTATTTGCGTTTTGAGATTATCTTGCAATAATTGCATTTTTGAAGCAAAACGATAATTTCAAAAATCATTTACTTGATTTTCTTTTTGAAGAATTTCATTCAAATCTTGAGCGTGACTTTGTTGTAACTAATGGTCCATTTGGATCAATCTTGAAGCAGTATCTCTTTTGACTTCACCTGACCCCAAAAAAAAAAATCCAAAGGTGGGATATCACACGATCGAAGTGACCAGTTTATAGATCCGATATCTATGCGAAATTTTCTGGTCACCAAAATAGTTTCTCAATAAAAAAATTGTTTCGCGCCCTGGTGCGTGTCTTCTTACTTACAGGTTCCCGGACCTATTACGTCAGTGAGGTTCCCCTTGTGGGGTATAGGGCCTCCACTACCTCTACGTGCCATATCATTTACGGTTCCTATAAATGTATCTCAGCTCTTTCAAACTATTCCCCATCAGTTATCAGTTGTGCTGTTTCCTCTTCGACCGTTCTACATCAAGTACTTCCAAATCGGCTCACTCGTCTGCCTCGCTGCGTGAGAGGGTTCCATTGCACGCTTGACTCGCAATGCACTCGTGACTTTTTCGAAAGCTAAGCATTTTGCACTTATAATTTTAGCCTATTTACGTATGTTTAAAGGGATAAGCAAGTAGTACTTTATGTCACAATGGTTAGTGCGTTCGACTGTCATGCGGAAGGTCTGGGTTCGATTCCCAGCCGTTACCACCTTAAAACAAAGATGTTTTTTCCGAGGTACTGCCTCTTGCAAGATCTGACAAACTCTTAAAGAGTAACTGTTGTCATGAAAAGTGCTTCTCATCTAGCCGTTTGGACTAGGCAAACATTTGTAGGCTCCCCCCATTCCTACTAACAACACGCACACAGGAATGGTTGAGAGTTGTAAGTCACTAGGCCCAGGTTCTCCTCGAGCTGTTGCGCCACCCAATTTATTTGATTAATTATAGAGATAAGCAAATAGTTGCCCATCAAGGGCCAACCCGTCTTGCTGAAACCAAATGTCACCGACATCATGGGCTTCAATTTCAGGCAGCAATTATCATGGTGCGGTAGTGCTCGTCATTGACAGTTATATTCTGTCTAGCCATATTTTTAAGAAATACACTAATACAGACCGATGAATCCACCGGTGCATAAACAGTGTATTTTTGTGAATGCAACTTTAGTTCAAGACTCTCTCCGGGTCTTGAAATGCTGCAATTTTGTTTATTGGCGTACACATTGAGCCAGAAATGTGCCTCGTCACTGAACAAAATTCAGTTAGAAAACAAAATTCAGTTAGAAAACAAAATTTTTCACAGAACGCTGGTTTTCGTAAAACACCTGAATAAAAATGAAGACTTTGTTTGTTGCGGTGTGAGTCTTTCCATGATGATATGTCAAACAAAACAATACTAAACAATTAAAATAATATGACAGCATGACACCCAGTCAGATGCAGAGACTATCACATAAAGATGTCAAACGTTTCACCCTCCAAAACTAATTTGTTTATATTGTTGTATTTGTAGTTTCATTTCCTGCTGAAGAATAGATGTGAATTGCAACATCAACAACCACCACTCCTCCTATCGGACCAGTGCTAAATGATGTGCTGACTGTTCACTGTTTTTAACAAATACTTTTAAAATCTAGTCAATCCAGCTGTTCATTTCAGCTTGTAGGAAAATCAGCCATCTTTATTTGATAATCTCTGGTCACGCGTGATCTAAAAAAATAAATTGCGAATAACTGCTTGAACAGAATGCAAGACGCAGCTGGAAAAGAAATGCTGCAGTAGATGTCAAAAATGCTGCAGTGAAAGTTAAAAATTGTTCAACTCTTGCAACTCCGAGGTGATTTTTTTTCGAATTGATCTTTAAGGTCATTCTGAAGTATGAACATTTTAGTTCGAAAATCTTTTTGAATCTTCCAAATACCTTCAAATATCTTTGAGAAAATCATTGGTTGTTAGCCTTCGTCTGAAACTACATAATTGGATTGTTGCAGAAAAAAACCTTGAACCAAAATTTGTTGCAAATCGCATATACTTTCAATTTACTTCTATGTATGTAATTTGTGAACAACCAATAGTTTTCAGTTATAGGCAAAAAACTCTAAAAAAAATGTATTTTTGTACCACTTTTTGCATGTCGCGTCACGAAATTTTTGTCGCGAACCTCAGATTCGATTTTAGCACCCTCAAAAACATAGGGCAGGTACAAAATCAAAACTACCACACAATTTGCTCGCAAATAAGGGCCCTTCAAGCACAAATTGACCGAATTATAAGCATATATTCGAATAAGGTAGTTTAAGACAAAGGCTAACATCTAATGAATGATTTTCTTAAAGATGAATGAAGTTATTTGGAAGATTCAAAAAGAATTTCCAACTAAAATGTTCATACTTCTGCACCCCCGAAAACATAAAGGAGGAAACAAATCAAAGCTACCCCATCACAAGTTCCTCACAGATAGCCCTTTTGAGCATAAATTGACTGGACTACTAGTTAAGTTGATAAACAAAAGATCTCATGATCAAGTCCAAGATAAGACAATTTTGTTTGTTGCTCTCGAGGTAAAAGGTTACATAACTGGTGAGCTCAAGGCTCTTTTTAATTTCAATGTTAAATGTTCTAGGTTTCTAGGGCCTATAGGGTGTAAAACTAAATTGTAATAGAAAAAGATGAAGTTTCCTCCTTTCTATTCTTTTCAAAATCATCCTATATTTGACTTTGTTGGAATACCTAAGACCAAAAACAACAACAAACTATATCAGACCAAAGGTTAAGTAAATTAATTAAAAAATTACTTGTTTGCAGAGCTATTTATAAAGTAGAAAAACGATTTACCTATGTACCTGTACCCAGTTCTTGCATTCAGATGATGGCGATGCAGGTAGGTATAGCTGAGTTTAAAAAAGTTCTAAGGCAATTTTCGTCTCATATTATGAAAAAAGTTAATTAAAAAAAAAATCAATTTACACCACATTTCTAATTAAAACGTATTCATTACAAATTCTTTTCAAAGATAGATACAAACACCTTTCTATTCGAAGTTTGACACATGCACCAGTCCAAAACTTTTTCCCACTATTACTCTATTTCGACATCATTATTCCTATAGCAGTGTCATTATCATCACCATATACACATTATACACCATTAACACAAGCACATATCATTTTCAAGAAGATTTAGCAATCTGTGAACAACATCCAGGGAAAAATCCGAGGACTAACAAAAAATAACTCAGTTGTGATTGCACGACCAGGTTTTCCATCTTCTCATCCTGAGCATCATCTTTTTCTATACTGATGTCTGCCGCACGTGGTGCAAACATAAAATTATGTGTTGTTGTTATAATTTGTCATCGTCATTCCTGCCTCATTTAAGTTCCAACCTCTCTTCGCCACCCACAACTACCTCAAAAAACAAAATTTTGAGACCAAAAGCTTGGGAAAGAAAATGAGGTGTTGTTCCTTACTCATTTATCAGTTGTCATCGATGTCACGCAATTCATTCTTATGCAAACAGTGTGGTCCTTGTAAAATTCTCTCAAAGTCATCCTTCGATAAATATTATATTATATCTCTGCAAATGCTTACACGTGTATATGTATAGATAAATACATATGTATGTATTTAGATTTTCCATTTTGGTGAGAAATTAATATTCCTTTATAGCAGTTCCACTAATTTGTAGCACTGATGTGTTCACTAGGTCCTTGTGCTATGTGCATATATTTTCAGGACCACATATTTAATTCGCTCCTTGAATCATAAAACTAATTGACGCCAAATACAGGGGAGACTAAACAGCTATGGGAATGTGAATACAAAACCAGTAATAAAGAGCAGTTCGCCAACCACAAGAAAATGACTTGGTCTTTGTGAATATTAATTGCCATAAGGCATGTCGTATATAGAAAGGGAATACTTAAACTCAACACTTTATTACTAACTGCCAAAGTTTTTCGGTGTGGGGAGGGGGGGATGGGGAGAGCTCCGGAAAAGTTGGAGACCCTTATTATAATTTCCTGGATTTTAATAGCCGACGGAAAGAATATTCTTAAGTACCTACCCGCCCTTGGTATACTTATGGGCTCTGTTCAATTTATTAAGAGGAAGAAAGTTATGAGTTTTTCGAATAATGCTTTCACTTTTAATAAGAGTTCCTCTATAATAAAATTCATAAATTCAAGACTCAAGAGTTCAACGCCCAGTCACATTTTAATCAATGAATGTGTTGTGTATGCTTTTTAAGTATATTTAGGTTCTGTACTATCTTATAGTTCAGGTTTCTGGAGTATGATTAACAAGGATGATATTTTTCCTGCAGTGTGTTGTGTGTACTACAAATTTTGTACCAAAGAAGACATGATGCTATAACAATTCACACTTCACTTCAAGTGAGCTCTTACACCTAAATCGTTGAAATAATTCTACTGAAATCCCAGCAAAGGTTCTGGTAGTTAGAGGAGCATAAAGGGCAACATATGGGGGTATAACAAAGGCTTGTTTTATAAATTAATGGTTCACACCAGAACAGAAAAGGGCAGCACCAGAATAAATTTTGAGAAAATGGATTAGGTATAAATATTTTTAAGCAATATACACTAGTCAAAAAAAATTAAAGGAACAATATTTTTTCAATTTTTGGTAGTGTTTTTTGAAGAGCTGTATTTTTGTGATGAGCAGTTGCATTGAGTTAAAGCAAAAAGCAGTTTTGCCTCGTTGTGTTTTTTTTTTTGAGATTTTTGTGCAAATATTTTTTCTTGCAGTACCGTTATTGGGTTATTGCAAGAAATGTTACGAAACTTCATTTTGTACGTTGATGATCACACGACATTGATTGCAGTGTTAACGAACAATACAATGTGGAGGGATTAAAAAAGCTCTAAAAATCCAAAAAAAGGAGATTTTAGGAAAATTGGGAGACATTTAGATCGAAATAAACTTTTCCGTCAAAATATAATTCATCGCCCATCTGTCAAGCCATCAATTGTCAAGTTCCATTGAAGGATGGCTACGATGTCGATGGATTAAAAAACAGCTAAGAAATCAGAAGTTTTTAAGTTTTTTTTACTACTCCGGAAAAAATAATTTAAGATCAATTGGGTGACATTTCGATGGCAATATACGTTTGCTGTCAAAATATAGCTCGTTTTTAATCTGCCAACTCATCAACTGTCAAATTCCTTTGAAGGAGGGGTAACGGTGTCGATGGATTAAGAAACCTCTGAAAATCAGAAATGTTTGGAGTTTATTTACTACTCCGGAAAAAGTGATTTAAGGGACATTTGTCTCAAAATATACTTTTTCCGCCAAAATATAGTTTGTCTTCCATCGGTCAAATCATGAGCTGTCAAGTTCCATTGAAGGATGGCTACGAGCGGATGGATTTAAAAACATCTAAGAAATAAGAAAATTTTTGCACTGCTTCGGGAATAAGTGATTTGAGGGTAATTTGGTGACATTTGGATTGAAACATACTTTTGACGTCAAAATATAGTTCGTCTTCCTCCTCAGTTAAGCCATCAGCTGTTGATGGACTCGAAATTCTCAAAAATGCCAAATTTCCGAGATTGAGATGATGATCAACGTTGGGTACGTTGACGTTGCAGAAAAATCCACTATGTCAACGTAAGGATACAGTCAATGCGTTAATGTGTAGTTAGTCATCGTCTCAGTGTGATGGAAACCCTGGATGCCAATATTTTCACCGACAACGACGAAGCAGCCGTTTCCTTTTACGCTGACACAGGGTCAGCCTACAGCCGTGGCTAAACGCCAACCCTTTCCACCAAACCACACCCAAACCACCAATGTACAACCGGGACGGAACATCCCGAGAACATCAAAGTCAACCGACTTTTAATTTTAAGTTGACATCTATTATATTTATATTTCCTATTAAATCTAAGACAATGTATAACAGTAGGCCCCCTATGTTCCATAAGATTTGTATTCTTCAGTGTATTTAATAGTTGTAAGTTAACTCAAATTGTATATAAATGTTCAATAAAAAATCGTTAATCGTTTAAGTTAGTCATAGTGTCCTAGCTGCGTTGACAGAGTGATTACACGGCCAAAGAAAATAATCAACGAATAGACGCTTAAATTCGTGTCAGCGAGAGAGTCAACGCAGCCGTAAACGCATGGATAGTGTTCTGCGTTGACGATTACACCACAAGACAACTTTGGGATACAATTTAACGTCAGAGAGTTAACACGTTGACCATTGTGTTGTCCGTAAACACAGCGTAGTCGTGATCAAAATGAATATAAAAACAACAATTTCCGTCAGAGGCGTATACAGCTTCACTCCTTGGGGAGGGGTCATATCGAAAAAAATCTACCCAAATCAGTACTAGTAAATTTATTAATAAAAAAAGACTGGTACTCGGTTTAATTTTTTCGATTCTAGGATTTTCTTGGAATTAAGTTCTGCTGGTCCCACTTATATTACTTACCTACCACTTTTTTAAAGATTTTAAAGGGCTGAGGTCGAAATGTTGGCCAGGTCAAAATTCGTATTGTAAAATACTACCTTCAAAATTCTGCTTCTCAAAATTCTGAAGGGGGGGGGGGGGGGGTGTTACCAGACGTCCCCCTTTTTTTTTTACCAAATTGTCCCCTCTATACAAACCTCTGTCCCCTTATTAAGTAAAAATATTTTCATTAAATATTTTTAAAAAGATTTTCTTTGAATACACTAATTTGAAGTAAAACATTCTTTCAGAGCTGAACGCATCCACTCAATGAACTACATCTCACTTCAGACGCAAAAGTTTTCCTTCATCTGTCAGTTTTATTGGCTTCCCTTCAAGCAAATTCACTGACCCAAATTCGTCGGTCCTTCTTGGATCCCTTAAAAACGTAATGTCACACGCTACAATAAAAAGTTTTCTGTATATGCACGCACAAACTAGAACGAGAGTCGCGAGTATTTTTTTTGGACTGAGAAACAGAGAGAGAGAGTGTAGGATAAACGTGTGGGGAGATTTCTCTGCACTAAAAACAGAGCGAGCAAAAAACATAAACAGTTATTTTTTCAATTTGTAAAAGAAAGTGCCAAGCGCAACAGAAAAATTTCAATAGCTCGAGAAAACCCATTTAAAACATTAAATAAAGTATTTTAAATTATGAATTCAAAAGATTATTATAAAATAAATCGTGATATTTCATTTATTTGCAAACGGGCAAAAATTCATCAGGAAGGAAACGAAGAAATTGGATCAAGTGCCAAATCAACACCTTCCAACCCAAATTTCAAAGCCTGCTTAGATTCGTTCATCATATCTTTGAATCCGTTCGGATTCGTTTTGGTTTCGGTTCTCGCTGAGTCTGTAAACTCTCTCTCTCACAATACATGCACGAACCAAAATGGGTATGGTGAATTTATTAATCTCACAATACATGCACAAGTGGGTCCGTGGTGATTCTAATTTCCATACTAATCTGAGCCGTAAAACGCAGTTTTGAGGATCCACATTTGGATTCAAAAACGTAGTCGTTCATACGTTGTTCACTACGTTTGCGATTCCAAAACGGACTCGGTTGCTTGAAGGGTTTTTTGATTGTCCCTTCAAGCAAAGGAGTCCGTTTTGGATTCGAAAACGTAGTGAACAACGTATGAACGACTACGTTTTCGGATCCAAATGTGGATCCTCAAAACTGCGTTTTACGGCTCGGATTAGTATGGAAATTAGAATCACCACGGACCCCCTGGCGCATGCGCTGTGAAATACAAAATTCACCATAATTAGCAAGTACCGAAACCAAGAGATATGAAGAGAAAATTTCCTTATTGAGTTCTAAGTTCCCTACAAGCAACAACCACAGACAGAGGACAAACAAAGAATAAGAAGAATGTTTTTCCTTCCAAGGCACAATTATTTGGAATTTATACAAATATTTACAAAAACACACTTATTTGCACTAGCAAAGATTAAACAAATTACCATTGTATTTAGTTTGTATTATTATCCGAAAATTTGTTTAAGTTTTCACGACAAAAAGAAATAAAAAGAGAAATGATCTCCACCGCACGACTTACAAAATTAAACTAGAAGAAATAAGTGGGGAAAAAATAAAATCCCCGTGCGAGCTCATTTTTTAAGGATCCAAGCAGTACCGACAAAGTTGGGTCAGTGAATTTGCTTGAAGGGGTTTTTATAATAAAAATCAAATGAAAATTTCTTACCTCACTTTTTTTTAAATCTTTTTTCAATAAACATATTTTGTTCCTATTTCTGGAACAGTTATTCCCCTCATTTTGAATCTGGTAACCCTAGGGGGGGTCATGACTCCGTGACCCGCCCTAGTAAACGCCGTTGATTTTTGACTTAAAATAAAAATAAAAAAGGAGAAATTTATACTTTTCATTTCATAAAAAAAATATTTACCAATAAAATAAAAGATATATAGGTACCTGAACCTGAAGCTGGGCATTCACGTTGAGGCAGTCGTTAGGGACGGTCGCAAGTTTCGTAGAGATTTTCAACGAACTTCAGTGCACACCAGGTCCATTCACAATAGAATCTGTCAATTTTTCATAGAAAACCTCTACGATTCTTGCGACAGTGGTTACGACCGTCTCAACATGAATGGCCGGCTTAAATAATTCAATGTCAATCTTCAAAAGAAATCAATTAATATGTTGATTGATTCATCCTTCTTAATGCTTGAATAAGAAGGCTTAACCCTTGATAAAATACGGATAAAAGGATTTGCATTATGTTTATATTAAATTAAAAAAAAGAAAAAGAAATAAAAACAGCTTCTCTTTTTAGTGAACCAGCAAAGAAACAAGTAGAAACAAGGAAACAGGGAAAACCTTTTTCATATGTATAGGTATGTAGGTCCAGACAAAATTAGTTTGTATGCATATGTTACTCAAATATGTATCCTTCCATTTTTATTCTACAAGGAAAGAGTCATTTTTGACATTTGATATAAGACCAAAACCATCCATCACCCCTATATACCTAAGCAATACAAAATTCTACTGAATTTATCACTTAATTTATTCATTGTTGACCTTCTGTCATTATTTTGGGTGACATGCGACAGTCTGAAAAAAAATATCTATCAAATATTTTCAAGAGAAAATAAAGAAAAATGAGAAAAAGATACACAACCCCACATAGCTATGTACCTACCTTTTCCAAGAATGAAATTTATACAGAATTTCGGAGGAAATATCCCCACAGCCACAAATTCTATCACTATCATCGTAACTATGTAACTGCAGTGATATTGAAATTATTTTCCGCAGAAAACTGTCTATTAAATCATAACTGATGTAATACGTAATGGATGTAATTATGTTCTGTCTGATTCCGGCAATTACATTTTTTATAAAAACAATTTTATTTCATTTAGGTGTAGGTTTATGAAATATTTTTTTTTTTGAACAAAACATATAAAAAAAATATTTTGAATAAGAAGATTTATTTGGGATTAAAGAGAAACCAGAGTTTTTGCTTACTTTAAAGTGAATGGGATTTGACTCTTCTTTTTTTTTAAGTAGAGAAGTTAACTTTAAAAATTAATATTTCCGTGTATTTATACCCAAACACCGTAATTTCCATAATGTAGAATCAACAAAAACTCAATCAGTTTATAGCCCTGTCAATATAGGTTTATACCTCAAAAAAATCAACAGTTTTGAAACTTGGCACACTTATTAAGAATGGTCTAATGATGAAGTGTAAAAAAGTCCCCACTAGCGACAGGAACGTGCAACTTTTTCATTATTTCGTTTTTCGTCCCCATCTTCGAAATTATTTGTCTTATCAAACAAAAATTCTGAGAATAAAAGATAGCTTATGAAATAAAAAGTTATTTGGCGCCAACAATGTATACTTTTTGAATAGTATTTTTTGCTTATTGTACAAGCTATTCAAAATAAAAAAGGGCTACTCAAACCAAATAGAGTGGCTGTTCAAACCGAGTAAATAGGCTTATTTTACCGAGTAACTATCTAAATTTAAACGATTGGTTTGTTTAACGTTACTGATTAGAAAGGCTACTCCAACTAAGTAAATATACTACTAAATATGCTACTCCAACCGAGTAGATAGGTTACTCCAACCACGTAGATGGGCTACTCCACCCTAGTAAATTGGCTACTCGAACTGAGTTGATAAGTTACTCCAGCTGAGTAGATAGGCTACTCCAATTGAGTAGAAAGGCTACTTCAACATAATAGATTGGCTACTGCAGCAGAGTAAATACGCTACTTCAGCCAAATAGATTCGCTAATCTTACCGAGTAGATTGGCTAATCTAACAGAGTTAATATGTTAATGTAAACGAGGAATTTTTTTAAAGTAACCAAGTAGATAGGCTACTCCAACCGAGTAGATAGCCTGCTTCAACCGAGTAGATAGGCTGCTTCAACTGTGTAGATAGGCTACTCCAGCCAAGCAGATATGCTACTCAAACCGAGTGGATATGCTACTCCAACGGACTAGATAAGCTATTCCAACCGAGTAGACTGGCTACTCCAACCAAGTAGACTGGTTGTTTCAACCGAGTAGATTTGTAACTCCAAACAAGTAGAAAGGCTACTCCAACCTAGTAGATTTTCTACCCCAACCGAGTACATAGGTTAATCTTACCGAGTAAGTATCTTAATTTAATCGAGTAATTTGTTTAAAGTAACCGAGTAGAAAGACTGCTCCAACCAAGTAATTATACTACTCCAACCAAGTAGAAAGGCTATTTTTACCGAGTTAATTGGTTGCTCCATCCGAGCTAGTATGTAAATGTAAAGCAGTTAATTGTTCAAACCATCCAAGTAGATTGGATAATCTAACCTAACAGATTGGCTAGACCAACCAATTAGATTGGCTAATGTTATTGTAAACGAATAAGTTGTTTAAAGCAGTAGGTATGCTATTCTGCCGAGTGGACTGTTAACACTAACCGAGCAGATTGGCTACTCAATTCGAGTAGAAAACCTACTCCAATCAAGTAGCTAGGTTACTGCAACCGAGTAAGTATGTTAATGTAAACGAGTTAGCTGTTCAAAGAGACCGAGTAAGTAGAAAGGCTACTCCAACTGAATAGATGGGCTAGTTTAACCGAGTAGATAGGCTACTCCAACCAAAGTACGTATATATAGACTTTTCCAAACGAGTAGAGTAAGTTGCTAATTAAACTGAGTAGTTAGGCTATTTTAACCGAGTACATTGGCTCCTCCCACCGAAATATAGGGTAATCCAACCGAGTATGAAGGCTATTCCAACCGAGCCAACGTTAACTGAGTAGATAAGCTTGGGTAAGTTTACTACCTTAATAGGTTACAACTGCCGATTAGATTAGATATTCCGATTTTTGTACTTAAAACTACAACCGAGAAGATAAATAAGTTTGCCAACGTAACCGAATAAATTGTTTACTATAAGCTGTATAATATCGTCGGTTCAAAGGTAAAACTCACTAAGTGCAGAAAAAAATGTTCAACAAAATGAGAATGAAATGCATTTTTTGAATGCAAAAAGCCTCATTTTGCACGTTTTTTATATGGACATTGAAAGGTATACCCGGGAACTTTATTTAAAAATTTTCGGAAATTGAATTTTCAGCTTCAAAAAGTATGTTTCAGTCTAATTTCCTTCAAAAGTGTAAAATGTTAGTTAATGAGTTTTACATTTGAACCGACGATTTGTTACTTTAAATAATATAACTGGCTATTCAAACCCCTTTAATTGAAGTTAAACTTACCCAGAAAGTAGTTTATCAAATCTAGTACAATTTAACCGCATCAGGGTGTTAAATTAAAGTATTTTTTTGAATCTACTTCACTCGGGTAATATTAACAGATTTAGTTTGCAGGTTAAATATTAGCAACATCACTTATTTAATTTAACACGAGAACTAAGTAGTTTTTAAGCAAATTTTTTTCTGCGTGAAGTTTTAAAACTGTTGATTTTTTTTTTGAGGTGTTGGCATTTTTTCCTTCATTTACTGGGCTCTTAAAAATAGAAGGTTTGAAACTTAACCCAGCTTGTTACGGATTTGTAACAACCTTAAAAATATGAATTTGGTTTCAGTTTGCTTGAAGAAGACAGAAATTTGAGAATGCGTTGTTTTCATATTTGACTTAAATCCAAAAGGAGTAGAAACGGAGTGAAGCGAAAGAAAGAATTCATGAATTCCGAAACGATTGCATTGAATTGATTACTGTAAAGGAAATGAGCGAATAAATCAATGCAATCATTTCAATGTCAAATTAATGGTGATTGTAAAATTTGAATTCAAAGTCAGTGAAGTCAATGAATGCAATCTTTTAAGATTACATTCTTTTACGACATGACGTGTTTACTTTTAAACTTACTGCTTTAATGTTTTGTTTTCGATATTACATTTTTATAAATGCTTCAATTTTGTTGTCCTCAATTTTTGTTTTGAAAAATTCAAAACTTCAAAATGAAAAATTATTTTCTTTTCATTTTGTTTGTCTTTTGCAACAAATGAAAACAAATGAAAACAAAATCACAAATACAAATATGTAATTTTGTCTCACACAAAGTTTTATCTATATATTCAAATAAAATCGTATCCCGTACTCCGACAATTGCAAATAAACAACTTTTCTCATAAAAATAAGCTCCCAACAACGTTTAAGGCAAAAACAGGAGCAGGGGATTGACTCATCATGCATACTAAATTAATAAAGTCCTTATACGTATGTAACTTGCTGTTGGGAAATATGGAACTTATGGTTGTTTAGTGCAAACTGATGTTTTTATATTGACATGTTGCTTTCCTGTATATTAATATAATTCCATTAAGGCTTTATCACTATTTCATTATATGAAAAACAAAGTTTATTTAATTTTTTTTCACTTTTTATCATTTAACTTATGAGTAGGGGGCTTATTGGTAGGAGATTTGTACTTATATTTCAATTTGTAAAACAACACAAAGGATAGTTAAGGTAGGGAAATAAAATATGATTTTTATCTTCTGTTTACATTATATTTTATAAATTTATCAACACTTTCAATAACTGTACATTAAATCAATTTCTAGGTTGAGTATATGGATGGGGTATAGAAAATTATTGTGTATATAAAATGTGTAAATAAAGTTGTGTTTACATTGCGAAAAATTTTGACACGATTTCAATATTGAAAATAATATTTATTTTTACGTAAATACATAATATATTGCTTAACTGTGGGAAGGGTAAATAAGATAAAATGTGAATAAAAACCACATTACATTAAGCCTTATTCAATCAGATTAATTAATGTTGTTGTCAATTGAATTTATCAAAGTTCGTTGCGTTGGTTTGAATTATTATAAATGTTAAGTTGCTAATTGATAAAATGGGTTTTTCTCAAAACAACATGAATTAGTGCAAACATGTCAGCATTTGCGTTGTTTTATTAGAAGTTATATAATTTATGCAGTCTTTTCTATATAAGAAAATATTTGTTCAAATTAATTCGTGACATGGCACGTTTTATTTTTACAAACCAAATAGAAGTAATTATTTATATTACATTATAATGTTTCTATATGCTATCTTAATATTTTTAGGAATAATTTTAGTGCAATTAGATTTCGGTAACATAAACGTTAAGATACACTCAACGTGAATGATTATTCCCAGCAAACATTTTTGTTCAGAAATGAATCATAAATTGATCACAAAAGTGAAGAAGTCGACCGAAAAAGATTTCAGTTATGATTTACTTTGAATCCTTTTACCTGGACGAGACACTTTATTAAATTATTTGAGTGAGTCATTTATGATGCAAAAATTCTTCATTTGAATGAACGTACATAAGGGTTCTACATATTCAATTAATGCTAAGTCTTCTACTTGGCTGATTTATTTCAGTAGTATATAGAATTTGTATTATAAAACCTTCTTATAGTATATTCAATTAAACGATTATTTCATGAACCGTTTCTGAATAGTAAAAATGTTTCCAATTTGATTCATCATACCCATGAAGGTATAATAAAAAATGCTTTATTTAGACGTGTGGTTTTCAATCTGGTAATACTTTTTTCGGAGTTGGTCTTTTTGACAGCTGTCACTTGATTTATGCTCAGTTTGGTTTGCCATTTTATAATGAATAGACTTACTCGTGAACAACGTTTGCAAATCGTGCAAACTTATTACAAAAATAATGGTTGGGTATGCGCTGCGATGAAAAATGAATCCGGCCATAATGTTACAGTCAATGAGGAACGCTATAGAGCCATGATTAATGACTTTTTCGTGCCTGAATTTGAGGATATTGATGTTGACGACCTTTGGTTCCAACTATGGACATGCCATACAGCCAACGAAACAATAAACAATGCGTTAATGCTGACATACGGCCCCAATTGCTGCAAAAAGTGGTCGAAAATTGGGCCTCTCGGCTGGAAATTATTCGAGGCGGCAACTTGTCCGAAATCATTTAAATCATAACATTAAATTATAAGCGTTTTATTTCTTCTTGAAAACCACACGTCTAAAAAACACCCTTTATGTACTTAGAAGATTGTATGGGGCGTGTCTGGAAGCCATCTGTAAATAAAATGCGTTTATAGTCTGATCAACTTTGTCGCAGGCTTGAAGTTCCGTTGCCGCAAGTGTGGTGTGGCAAGCGTCGTGAAGCTTAGTTTCTTGTCGCTCTGTTTTTTTCTGTGCCACGTGGGAAGTAGAACCTATCTTACCTTGATTCCAAAAGAGTTTCATTTTTCAATAGAGAAGCTGAACTTTTGAAAGGGACATAAGTTGCGTTTTTTTGCATGTCCATATGGAGTTTGGCGAAAAAAACGACATCGGGACATTTCTACATTTGTTTACCTTTTGCATTGGTCTGCCATTTTGTTTTGAATTATTTACCCACAAACATTTGACATTGCTATACAAATTATCGATAACACAACGACAGTCGTAGTTTAGCATTACCGTTTTTATCGGGACAAAAGCTAACTCCAGTTTATTATCTGGACTTCGCTAACTCTGTATGGACATAGTTTTTGTTGTATTTAACATGTAGTTTGTTTTGCTTTGCTGTCGTTTTTTTCACACAATATTATTTGGACATGCAAAGAAACACAACTATTAATATCAATTTTTGGTGGTACGAAGTTCGTCAGATCAGCTAGTTTTTTTATATAATTTTATTGTATACATTTTAGTTTTGCGTCATTTTGTTTTTAAATATAAATCAATCGATTTATTGAATGAAAACTATCGTCATTTTCAAAATGATTGCCTTCCCTCTACTCCGGGCACTCCAAAATCTTAGTTTTAAAATGAGGAAGTCAAACACAAATCAAATTTAAATTTTGTTTGACTAAATCTAGGGTAGACTGTTCAACAGTGAACCACTTTTTGTTTGACTTGATATAGTTTTAAAACTATTGGCTAAAACTTCTTAGAGTTTAAGGGGTCTATATACTTGGTTTATTAGCTTTATATTAAAAAAGAAATATATTTGAAAAGGTCATGAGAAATAGTAAATATTATTTTTTTTTTTCAAAAAGCTTATCAATGGGTTCACTGTGTAACAGGGGGTGTTAACAGTGAAACACCACGTGTTACACAGTGAACCACTGATATTTACTTATCGTTATGATTAGACAAAAATGATCAAAAGCTGTCAAAAATAAAGAATTATTACAAAAATTACTATTTCTCTGCGCAAGTGCCCATAGGCTAACAGCTTTAACTTTTTGTTATGTTCAAAGCGCTGTTATTTCTAGATTTGTTTCAATTTTGTTTAATGTATAGAAAAGCGGAAAACTTCAATGGTTCAGTGCTTAACGTCGCTCACTGTTGGACAGTTTACATTTAACATTCACACCGTGAAGTTCTTGCACGTTTTACTCATAATTTATTGATTGGTGTAGAATTACATAAGCTTTACGTATTTTCAAATTTTTTTACAAATAACTGATGGTTTTCGGAGAAATTTGAATAAAAAACTGAATTTGACACTTTTTCACTCCTCCATAAATGTTTTTGGATAGGCCAAAATTAAGGGCCGTTTAAAAAAGCTCTCTTTCAAAATTCAGCTTTGTCGGAATTTATTGAAAGTGAAAGTCTAATTTTCTTGGGCTAATGGGTTATGTATGGAATAGCACGTCCAACAAATAAACCTCAATATGGCTTCGCTGGCAATCCTCTTTTGTCAAAGTCTTTCATGACTATTTTGTCATTATTTTTGAAATATTATTCAATTATGAAAACAAATTGTTTACTCGTTTAAAACTCTATTTTAACTAATCCCAAACTGTCAGTTGTTGTCAACTTGTTTTTTTTTAGGACTTGCCAACACTAAACTGCACACATTTCGGGAAATTCAATAATGGCATCTATTTTTGGGGCCCCTTTTACTTTATATCTAATTCACTTTGAATATCAAAAACACAATTGACTGCAATGGCGTGTTTTTTTTCGAGCTGAAAAACAATTTTTTGACAACTCTTGAGGTTGTAAACCTACGTTAAACCTGCGTAAAGGTCAACGGATGAATTTTATCTTAAGAATCTGGTTATTAAGGGTATTCAAGCAATGTCGTAAGTTTACAAATTGTGTAAAATGATAAGTTTACGCAAACTTTTGCATGAACGACCTTTTTTTATTCATTTGGTTAAATGCTGCGTAATTGAATTACTTACTTACTTACTTTAGATGGCGCTTACAGTCCAGGGTGGACTACGGCCTCAACCAACAAGCCTCTCCAGCCAGCTCGGTCCCTAGTTAGCTGCCTCCAGTTACGCACTCCAAGTTGGTTGAGGTCGTTCTCCACTTGTGTGCGCCACCTAAGGTGGGGTCTTCCTCTACTGCGTAGACCATCAGGCAGGGGTAGATTCGAAGACTCGTCGGGTTGGTGCGTTGGTGTCCAAAGACTCCACGTGTCCCAGCCATCTCAGCCGCTGTATTTTCAGCTTTTTGAATAGGTCGACGTCGCTGAAAAGCCCATAAAGCTCGTTGTTAAATCTTCTCCTTCATACTCCATCGATACATACTGGACCGAAGATCACCCGAAGAATTTTTCTTTCAAAGCACCCAAGCAGATTCTCATCCGTTTTTGACAGGGTCCATGCTTCTGCCCTATATAGCAGAACCGGGATGATGAGGGTCTTATATAAGGTCTCCTTGGTTCTTTGAGAGAGGGCTTTACTACTCAAATGCCTTGTTAGCCCGAAGAAACAGCGGTTGGCAAGAGTAATTCTTCGTTTGATCTCTGCACTGATGTCATTTTGCGATGTAATAGTGGAGCCCAGGTAGACAAAATCCTTGACGACTTCGAAGTAGTACCTATCCATCGTAACGTTTTGGCCGAGTGAACGATGTTGAGATTCCTTTCTCGATGATAGCGTATACTTCGTCTTGTCCTCATTAACAGCCAAACCCATTTTCGCCGCTCCCGATTCAATACTTGCAAACGCGCCGGTAACAGCTCGCTTCGTTCTCCCAATGATGTCAATATTATCTGCATAAGCAAGTAGTTGAGCTGACTTTTGATAAATTGTACCTCTATTGCTGACTTGCGAGTTGCGTACAATTTCTTCAAGTACGATGTTAAACAGGTTGCATGATAACGCATCGCCTTGCCTCAAACCTTTCTTGACATCAAATGGTTCGGTGGTGTTCTTGCCGACTTTGCCGGAGCAGCGAGATTTCTCCATCGTCATCCTGCACAAGCGGACGAGTTTGGCAGGGATGCCGAGAAGCGACATGGCTCTGTATATCTCGTCTCTGTCTACGCTATCATACGTGACTTTGAAATCGATAAATAGATGATGGTGTATGTGTATCGATTTGGAACGCCTGGGTTTTTTTTAAATTAAAATCATCCATATCCGAGTCTTGTTATTGTGGTTTCGGAACTATTGTTGTTTTCCGTGGTAGAGAAGTTACCGCGACGCACAACCCCCAACCTGGAGGACCAGACCCTTAGTATAACTCCAAGGGTTGGGAGCCGGATAAACCGCTCCTTATAGGCCTGAGCTACGAATATGTCGTAGTAGCCCATAAAAGGTGTTCACTAAGTAGTTCAACCTAACTGGAACTGTAGACCCCACCGTTGGTTCCATCTGGAGAATTCTTCCGCTGCCGCCTGCCTGGATAAAGAAGAAGTGCCTTAGTGGGAACAATCGTAATTGAATTATAGATATTCGATAAACGTCAAATATTAAATGTCAAAAACGTGACAGAATAGACGCGTTCAGATTTCGAAATTATTTTTAAATGGAATACCTCTCCCGAACCAACACGAAAAAGTAGAACTATAACAGTAGCACGCTCTTGGAAACTAAAGTCAAAAGCCAACGAAAAAGACACTTTTCGTTGGCTTTTGACAATCAAAAAGAGAAGAGAGTAATGAAAATAACACATTGTTGTTGTAATTTCGTCGAAATCAACGAAGAATTTGCGTTGGTTGGGAGAGCTGAGAAGTAGCTTTCTTACAGCCGATTTCTTCACAAAGTTCTAACGTTGATACCGATACTTGTCCTAAAGTAAATACTCAAATCAGTATCTCTCATTTATTTATACTTGTGTGTTTGAAGAAATGAAAAATACTCATTTGAGTACTAACTTTAGGACTAATACCGGCACTAACGTAAGGACTCTGTGAAGAAATTAGCCGTTAGTCGTTGAGTAAATGTAGACGCCCTAATTATTTGATTTTTGTATAAACTACGTTTTTATTCACAACTTTTATCGCCAACCAATCTTTTTAGTTCTCTGAGATATCATATCATATTTCTGAACACACCTAGTTCTAAAAGTCACAATGACGTTTGGATAAGTTTATCCAAATAAATTTGGTTAATTTTACGCAGCAAAATCCTTGGTTAATTTTAACCAAATTGTGTAAACTATTTCCCATACAAAGTTCGACAGTTCATTAACCAAATGATAAACTTAACCAAATCGTAAAATTATCTAGTGTCTTACGCAGTTGCATGAATACCCTTATTGTTTCATCTACCGGAAAACTTTGGATTTAAAAGATAGCAGTAAAATAAATCAGTTTCAGCTCAATCTTACGGTTAACTTTTGAGTTTTTATACTCAGATGAATTGAATAGATTTAATAGTTCTGAATGCCATCTATTGGAAAGCCTGCAAAGTTATGATGTAACTCATCACTTTCGTCGGTACAAAGGTTAAACTCACTAACTAACATATATTACACTTTTGAAGCAGATTAGATTGAAACATACTTTTTGAAGTTGAAAAGTCACGTTCCGCAAATTTTTAAATAAAGTTCTCGAGCATACCTTTCAATGTCATTATAAGAACCGTGAAAAATGAGACTTTTTTGATTAAAAAAATGCATTTCATTCTCATTTTCTTGAACTTTTTTTCTGCACTTAGTGAGTTTTACCTTTGCACCGACGATTTGTACTTGTTGTAGGTACTTCTCACTTAACGATAATTACATACACATTGAATAAGTTTTTAAATTCTAGCCACTTAATCGAAGAGGCTTTATTTATGCAAGTATATGTAAGTATGTACAATAGCCAAGAGGAAAAGTTTTGCATCCTTCTGTGAGAATATCTCCTCAACCCCTGCTGCTTCAAGATTGCATAAAGCTCTTGCAAAAGAGAAGACAATCACATCACTAGCTTTAAGGTATAATGATGGAAGCTTCACGGAAAATGAAGAGCAGAGGTCTACTCTGTTGCTTAACACGCACTTTCCAGGCAGTCTACCTCTAGAAAGGAACTTGGCAGAGAGAACACCTCTCAAACCAAGAAAAGAAGACTGGAAGTTAGCTGCAACTATCTGTTCAAGTAAAAGGATTGATTGGGCGATTAGTACCTTTCAACCTTTTAAATCACCAGGTGTGGATGGTATATTTCCAGCCCTATTACAACAGGGTAAGGATCATCTAATGTCTATCTTATTAGCATACTTCGTAGTAGTATAGCTCTTGGGTATATACCAAGCCTATGGAGAAGAGCTAAAGTAATTTTTATTCCTAAAATAGGGAAAAAAGATACAACCCATCCAAAGTCTTTCAGGCCGATAAGCCTAACATCCTTTGTACTGAAAACTCTGGAAAAAGTAGTCGACAACTTCATAAGATCGGAAGTATTCGTTGATAGGCCTCTCAATGTACGCCAACATGCCTACAGAGCGGGAAGATCTACAGAAACCGCTTTGTTTGAACTCACCAATGCCTTACAGAAAGCTTTAGACGCAAAGGAAATAGCACTAGCTGCCTTCCTTGATATAGAAGGTGCTTTTGACAATACCTCCCATGATGCGGTTAATAAAGCTCTTGTAGAGAAAGGTGTGTCCAGTACCATATCCACATGGATTGGTGAGAGATGTTAGCCATCAGAACAGCTGAGGCACTAGTAAGACCGAATATGCAAAAAATCTTAACAACAAGAGGTTGTCCACAGGGAGGGGTACTATCACCCTTGCTGTGGAGTCTTGTAGTGGATGAACTGCTTGGGAAGCTTACTTCCCAAGGCATACAATGCATCGGCTTTGCTGATGATATCGTTATCACAGCCTTAGGGAGGTTCGAAGAAACCCTCTGTGATATAATCCAAAGAGGACTAACTATTACAAGGAAATGGTGCATGTCTATAGGATTATCTATTAATTCTACTAAGAAGACGATTATACCATTTACTAGAAGAAGACTTCTGCCACGCATGAAACTAATCCGGTTGGGGGCGAAGTAATCCAACCAAACAAAAAAAAAGGTTAAATATCTAGGAATCACACTAGACAGTAAACTCCTATGGAATAAACACGTAGAAATAACCGCAGGGAAAGCCACAAAAGCCCTCATGATTAGCAAGAGATTAGCAGGCAAATTATGGGGCTGCAAACCAACTATCTTTAGGTGGATGTACACCATGATGGTAAGACCCATCATCACCTATGGTGCGGTCGCATGGCACAAAAGAACCGAATTACTCACAACTAGGAAATCACTAGAAAAAGTCCAAAGGCTCGCATGCTTATGCATAACTGGAGCAATGAGAACTTGCCCTACGGCAGCAATGGAAGTTATCCTTCATCTATCCCTATTACATGAAGCAATAGCAAGCGCTGCAAAGGGAGCCATCATGAGGTTTGCCAAAGAGGGAACCGGTACTGGCAAATGCATTAGCCTCAGGGTTAAAGACTGCATTCCAAAGACCTTATTGACATTCCAAGAGATGGCATGATTAAAAAATACAACTTCGAGAAAAACTTTCAAACGGAGCTAAGTAGCAAAAAGGAGTGGGTAGGTGAAACAGTAAACTACAATCTCAAAACAAATGCCATCAAGTGGTACACTGATGGATCGAGAACGACTGAAGGGACTGGAGCGGGAATCTTTGGGCCTAGAACCAAACTTTCTATTCCAATGGGACTGTCTACAAGCATCTTTCAGGCGGAAGTTCACGCCATAGCGAAATGCGCAGATCGTAATCTCGAAAGAAATTACCGAAACCAAAACATTGCCATTATGTTAGACAGCCAAGCCGCACTCAAAGTGCTGAGCTCCTACGCCATCAGCTCGAAGGTAGTTTGGGAGTGTGTGAACAGGCTGAATGTCCATGGCAAAACAGCAGTGTCACACTTCATTGGGTACCTGGTCACGTTGGAGTCCTGGGAAATGAAGAAGCAGATTCCTTAGCGAAGAAAGGGGCAAGTACACCCTTAGTGGGGCCTGAACCGTATTGTGGCATAGGAGAAAATGTGATAAAAAACAAAATAAGAGAAAAAGAGGAGGTTAAAAGATCCAAAAACTGGAAAGAACTCCCAAGCTGAGGCAGGCTGAACTATTGCTTGGTAACTACAACGAACACGTTTTAAAGACTGCATCAACCTAAGTAGGAACAACCTAAGAAAAATAACTGGTCTCCTCACTGGCCACTGCAAACTAAATAGACACCTAATGGCTGGTTTATGGCTGATTTACAATGCCGCGTTGGGCGTTGCGTTGAAAGATTTGCCTGTCAACGCAAAAGTTCAGGCATAGGAATATCTGTTTAGTGTTTACAATGACGCGTTGAGCATTATGTTACGATTTTGCATCCATTAGTAGGTACACAAACCAACGTAACGTAAGCGGCTGCAACGCGAAAGTAGAGATTATTCAACTTTTGCGTGCGTTTTGACATTTCGATTTCAATTTAGGTATGTGGCCATCTTGTGTTGAAAAAAGTTTGAATTTTTTTGCTCGATTTATCTTGACGCGGCCGTAGCGCTTGTTAAATGTAACGTACGCATCGCGAACGCGAACGCGTCATTGTAAATCAGCCATTACAATGCCGCGTTGGGCGTTGCGTTGAAAGATTTGCCTGTCAACGCAAAAGTTCAGGCATAGGAATATCTGTTTAGTGTTTACAATGACGCGTTGAGCATTATGTTACGATTTTGCATCCATTAGTGGGTACACAAACCAACGTAACGTAAGCGGCTGCAACGCGAAAGTAGAGATTATTCAACTTTTGCGTGCGTTTTGACACTTCGATTTCAATTAAGGTATGTGGCCATCTTGTGTTGAAAAAAGTTTGAATTTTTTTGCTCGATTTATCTCGACGCGGCCGTAGCGCTTGTAAAATGTAACGTACGCATCGCGAACGCGAACGCGTCATTGTAAAACAGCCATAAACGTTCTTGGTCTAGTAAGCAGTCCAACATGCAGATTTTGCTGCGCACAGGAAGAAACACCAGACCATATATTGGGAAAATGTGACGCAATTATGCATCAAAGGAAAAAACACCTGGGACACTACCAGAGCGCGAACTTTCCTCACTAAAAGTCCTCCAAATACTCAAATTTCTGAGAGAAATTAAGGTGGAGGAAGAACTGTAAGATGAGCAATCCCATATCCAGTTTTTAGGTGGGGGCACAATAGATCTTAAGGTCGCAGTGCAACAAGCCCAATATTCATTCATTTATTCATTCAAGTATGTACAAGAGCATATCTATATAAATATAGATTTATATAATGTATGAATGCTTCATTATACAGTAAAGTTCAACTGCTCCTGAAGCATACCTAAGTCAGCAACAAAATAATTTCCATTTTTACCAATTCATTTGCCCACGCATATCCTTTCTGTTAAAAGGGCATATATTTTCTAGCTTCATCTAAAATACATTCATTCATCGAAACATCGTTTTCTTAACATATGCTTTTAGCTGAATTAATTTTATTTGAGTTTCCTTTATTTATTTGATTTTCTTATGCAACCCTCACTCACAACTTAGAATTCTGGATGGACGATATATGATGAGTCAAAATATTGAATTCTAGCAACAACGTGAATATATAAAATTTTCCACTCTTATGCGTTTGGAAAATATTTTCGGCATGCACAAGCAATAATAATAATAATATATAGTTATGCAACGTAAAAAAAAACAGAAAAATGCAAAGAAAATTCCTTTCATTCTATGCCATAAACATCATTGCTAACGTATACGATATCTTTTGTAGTTTATCACAATCAAGATATATGACATCCGTTGAAGAGTCATCACTCGTTTCCGATGAATGCCTTAAAAGTAATTTGTTCAACATCGCAGACAGAGACACCGTATGTGCTGCAAAATCTTTTCCGCAAAAGAGAACTGTTCCTCGGAGTCTCATTTATTTTATCTGAACGACAAATTAATGCCAACAAAATCCCAACACACATCATGTAAAACCACCAAACTCTCATGGTTTAAAAGGCGTCTGGAACTCAGGCGTTCCATTAAAGGGCAACAACACAATGCGATAAAACTTGTTCCCAATTTAAGAATAATCCACCTCAAAACTGGTGGTATCTTTTTCGTTTTTCCTCTACAGATACATTCAAAAATACATACACAATAATAATACACCTATATAACATAACATACATAACGTACATACTATAATGGTCCAAATGAAATTCAACAAATTGCTCAATTGCGTATTACATTTTACATCCCTGATGCGAACAAATTACGAGTTGTTAAAAACAAGCTCTTCTCTTACTCCTTCTTCCTGTGGTGTGGCCCTAGTGGGTTCTCTTGAACGATTATGCCATCATGCCTACTTCATATGGAACGTTTTGGAGATTATAAGGAAAAAAATTAATGTCCAGGAAGGGACGAAAAATAAAATGAAATTGTATTGCGTTATGTTGGTAAATCAAAAACCACCAGGGATGTTATAAATTCTCCATTTTGAAAATTAAAAAAAAAAAATTCTTAAGTTGTGTACCAAAATTTCTTTAACTAAATTAGAGAAAACGACATCTTGTTTTCACAACTGTATCATTTCTGTCAACTGGAAGTCCAACTTTCCAACACTTAATCAAGAAGCAAGGGCTATAATAGGCATTCTTATTTGTAGGCTCCAATCTCGGAGCATAATACTGAGCTGTCAAGAAAAGATCTGTGTTTCTTTTTTAGCTCAGAGGCCTCAGAGCACCCAATTTGTGTTTCTTATTTCAAACAGAACTAGCTCGGAGCACTCTCCATTAGCTCCGAATAAAAAAGACCGACGAATGGAGCAAACAAGTTGAGCACAGTCAACTTCACTCTGGAGCTCAAAACACCAAATTTCAGTTCAGATTTTTAAATTTTTTGAGTTTTTTATGGACCAGCTGTCAGATGAAAATTGATTAAATGCGAATTTCCTTAGATATGTTTTAAAAATTCTCTCTGATCATACTGTGCCTACATATTATGTAGAGCTAACTCCCATCGCTAACCCGGAGGTCACACGAGCGAGTACTCGCTAGCGAGTTGGATACATACATTAATTGTCAAATTCACTCTCCGCTCTACTCACTTCTCAACTAGCTTCGAAAAAGGCAAGCCAGTTGACTAGCGAGTAGGAAAAGTTTCAATGTATTTGTAACTCGCCAGCGATTACTCGCTCGTGTGGCCTCAGGGTAAAGGTCTGCGCCATGTTTTGCTCAGAGCTTAAAAAGAACAACAACTTATAATTTCAGCAATTACAATTTGCAGGTGTTATTCTGTCAAAAGTCTATTCATGGTGAAATGTCAAAATATATTCAGCGAAAATCATCTGTCAAATTAACTGTCACTAGATATAGTGTTGCCAGTTTAAAAAAAAAAAAAACCTTTATTAAAAACACCCTTTATTTCTGATATCACTTGTTACCTTCTCGACAAAGTATTTGAAAATGCAAGGTTTTAAGTTTCACTTTAATAAATTTTTTTGAATGGAAAACTTATTTTCAATGAAAATTTCACGCTGACGATTTCTATGAGTACATATTTCAAAATTTCACTTGTGCCTCAAGCAGAAAATCCTTCAAACCATTATAACATACCCGATTTTGAAGAACATCTATAGTATTTTTGTATTATTAACGCCATTACAGAAGTGTGGTTTTGAGTTTGAGTGTGCATTGTGGGGGACTTTTAAAGGTGATGAAAAAAAAAACGTAGGCAGAGCTCCATCATCCAAATGACAGAGTACACAAGAAAACAGTGGGGAGTGTTAAAGGTATGGATTTGTTGGTTTCTGAATGGGAATTCTAGTAAGTTGCCACGGTCTCGGATCTAGGGAATTGCAAACAACTCTGAGATGTTGACTTAGACAAAAAGCGAACAATTATTATACGAAAAAAAAAGTCCTTCGTGTTAAATTGTGTCTGAAAAAGAAAATTAATGGTTTGGTTGATTGTTTTTTTCTTTCTGCTCCAATATAGGTTTAGCCTAAGTGTTTAGAGGTATGTATGGGTAGGTGTAGGTATTTGTGCCCAAAAGAAAAATCTAACAAAGTCAAAAACGTGCACTTTCTCGGTTGCTTAAACTCATATAATACTTATTCTTTTAAAAGGTTAACGACGCGAAGTAGTCCTTTGATGATTATATGGTTTTTATTTGGTTTACCAAAGTTCAAGGTGCCTTAATTATAATTTATACATTGTTCTTTTTCTGCAGCTTGTTTGTATTTTATACAAAGAAAATAATTTTTGTTTGGTTCGTTATAAATGCTTGTTTTTTTTATTTAGTATTTAAGATCACAATTATCTGAGTCTATGGGTTAAGCTTGAGTTAACTCTTAAAACATGATTGTCATTTGTCAGTCTATTTAAACCTCGAATCAACTTGGCATAAGTTCACCAAATTTATGGTGAATTAAATTTGGATGAACTAAGTTTATGAACTGCTTTACTTATGTCTATTCTCTCTATGGTCATGGAAACGCTGGTTAATCATCAGCTTCAAAAATACCTTGAAAAATTGAAAAGCTTCTTAATGACCTACAGAACGTGATTTGTAGCAATAGGTCCACTGGTGATCTGATGTTGATTTGATGTGTTTAGTTTGACATCAAGTTCTTGCATCGAAAATGCTTGCATTTTGTACCAACATACATATACATATCTCCTTTATTTGATTAGAAAACAAATCAGTACAAGCCGAAGTAATTAGCTTACAGCATGAAATTAGAAAAATAAATGTTGGCATGCCACAGGGCTCCTTTCTATCAACGAATCTCTTCCGTCTTTTAATATTCGTTTCTAGATAAACAAAATTGTTCTTCACACTCAAGTGAAACTTCAAAGGTAGTTAAATAGCTCATTTTAATGCTGATTTTGAATTGATTCTTTTTTTTGGAGCGAATTCATTTTCTTTCCCGGAAAATGTTTGAATATTTTAACGAAGAGTTTAAACACAGACATAAACCCAAATTAATTAAAACCGCCCATAGATGTTAGAAATAAGAGTTATTCTGGTTTTCATAAACTGACAGCTCTATAGATATTTCATATTAAATCCCAAAGAAAAGTACACAGTCCAAAAATTCTATAAATATTTTCACTTCAACTTCTCAATTCTCATTGACTTATTTCAAGAAATGCAATAAGTGTAGGTTAAAAATGGGTGCCAATCTGTAGTATATAATAGGATTGAAAGATCCGGTCGGTCGTAACAAAGACCTTTCAAAAGGTGCTATTTCAGATTTTTCTGTTCACTCATTAATAAGATACAACTTAAAAACAACTTTATAATTTTATATACCCGACGTACCCTTTTTGGGTATATACCCGGTAAATACCAGGTATTTACCCATTAGTAAATACCTACCGGGTAGGTAAAAAAAACATGACCATCACTTGAGTCAGATTGCTTAATACTGAAGAGAATATCTTAATAATATCGTCAATTATTTGATAAAAGAATCAAAATGTTTGTGAATATTAGAAGGCATTAAGATCGGAATTTGACAAACATTCAAGAATATATTTGTGGTTTATCTAATAGTTCTCAATTTTATTTTATTTTTGTTTGTTTATCAAAGGGCACGGTAGTGCCCAGCCAAGCTCGCGGAACTACACCCTTTTTACAGGAACAAACTCAGGCGATTTTCAACCCCCCTCTAACTTCAGTACCAATAAAGTCAGAAACTTCAAATAAGCAGTATTCTCTGAACTGATCAAACACGGATGGCTCACCAAATTTCAACTCTTTAGCGTTAGTAATTCCCGAGATATAGGACTCCAAGAATCGCAAAAACCGTAACTGACTGACTGACTCACTGACAGATCATACAAATTATGGAGCACTTCCCGACATCGTAGAAACTTGAAATTTCGCACAACGATAGGCTTTGTGGTGCATACAAAGGGAAAAATCGAAAATCTGCAATTTTCTATTCAGGGGCGTGGCATCCACCCACATTCTTAAAAATTCTTATAAATTATATGAAGCACTTCCGATTGTTCTAGAACGATGAAAATTAGTCGGTCGGTAGGGCTTGAAGTACTTGAAAATAAGAAAATTGGATTTTCCATTCAGAGGCGTGGCATCCACCCACATTCTTAAAAATTCTAATAAATTACATGGAGCACTTTCGATTGTTGTATAATGATGAAAATTTAAAGATCGGTAGGGCTTGAAGTACTTTGAAAGAAAAAAAATCGAAAGTTTGGAATTTTGCCATCCACCCACATTATCAGAATTGCTATTATTTATATGGAAAACTTTTGATTGTCGTAGAATTATGAAAGTTTGTAGAGCGGTAGGGCTTGATTTTCACCTGGCAAAATAAATCTTTGCAAAAAGGAGTGAAATCACAACAAAATCATAAATGTTAAAAAAAGAGCCAAGTTCTTATATGTACAAGAAACCTGTACGTAAAAAGTCTGCCACAAAAATTAATGAGATCTAAAATATATGCCAAGGTTTAAGTTCATGAAGTTTAATATCAAATATCTTAAGTAGATTAATATTGAAACAATTCCAAATAATGACAGAAATTTGGTAATTAATGATAACTGATTAAAATTTGGTAGATTTACTTGGCTAGCTTTCTCTTAATTACTTACTTAATCACAAATTTAAAATGTATGAAAACTTGACCAGTGAACCCACCAAATTTTAATCAGTAATCATTAAATACAAAATTTCTGTCATTATTTGGAATTGTTTCGATATTAATCTACTTAAGATATTTGATATTAAACTTCATGAACTTAGAACTTGGCATATATTTTAGATCTCATTAATTTTTGTGGCAGACTTTTTACGTACAGGTTTCTTGTACATATAAGAACTTGGCTCTTTTTTTAACATTTATGTTTTTGTTGTGATATGTATAAAAATTTAACGAAACCGTCAGTGTATGCGCTTATCAGAGAGTTGACTGTTTATAATATATACCTTTGATTGAATTGTGTAGTTAACAAACAAAAAACAAATACATTTTTCAATTGTTCAGAAAAGTACGCATACGCCCGAGTAGTTAAAAATAATATGAAGATACACACGCCATAGTGCACATACATTCTTAACTTGAATTATTTTGCCTTAATTTAATTTTAAGCATAAGTAAAACAGTAAAATATTTGTGTGTGCATTTAAATTTTATTAAAAAGGAAAAATTTTTCATAATTAAATATACAGTGTGTCCCGGACCTGAGTGGAAGTATCTTAGGGTGTGGTTCCTGGGTATATTCAAAGAAAGGTTTGGGGGGAAGGTTGTATCTCCCCCCTCCTTGAGCCAAGGGGGGGGGGGGGCAGTTTCTGAAACATTGACTCTAAATGCAAAAAAAAACATTAAAAATCAACGATATTTTTTAGTCCATTACCGAAAACCAAGTGTAAAAATCTTGCTTAGTTTTTGAGAAATTAAGAAAAAACAAAGGGTACTTTTCCCAAATAAGCCCGAAAAAAATGAATTTATTCATGAATTATCCTTAATTTAACCCTTTTTTCGGACTATTTTGGAAAAGTACCTTTTGTTTTTTCTTGATTTCTCAAAAACTAAGAAAGATTTTTACACTTGGTTTTTGGTAATGGACTAAAAAATAATGAGGGCATTGAATATTGAACACAAAACTAGCACTTAATAACGTAAAATTTTGAAAAATATCGACTTAAGAAAAAAAAAAGTCACAATATTTGTTGTAAAATTTTGACTTTGAAATTTAATTGCTCAAAAGCTATTCGCTTAAGCAACTTGATTTAAAAACCAAATGCAAGAAGGGAGTATTAGCTTTCAAAAAAACTATAGCACATTATTAGATGTGTTTTCGTTGATTTTAAATGTCTTTTTTTTGCATTTAGAGTCAATGTTTCAGAAACTGCCCCCCTGCCTCAGGGAGGGAGATACAACTTTCCCCCCAACAAAATTTTTTTTAGAATAACCCCAAGAACCACACCCTAAGATATTTCCACTCAGGTCCGGGACACCCTGTATATATTTAGCTTTAAATGCAAACGTTATTTTAGCTTTATTATTAAAACAAATAAAATGCACGACTGGGTCGCACGTTCTTGCTCTTATGTTCAAGACACTGTGGGTTTAAGAAAATTGTATATAAAAACATGGAAATTATGAGAAAAAAATGAAGAGAATAAAATACGACATTTAAATTGGCTAACACAACTCTTTTGACAGTTTGAGGTGGAAAAAAAGAATGCCATCTTAATTCTTGATTGAATATGATTGTATGGGAAACAAAAATTAAAATCTATTTTGAATGAACAACAACAACTTGTGTGTGCTACCACACCAAGTTTATAGGCTGGAGTTATAGCTATTTCACGAGAGCCACCTCGATCATCAGACTCCTTTAGTGGTGCTTAGTCTGGTTATGCTCGTATTAATTGAAAAACTCTTTTGCCGTCATATGGGAGCGAACCATGAACCTTGCGACTCAGAGGCCAATGCACTACACACCGCGCCACTGAAGCCACATGGTTAGCTCTATCCCAATGCAGGTTTCGTTGTTTATCAATTGCAACAGCGACTAACATTTTTATTAACACACACAAGCTTGTTATTGTTCAGTCGGTTTCTTTCTTTTTTCCTCATGCACCGATTCGTATGCCAACAGTGTCAACTCTTTCAACTCATCCCCCCCTTGTATGACCAACGAATTGTTGGTCAAAAATTGTGTAGTGCATCGATTTACCATTTACACCCAAGACCCAACTTAAAAATTTAAAATCGTTGGAGCGGTTTTTTAAAAAATTAATTTTTTATATATAAAATTCTTACAACATTTTTAAGAACAAATTTTGGTATCTAAAGTATATATTTATGTGTATATAAAAACAAAATTTGAAAACAAATTGTGAACCCGTTTTTGCGATAACGAATCTTCAAAAAAAAATTTTTAAACTTTTTTAAAAATCCAAAAACTTTTTTTTGAAAATTTTGATATGCAATATTATTTAATCTTATCTGAAATTTGTTTATAAAAAATTCATCTAAATCCGTTTAGCCGATAACGAGAACATTCAAAAGAAAAAAATACGTTCTACGACAGGTACTATTAATAGTTGCTAAGTGTAAAATTTTATAATTTTTGATAGTAGATCGTACTAATTTTAGTATATAGAAAAAGTTTAATCAAAAACGTAGCAGTCGTTTTTAAGAAAAAAAATATTTTCCTTTGTGGTTTCTTAACTTTTGTATGGAAGGTGCCGTTATTTTTTCATATTATGTAAAATTTTATTTATATTTTTTGGAACCTTCTGTATAAAAAAATTATTGAAATCGGTCGTACCGTTTTGAAGAA
This sequence comes from Dasysyrphus tricinctus, assembly GCA_963921185.1. Taxonomy (NCBI): domain Eukaryota; kingdom Metazoa; phylum Arthropoda; class Insecta; order Diptera; family Syrphidae; genus Dasysyrphus; species Dasysyrphus tricinctus. Next base: position 20,432,989 of record OY992531.1, read on the forward strand.
AATCAAAAATTTAAAAAAATGGTCCTCGGGAGGAACCATTAATAACCATTTTTGAAAAATGGTTTTCCACTCAAAGAAAGCCTTTACTAAAATAAATTTATTGAATTTTTTTTAAGAAAAGTTGTCGAGCCGTTTTTGAGAAAAAACCGATTATGTAAAATGGATTTAAAAATTGTATGGCAGGTACCGTTATTTTTGGTTCTAAAAAAAATGAAAAAACGTGTCGGCAGAGTCAACAAAAACCAAGTTTGAAGAAAATCGATCGAACCGTTTAGGCTGTAGACGAGCAGACACACAGAATTGTGCCACAAAATTTTTGGTGGTCTCTATCATCGTAATATAATGTTTGATTGTTATCTCAAATTTTGTTTTTTGCACGAATCCAAAACTTGCCTTGTACCTATATGGCAAGTAAAAATGGGTTGTGTTAAATTGGTAGGTTGGAACCCACAAGCGTGGCTCGTGGGTGGCTTCTACTAAAGTTACTTTACCCAGGTAAAAGTCTTGAAATTTTATCCGAAAAATAAAGCATGATAAAATGGGCGTTCCACTAGGTGGTTTTCACTGAAATCATTTTCTTGACCTCTTTGCTTAAAAAAAAAACAACTCCGAAAATGTCATCCAAATCGTTAGAGCCGTTTCCAGGATTGTTTACTTTTAATAATAAATATAATATTCAAAAATCCATTTTTTTCTGCCGATACCAAACAATACGATACCAAAGTACGGTATCAGTTCGGTTTCCTCTCAGTATCGTTTCGGGTGGTATTGTTTGGGCTTCCGATACCGTTACCAAACGATACCGAGATTTATTTCTGGTATCGTCTTGGTATCGTTTGGTTTTACGATACCGATACAAACGATACCGAGACTTTTCTGGTATCGTGGCCAGCTCTTGCTGGCAGACGAACATATTCGTTATCGTTATTAATATGTTGCGAGCTCTTAGACTATAAGGGCTACAGCAGTTTTCGAATAGTCACCCGTTCTTCAAAAATTCAAAATTTGACTATAAGTAAATTACATAAACAAATTCATTAATTCGATTAGAATTTAACTTAATTTACGCAGTAATGATGGGCCCAATAACCGACAGATGGTATGTTTAAAACCACTTTCTTTTTCACACGATACCAATACTTGCTCCATGAGCACGTGGAAATATTAAATGAATTAAATGTATCCTACCTTGGTATGTTTTAAATTTAAAGGTACAAAAACATGAGAATAGTAACGTATCATACGAGTATTTGCACCATGCATTCGAGCATTCCTGGGATTCAGTTTCAGTTGCAGGATGGCATATTGCCACCACAAATCATATGCTACGATATCAAGTGAACCACAAATTCCAGATCATGTTATCAGCGTATGTGTGAATTTTAGGCTGATAAAAAATAAAATATAATATAAAAGAAAATTCCAAATAAAACAACAAAATACAAAAAAAAAAAGAAAACCAAAAAGCATGATTTCCACAGAGAGCACTTTGAGGTTTGAAACTTTAAGCCTCAGCAGATGCTACAGAATAAATAATGTTACACAATCCAATCGTTTGTTTTGTGCGACTTTATCCACTTGCTGATGCTCGTAGATACATTTATACCACTTCACAAAAATTTCAACAATAGCGGAAAAGGATTTTCGTGCAATTTATGAAAAGGATGTACGTATGTACATATGTATACGTCGTCCAATGTAAATATTGGTTGTATTGCTTGTTGATGTTCAGACTATGACTTTTTGACTATGGTATCGATGTTGTGTAGATGGGTAAATTTCATATACCTTCTTTTCAGATTAAATTGTAAAATACTTGGAAAAGAGACTTTTTTGCTGAAAATTATTTTTATAAAATAGGAAGAGGAATTATTATTGTTTTGAAAAGTTTTTGACTTTTTGATTAGATTAGAATTTGGTGGTGTGATGAGATTAGATTTTATTTTTCTTGACAACAGCAAAGCGTGTTAGATTCCGCTGAAGTTCAGTCAAATTTATGCAAATCCAAAATGAGGACTTTGAAATATCAGATTGCCTTGTGAATATATTTTTATTTTTTTTTGCGATGCTGCCAAAAACAACTCTCACACCTAATCAATCTTTATTTAAATGCAATTCAAGGTTAACGCATAAACAAAGGCGAAATTTCAAACTTTTATTCATTAAAAACCAAAAAACAATAAAAGCATGAATTTTTCATTAATTTTTTCTTGTGTTTTTTTTTTGTCTTACAAATAAAAACAAAGTACACGTGTGGGACCTACAATTTCCGGATGAGTGGGAATTACTAGAATGACTATAAGATGAGAAGCACTTTTTCATAATAAGAAATAGGAACTTTTGGGAGATTTATGACTCCCTCACAAGAGACAAACAGAAGAAGTAGGTACCCCTTGGGCCCAGTTCAATATGACGTGAGGTACTTCACTTTTTAAGCAGACAAAATTGAACAAAACAGGACCATGTGCGTTGAGCTGTCACGCTGAAGGTATGGAATCAACTTCTAGCAACTCCCACCAAAAACAAAAATGTATTTATTTTTTCAGAGGTACTGTCTCTTGCGAGGAAATAACCATTCCTCCAAGAATAATCTTATTTCATGAAAAAATTGCTTCTCATCTTAGCCGTTAGCCCATTCATTCCTGCCAAGCCAACCAACAACACACACGAATGTTTGAGAGTTGAAAGTCACTAGACCTTGGTTGTCTGCGAGCTCTCCACCAAATGTATTTATTATTAATGTAATAACAATATTTTTTTTATTGTGATGGTCGGGCGTTGTAGGACGCGGGTAGTCACTGTTTGGCGTCAACATCGTAACGTCCAGTGATGGAACGAATTCTACACGTCAGTTGTGCTTATTTTACCTACAAGTGTTAACCATCGGAAACTGGTCTTGTTCATTCGGACTTGACTTGCTAGTTCCTAGCTGAACCACTTAGTAAATACCTTATAGGGGCTACTACGACATATTTGAAGCTCAGGCCTATAAGGAACGGTTAATCTGGCTCCCCGCCCTTGGAGTGTAAGGGTCTGTTCCTCCAGGTTGGGGGTCGTGCCGTTGGGGTGACTTTCTGGCCATGTAAAGCAATTTTAGTTGCGAAGCAATAACAAGCTTTGGATACGGACGGATTTACTGTTGACGAACTATAGCAAACGAAATAAGGACAACGAACTTCGGATCTGCATGTGGATTATTCTGTCTCTCTATAAGCCACGTGCAACCGAACATTTATCGGAGGCCCTTGAATGCTTCAAAGCAGACATCACCGCTATCCAAGAAGTGCGATTGGATGGGCCGGGCAAAAGAAAACTGAAAGACTGTGACATCTACTACGATGACTGTTACCGACCACAAGGGCAGCATCTTTTTGGATGTAGATTCTTCTTTAGAGGCAGACCTAGCCAAGAAGTCTTGAGTTTCAACTATGTGAACAAGCAGCTCAAGACAACTTTCATCAAGGCCAAATTCACCAACATCAGCCTCATATGCGCGCATGCCTCCACAGGGGAGAAAGATGATGACATCAAGGACGCAAGTTCTACAAGACAACAAGACTTATGGGCAATGCTAGGGTATATTATGACATTTAGATTACCTTTGGTGATTTTAATGCCAAACAAGGAAGAGGAGACACAATCAAAAAAATAGTACCTGCCTGCGCGGCTCTACCTCCGATAATAGACTCGAGTTAATCGACTTTGCTGCAGGGCGAAACGTTGTGTTTGCTAGTACGCAGTTCCCGCACCTCGATATACAGAAGGAGACTTGGCGAATTCCTTGTCCACCAAATAGATTGACCACATTGTGATCGACGTAAGGCACTCCTCCAGTATCAAGGATGTCCAAACATTCCGAGGACGAGGAGCCAACGTTTACTCGGACCACTACCTCGTTATATCCAAGGTAATATTACGGATATCCAGACCAAATCCAAAACAGGAAAACACTGTGCGGAAGTTCGACGTCGGACGGCTACAATCACAGGAAATCACCAGGTTCTTTTCCGATCGGCTCCCTCACGCGCTGTCTCTCGAAGATGTGGAAAAGTTGCCAGGAAGCCATCAGAGATGCCACATCTGACATGTTGGGCTTCGCACAATCACCACAGCGAAATCCCTGGTTTAACGAAGAATCCCGACAAGTACATGCAGCCAAACAACAGGCATACAAAGTGCCGCTGCATAGAAGGACCAGAATTGTTCATGAGCTCTACATACAGAAGAGGAAAGGGGAACACCGTCTTCTCAGAAAAAAAAGAAAGAGCATAAGAAGAACGCGATCGAGGAAATAGAGAGATGCCATTGCAGAAATGAAGTTAGGAAGTTATACAGAATAGTCCCATCAGGGTTAAAATGCCTGAACTGAGGCCTGTCAGGGTGATCAAGGAACATCGTAGTATAATCGCAGTCGGTGCTGAGGATATGGAAAAATCATTTCTGCAAATTGTATAACGGTTATGACGAACCGAATTCCGCTAACATGCAGATTGCAGCATTCAACCTGGACGAACGTAGGCCAACAATTTCGTCCACCCAACCTCGACGAAGTGAAGGTAACTAAATCTAAACTTAAGTCCAATAAAGCTGCTGAAGCTGATAGCCTTGCAGCTGAGCTATTCAGATTGTTTACCCGATCCTGAAGAAAGATGATACTCTGGACTGCACCAGCTACAGATTTTTTCTGTCGTACTTTGTGAACGTTTGAAGCCATTCATCAACAACCAGATAAGTCCATATCAGTGTGTACTAGGACCAGGAAAGTCCACAATCGACCAAATATTCGCACTTTGGCAGATCTTGGAAAAACCCAGGAGCTTCAAATCGATACCCAATACCATTTCAAGGCTGCGTATGGCTGCATCTATAGAGGCAAGCTGTATAGAGCAATATCCAGCTTTGGCATCCCTCTCAAACTCGTCTGTTTGTCCAGGATGATGATGGAGAATGCATATTGCCCCATCAATTTGAGCAGATACCTCCACTTTACCTTTAATATCAAAAAGGATTTAGACAAGGCGATCCGCTGTGACTTCTCCAACATCGTTCTTGAAAGAAAAAAAAAGGAAAACTCTCACGTCAACACTAGAGGCACAATCTTTCAAAAATCCGTCCAATTACTCTTACGCTGACGAAATTGACATAATCGGATGAACTAAGCGAGATGTCAGTGGTGCTTTCGTGCGTATTGAGAAGGAAGCCAAGAAGATGGGGTTAACGGTGAATGCTAGCAATAAGAACGTCGCTAAAGACAGCTTTATTTTTGAGGTGGTCAGACACTTTGTCTACCTAGGATCCGCTATAAGCTCAGCGACTGAAACAAGTGCTGAGATCGAACGAAGAATTACTCTTGCCCATCGCTGTTTCTTGGGCTAAGAAAGCAATTGACAAGCAAAGCCCTCTCTCTCGGTCCTGTTGTATGGTGCAGAGGCATTAACACTGTTAACGGTGGATGAGAATGCGTTAAGTTGTTTTGAGAGGAAAGTTCTCCGCGTGATTGTTGGTCCTGTCTGCATTGGGAATGGGGAAGAAGATACAACAACTGTACGGGCTGTACAGCGAACCTGACCTAGCCACAAAAGTGAAAAGCCAACGACTGACATGGCTGGATCACCTAGAGTGAATGGACACCAACTCTCCGGTTTGGAAAGCCTTTGAATCCAACCCCGTTGGACTGCGCAATAGAGATGGATAGCTTTGAAGGTGGCGTACGCAAGTGGAAGAAGATCTCAACAAACTTGACGTGCAAAACTAGATACAGCTAGCTACAAACCGAGCCGGCTGAAAGAAGCTTGTTGGTTGAGTCCCTGGTCCGACCCGGACTGTAGTATCACCTTAAGTTTGTAAGTAAGGCTTACTGGCGGAAAAGAATGGTGTAGCTGTAGTTGTCACGTGTAGCACTGTCAAAGTAGAAAGGTAAATGTAGCAAGGAATGTATGGTGTAGCCAGAAGTAAAACAAAATTCAACTCTTGCTACAAGCTGCAGCTACATTAATTCTGTTCAAGGGGTTAGGTCCTGGTAAACTGGCAATTGTTTTGTTTGCGAGGAATAGTGTGGTGAATAAATGATATGCTTTTGTATGGTTGGTTTACACTTAAAGCCTAGTTTACAGTTCCCGTGTGCAAAAAAAAACCTACGCAAATATTCTCGCATGTCAAAAATAATTGAGGTGAAAGACAAAATTAATTTTTGCATGATTAGTTTACAGTTTCATGCAAAAAAAGAAAACATTGCTTCCATGGAATGTCATGCAAAACAATGGACAGGCAATTGTTTTGCATGCGAAAAAAGTGTGGTGAATAAAATATTTTTTTTTAGATGGTCGGTTTACACTTCCAAACAATTTTTTTTTCACCTCAAGGCTTTATTAGCATGCAAATAGTTTTTGCATCCAAAAATAATTATTTTCCATTTTTAGGGCTATGGTTTATTAATCAAGGGTGAATTAATGACTCAATGGGTGGCTTAGGCCAAGGCAATCGTTTTTCGCCTTGAATGTTATTCAATTCAGTGCACAGAATAGATGGAAAATCGTTTTGAAAATTTTGATATTTTTTTCGCATGGGAACTGTAAACTATGCTTAAAGAAAAAATAAATTAGTATTCTTCTCACAGCATTATTTGCATGCAATTAAAAAAAAAAAAAACAAAAATATTTGTGGATGCAAAGACCATCCAAAAATATTTTTTTTTTTTTTTTTAATTAAGAGTAAAATTAATGACTCCATGGGTGGCTAAGGCCATCTTGAATATTATACCCAGATTGTATGGAAAATTATTTTTAAAATTTTGATTTCTCTTCGCATTAGAACAGTAAACTATATGCTTTAGTTAATTAAATCGATTATTGGTTTATTGATAAAATTTTGCACTATGAGCTCACAGACTAAAGATAATTAATGCTTAATTTACATTTATTAATACGGGTCCTAAAATTCAAAGATCTGATAGTAAAAAATTCTTTAGCCCACAGCAGATTTTGGGGGTGTGAGTGATAGCAAAAAAAGAAGTATAGGCGTCGAAACCTTCATTTAAGGCTATTTAGAAAATAAAAGTCAACAACCGGGGCCTTAGTGATTCAACAGTGCATCGAAACAAAAATATGAATGCAATTTGGAGGGTAATTGTATTGTATAAGCTTAAATTGGTTTTCATTCACACCCAAAATCTGCTGTATAGACTCTAGGTCGACTTTTTTCAAGAATTTGAAAGTTCTTTTAAATCAAAATGGTGTATATTCTTAAAAATTTGTTGAGCATATTTTATTTTACTTTTCTTGGAGGTTTGACATGTTCAACAGTAGAATTTATAAATTTTAAATCAATAAATTAAAGCAAATTCATAAGTAGCTCAAATATGAACAGTAAAATACAGATTCTAGGGAAACAGTCCATTTTGTTCACCACACATTTCTCTTTTAAAAGTATTTACTCTACGCATCATTTTATTCAACATTTAAGAATTCTCAAACATAAATTGCTTAATTAACCAAAACCAAAAAACCACAACCACACAACCTTCAATTTCAATGGACTCACTTCTATGTTGTAAGGCTTGAATTTAATTCAAAATTTAACCTCAAATATGCAGACAAAAATACAAAAATCCTGAAAACAATAATAATAATCTTTAGTTTAACTTCTATACCATGAGACAAAAGGAGGTTAAAACCCAACAAAAATATTCAATGAACTTCCAACTATAGGTAGTAAAGTTCCAAACAAAAAATATGTTTTTATGTTTCTTAGAATCCTTATAGGACTATTATGCAAAATCAAAGCTCCTAAACTATGGTTGAATATTACAACAAATATTGTAATAGTCCCTCATCCTTGAATTCCACATGAATTCAGCTTTTATCATTCTTTCCCAACTATACAAACAAAAATTGTCTTCTTTTTGCCTGAAGTTGATTGAATTTTCGTTTCTCTTTCCGACTCAACTCCCTCAGAAAAAGGCACATATACATATACTCACTTAGACACGCACTGGATCCTTCATCCTTGTTTCAACAAATGTCCTCGACATATTATCAATTTAAAGAAGGGCGCTAGGGGAAGGAATTAATGCCCTATACCCATGTGTTCATATACGCTGCCTGTTGACAATCTCTTTCATACAATAAATATAATGTCCGGATGTGGATGATGATGGGGGCTCCGCCAGAGGAGTTTTTCATTTTTATTTAATTCGGAAGGGGAAAGAGGTTTCGGTTTCGGTTTTGGTTTCCAATTTATTTATTTTATTTTGTTTAATAGTTTTCAATCGATTGGCAATAATCGACGGGACAACAATCTAATGTTCTGTGAGAGTCTCTGAGGATAGAAGAAAGAACTGCCAAAAACTCTTGAATGTCAAACCAATCATTCCCAATGGTCAAGTTAAGGAATCCGATAATGTTATGATGTGGTGTAGTTTGGTGTGGCTTTAACATTCATTGGATGAGTAAAATAAAAGTGAGTTTAGGGATTTGGAATTTTGTGTTAAAAGAGACATGATTTTGAGGAATTTCAGCAGAAAAGTAGATAGACGAAGTTTTGTTTGACAAAATTGCAAAATATGACAAGAGTTATAAATAATGCGTTTATTATCTGACTCTGATAGACTCTACCAGCTATCTCGATTTCTAGCTTCCTGTCTCCAGTTCCAGTTTTAATTACCAAGTCGGCTTATATCTCCCAAAACTTGGTCACGCCAACTGAGATGAGGTCCGCTTCTGTTTCTCATATCTTCTGGCTTAGCGTTGAATACCATATATGGGCTGGAGCAACGTTCTCCATTAGCTCCAATGCCCTAGCCATTTTAACCATTGAACACGTAGTTTTTTGTCCAGGGTTACGAAGATGTACACCTCATATTGCCCTTTGTTGACAAAAACTGGGCCATAAATTGTTCGAAGTACTCTCGAAGACACCAACGGAGCTTTTATGTACCTGGGAGAGAGACCAATCATCTTCACTATAGAATAAGTCCAGAATGATGAGAGTTGTTTACAGCTTCTCCTTGGTACTTCTTACTTAGCCCAAAGAAACAGCGATTAGAAAGAGCTATTCTTGGCTTTATTTCCGTATTGATGTCATTTTAAGATTTCAAGTGGTAGACAAACTCTGCGACCACCTCGGAGTCATATCTACCAATAGACGCTATAGACCATTTTGTTTCCTTCTGAATACATGCTAGAAAATGCACCTGGGTCATTTGGTACTACCCATTATGTTGAAGTCATCCGCACATACAAGATGTGGAGTGGAGTGGATTTTTGTATATATAGTACCAGTTTTGTTGGCCTATGTGATTTTAACTTCTCTCTCAGGAGCACTATTGAAGCGGCGTCATGAAAGCACGTCGGCTTCGCCTAGTCGTAGTCCGCTGATGGTTTTGAAGGTTTCAGTAGAATTTCTTCCTAATTTTGATGGAACAGCTAGCATTCTCCAACGATATCCTAATAAGGTGTATCAGTTTGGCAGTGATACCAAAACTTAACATGGCATGATACGGTACAGCTTTAACTAAATTCCTAAGCTTTAATCACGATTGGGCGTCATGTGAAGATTTGATCGATGGCAGACTTTCTGGGCCTGAAACCACACTGTTGAGAGCCAATCAGCTTATCGGTAAATGGCCTTAGACGTTCACATAATATACTCGACAGGCTCTTGTAGGTGATTGATAAAAGATTAATGCCCCTGTAGTTGGTGCTGAGAAGGCGATTGGATTTTTTGTTGGTCGGGCAAATGGTTGTAAGGTTCCATGGGTACCAAACCGGCGGATTTATTTGATTTTGGCCTGGTGATTGCTACTATAATCTCACTTAAGTAAGGTGGGTGAAACCAAAGTTCATCAACTAAATTGACTTGACGAGGCTGCTCATTGGTGAGAAATTTTCCTTCATCACGGCCGCCTTCCATCCTCTACGATCCCGAGCACGCTGCTTCCAGTCATTTAGAAAAAGCCTTCTGGCATCCACAATGGCTTGGTGCTTAAACCGAAGGTTCGGTATTATTCGTTTTCTTGAACCTGGGGGCTGAGATTCAAAGACTCTCTTCGCCGGAGCATTATTGTACATTACCTCGATGTTGCCAAGCCAATGTTGGGGAAGTATTTAGATTTTCTGGAGAACATATATCCACGTCTTGATACAGCTCATAAAGTTCGTGGTTGTATCTTCTCCTCCATTTTCCCTCCTCGCAAAGGACAGGACAAATTACTAAATATCCGTCGAAGAATTTCTCTTTCGAAGGAGCCCAGCTCTCCCTTTTTGCTCATCGCCCAACACTCAGCGCCATAAAGTAGGACTGGCAGGTAAGGGTTTTATAGTACGTCGACTTCATCTTTCGTGTGAGGAGTTTTGAACCCATCTGTTATGCTAAACCGAAGAAACCCCAGTTTGCTAGGTTAATTCTTCGTCGAATTTCCACTAAGAGATAGATGAACTCCTTAACTATTTAGAAGTTTCTGCTACCAACAATGATGTTTTCTCCAGATAGGTTGCCAGATCTTCCATTGTTTGCTTAGATATTGCATGTAATTGGTCTTGTCCTTATTTACTTGAAGACCAACAAGTTTCACTTGTTCTTCATTTGCCGTGAAAGCCTGTTGGAAGCAGCCGATGATGTCGATATCATCGCTCAGCTTACCCTAGAATTTGGAAAGATCTGCGCACTATTTGCTCCAGATCGAGATTGAAGACATCCCATGATAGCGCATCTCCTTGCTGAAGCCCTGTGCATATTTGGAATAGTTCGGAAAAAGCTTTCTCCTCGTTGCACAATGCACAGCGTATTTTATAATGTAATGCAACACAACTGGATCAGTTTTCCCGGGATGCTAAGTTCAGCCATCGCCATATAGAGCTCCTGTCAATGAATGCTATCATATGCGGCTTTGAAGTCGATGAATAGATGGTGAGTTTCGTTGAAATTCTTTGGTCTTTTCTCGGATTTGCCTGAAAGTCAATATTTGGTATATTATGGTCGAACTGCCTGGCTGGAGGCTACACTAGTACTTTCTGATTATTAGTGTTGTGGAACGCCTTAAAATGCTCACACAGTACATTGAAAATGATCTGGTATGTGACGTTTATCATCTGGGATATGTCCCGAAAGTTTTTGAAGGACTTAGAATCGCCTTTTTGTAAATGGGACATATGGAGCTGATAGGCCAGTTATCGGGGCATGCTTTCTTCCACCCTAACTTGGTTGATGAGTTGATGCATACACACTTTCAACTCATCCCCCGGCCAGCTTAAAAAGCTCTGCTGCTAAACCATCAAATCTGGCAGCCTTTTTTGCTCTGGAGCTTCTTTATTTTATTCCTTATGCTTTGGTGACTGGTGTGTTCCAGTTTTAAAGTCAGCAGCCTGGCTTTTTTATAAGACTTCCGGGTGTTGTTTCGAACGCGAGACTATTCGATCTCCTTAAGCTGGAAGGCTGCGTTTGCCCCCTTCTTGCTCGATACTCCTCTCGTTGCTCTTGTTTTTCGCTCCAGCATATTGCATATGCATTTTCTGTCACTTTTTTCAGCTGTACGCATTCATCATCATACCACGCGTTCTTTTTTTTTTGGTAGCATATTGTGGTTTCAACTACGGTCGTGATACTAGGACCACTGGTTGATGGCGTCTGTGGTAGGGGAATGCGCAGTGGAGAGCTTCTCCCTTAGACGCTCATTGTAAAATCTAGCGACTCCAGATATGCTAAGGCAACCAACGTCGAGCTTCTTCTTCAGGACGGTTCGCAGCTTATTTTCATTTGATAGTCGAGCTCTAAACCTTGCTGGAGCAAGGAAATGGTCAAAATTGACGTTTCTCTCACAGGCGTGTCTTCCACCGATTAGCAAATTGTTAATTTGGCTGGCAAATTGACCATTTGGGAAGTGCCAAGTTGCTTTGTGGATTCATAGCCGTGGAAGCCTATTTCTACTTATCACAATTTTATGAGCTTCTGGAAAGTTTTTTAGTCCGAGGCCGTTTCCATTTGTCTCTTCGTGGGGGGTGTGCCTACTAACTTTTCCGCTGAAGGTGTTTTCCCTTCCAATTTCAACATTGAGGTCCACGAGCAATCGTATTCCGGATAGGCTTCGTAAGTTCTTCCCAGGAGGGCATACAACTCATCCTTAAAAGAGCTTTCAACTCCATTGTGAGGGGCGTGTGGGCATATTAGATAAAGTTTTGGAAAGTGGCTTTGATGCGGATCACAGCTATGCAATGACTTATCGTAAATAACTTTGCTTCTTAGCCGATAGCTCATGACGAATGCGCATCCTCACTTGTGTAGACTTTCATCACTGCTGTAATCAATTTTACAATATTTTCTTTTACCTTATAAGGACAGAATACACTCTTCATGACAGAAAATCAACATTGTGTCGAAAGAATTGTTTGTACAGAGAAAAACTGCAGCCATTGTTAATGAAGCTGAAGGTGGTGATTTCGACTATATACTTTGCGTTTGAATCTGATTTTGCCGATGATTTTACGAATTATATGGGCTCATAAAATAAATATGTAATGAGTACATAGACCCTGTAGCCATTACAATGTTTGTTAATAATTGTATTTAAGGGATACAATTCCTGTACTCAATCGAAATTTGTGACTTATCTCCGTCTTAACTTGGCTTTTCATAGCAAAGCTTTTTTTTACTTCATTGTTTCTATGTTTAAAACTCAACTTTCACTTTAGTTGAACTTGAGCTCAGATCCTTTTAGGCATTTATAGAAATTGCAATCACAAGAAGAACTCACAGTACAGATTACTGGGTGCAAAAAATAAACCATTTCACATTTTCGGTTTCTAAACACTATGCTATGGTAAATTTCAAATTTAATCAATACAGATGTTGCTTGTATTCTTTACATAGTTTGCTGTGATAAATACATTTCTCAATTTATGTGGGTGGTTTATACTTACGTATACATTGAGTACCTACATATGATCTACGCAAGTTTATTTATAGAATAAATGTATTGCTGGGTTTTATTGGGTACATTAATAGAAATGTAACCAAAACATGTCAACTGTACTCAGTACATAGAGTTTTATTTGATGATACAAGTATCTGAAATAATTATGAGTGCTTATATTTTTAGCTTAGTGAGTGGAAAAGAACTTGTAGATTAAATATTTTTCATTTCACAAGTCCAAAAGAGGGTGTGTGAACTAAATTTCATCTAATTCGTAAAATCTGATGAGAGCTAGCACAAACAAAACTATTAAACTGACAATAAGTAAAGTCAGCAAGAGTTTATGATTTGACAATCTTTTTAATTTATTGAAATTCTCCTTAATTGTCCTTCATTCTCTTGACATTAACAGTGCGAATGAGGGGTTTGAGAAAATATTATGAGCTATAGAAATAAACACACACCAACTGACTACACTAACCCACCTACAAAAACAAAAGACGATAGATTTTTTTGTAAAATGAATTCATCGTATTGAGTATCAATTTGGATGATTGATCATGTTGTTGTATTTTATTTTTTTGTCATAGAACCAGGGATATATTTTCACAAGATATACTATCTGTGGCACATTGGCAGTAAAACAAACAACACAATGCCACCTATATGATGATGGTGATGGTTTGTGGCCATTTATATTGTGCTCCGTGAATGATTACATCGAATATAAGTTGTTACACCCACATCAACATACCTTTTTATTTTTGGCAAAGCTACATATATCTCTACAAATCGATAAAGAAAAATGGAAGGAAAATTGGAAAATTTCATAGAAGGAGGTTGGAGACAGGCTGTAGTTTTTTTTTTGGACTTTCTTTATGTTTTTGCAAAGCTATTTGCGATATAATTTGGCGTGGCTTATATACGAGTATATTTATTATTTTTTGTTGCTAAGCATGATTAAATATGACGAAAATAAGATCTTAAAGCAATGAGTCAAATAATGATAATCCTCTGGAAAAATATTATACCCGAGAGTCAAGAAAGCTTACACAAGATTTAAAATTAGATTATTTTCTGCCGTTTTCTTAAGTGGCTAAAAAAAAATCATATTTTACGTCGTGAAAATAAGAAAAAATTAAAAAAAAAGAAAATATGGACAGTTTTTTTCTACCTGGGATTTATTATATACCTATTTATTTATATTTTCAAGGCTATCAGAGAACTTGAGTATTTCATAATTGAGAAGAAAAATACCTACAGAAATCCATTTGAGAAGCTTCCATTTTTAAGTATTTTGCTTACATTAATTTGAGAAAGAAAGTGTTCATATAAATTTAAATGATAATTAAATTTTAAATAAATGAAAATAAGTTAAGTTTGAAGAAATCGAGGAATAGAAAGACAAACCAACACTCACGAACCCAACAGTATTGCGGCTTGCGAGACCAATTTTTGTTCTTATCCTCTTTCAACATTTTTTCAGGTAGGATTAAAAATCAATTGAAAAGACATGTTACAGGACCGCTTCACTTCTTCTTGTTATGGAAAGATCGAGACTATTATCGTCTCTATGTCTACAGCTAGTAAATAGAAGAAAACTAGTTTGTAAATTGTTTACCAGTTTGGGCTTAGAAGCCAGCACTCGTGACCAATTGACCAAGTGCATGCATAGGACCATTAACTTAATCAAGAAAACTCTTACATAAAATAAATATTTATTCTACTGTCTTTTTTGAGGTTCCGTAAGCTTTTAACAAGGTTTGACTTACTTACGGAGGCAATATAGTTCTCGGTGGAGAAGGGCCTCAACCAACAATCTATATTTCCAACCGGCTTAGTCTCTTGGTTGCTGTCTCACAGTTTCACATGCCAAGTTGGTTGAGGTCATCTTCCACTTGCGTGTGCCAACTGTAACTCCTCTACTGTGCTGTCCCACACGGTTGGATTCAAAGACCTTCCGGGCTGGAGCATTGATTTTCATTCGCTCTACGTGACCCAACCACTTTTGTGGCTAGATCGGTGTCGCTATACAGCCCGTATAGTTCGTTGTTGTATCTTCTTCTCCATTTCTCTTCTATGCAGACGGGACCAAAAATCACCCGGAGAATTTTCCTCTCAAAACAGCCTAAAGCCTTCCCATCCGCCGTTAATTGTGTCGGTCCTTGCCTCTGCACCATACATATGAGGACCGTGATGATAAAGGGACAGTTTAGTTGCTGGAGAGAGGGCTTTGCTTCTCAATTGCCTTCTTAGGCCAAAGAAACAGTGATTGGCAAGAGTAATTCTTCGTTTGATCTCAGCAGTGGTATCGTTCGCTGAGCTTATATCGGATCCTAGGTAGACAAAGTCTCTTAACACCTCACAATTATAGCTGTCTATAGGGAAGATCTGTCTGAGACGTCGATGTTGGGTGTTCTTTCTTGCTGACAGCATATATTATATTTTGATTTCGTTTACCGTTAACGCCATCTTCTTGGCTTCCTTCTCAATACTCACGAAAACACCACTGATATCACGTTTTGTTCGTCCGATTATGGCATTTTGAAATATGGTGCCTCTAGTGTTGGCGTGAGGCACTATTCCTTCAAGAACAATGTTGATGAAGTCGCATGACAGTGCGTCGTTTAGTGAGATTTTTGGCGACCTTGATGGAGCAGCATGCGTTTTCCATCGTCAACCTGCACAAACGGACGAACTTGGGAGGGAAGCAAAAACAAGACATTGCTCTATATAGCTCGTTTCTATAGATGCTGTCATAAACGGCCTTGAAATCGATGAAATTGTGGTGGGTATCGATTTGTGATTCCTGTTTTTGTTTCAAAAGTCTGATTGATGGTAGACTATCTTGGCCTAAGACCACACTGATAAGGACCTATCAGGTTATTAACGAATGGCTTCAGGTATGTCCACAATGTAAGGCAGAGAAGATTTTGCCTGCGATGCAAAGAAGACTGATACCTCTTTTTTTGGTGCAGTCAAGAGCAGAGCTGTAAAGTAATTAAGTATATTGGTACTTAAGTACAATTTAATTTATATAGGAATTGGACTGGTACTTAAAAAATTTCAAGTACAAGGTAATTGTACTGGTACTTGTACTTATGCTTTAAGTACACAGGTCTGGTCAAGAGTATCACCTTTATTGAGGACCGGACAAACTGTCGCGGTAAATTTTACCACAACAAGTTTCACCTACTCATTCCTTCCTCTTTTAACACTTTACACTCTTCCTTTTCTTGTTGCGGCTCCAAAATGCTAGCAGAGTTCAGTGCAAACCTGGTCCATCAGCCAGGGGCCTGCTCCTAAAGCATCTTGGAAAAACGACTTCAACAACTCAAAGAATAATCGTATGACAGGTGGTCCACGCAAATCAATAAAACACAAAATGAGACAGAAGGTCCACTTTTCCTGCATGCGACGGATGGTCCTTGCCCAACTATATGTGTGTGACAGGCGGTCCACACCAACGATGACATGCGGCAGATGGTCCATTGTCCGACGACATATGTGACAGACAGTCCACATCCAACCTTGAATTGACTGACATGTCAATACTGGTAACGCCAGTCACTAATCCAAGAATGGCCGAGGGCCCAACGTAGCGTGTCGTTGCAAGAAAAAGAAAGATGATCTTTTTAGGTAATTACTAAATTCTCCCAAATCTGCACGAAGGTCTACGGTGTAAGGGACATTTTAACTTCGCGTTGAAATCGAATTCTTCCTCACCATTTAAGATTGGTAAATGGTGGACGTGCATTCGTCAAGAATATTTTTCTCGATCTTAGTCTCGGTCGGTTTGGGACGGGGACTTTGAAGGTGTAAATTTGATTATTCTTTTTACTTTTTGTGTGGCATAATATGACGGAAGTGGACTGGATGCGTTCACTGAGCTACTCCCAATTGTGAATGATCCCTTTCACCAGGGATACTTAAATTGAGAGAGAGTGGAGTGGGTTCAACAACGGGGCAGGCTTCCAGCCAATAGGTGAAGTTCTTGTACTAAACTCGTGCCCGAATCCGAAAATACAGGATTTTGAAAAACCCCATTTTCTTTTTTCTTTGTTCGGGAATCTATCCCAAGACCATCTTTCTTCGGTATTACGTTTGTGACACAATAATTTTGATTTTTCAATTCCAAATTGTTGTTTTAATCTTCTTTTAAAATTGGCCTTTTGCCATTATTAACTTTTGTTAAATTTTGTGTTTTTTTTTAGTTTAGGGTTTTCTACCCATACTTATAAAGGTTTCCCTAATACATAATTTAAAATTCCTATTGGAAATTAAATCTCGTGTTCTGTCTTAATTTAGAAGAAGAGTTTAATTTGTTTCAGGTTTTGGTAAGTTTTCACCATTAAAAAAGCTTACTGGCGCCCTTAGAAGCACGCCCCTGTACTTTCATATCATTTAATCGATACCTTTTTTATTTTATTAATCCAGCGCAGATTGGGCAATAAAACATTAGTTTTTTACGAACCCACCCTTTGCTGAACAAAACCGGTGGTAGCACCTTTAATAAGCTAGCTGATGATTTTTTGATATCCTAAGCACCGACTGCGATTATACCACAATGTTCTCTCGAAGTCCTTGCAGGCTTCGGTTCGAGCCTTATAACCATGGCTAGTTTTTTTTTTTTAACCTTTTGATAAAACTTCCAAGCTCCATTCCTGTAGTAACATCCAGCTTTTCCTTGATCGTGCTTTTATCATGCTCTCTTCTTTTCCTTCTGAGAAGCCGTTGTTTCCCTCTCCTCTTCTTCTCGTAGAGCTCCCAGCAAGGTCTAGGTATAGTTCTGTATCTTCTTGATAAACCTTCCATCCTCTAAGATCCCTAGCTACTTGCTTCCAGTCATCTAGACCATGCTCTCTGGCATCTGTGATGGCTTGGTCTTTAAACCGTATATTTGGTCTCCTTTTTTTGCAAACCTGGGTCCTGAGATTCTAAGGCTCACTTGGCCTGAGTATTATTATTGTTCGATTAAACTGGAGCGAATGTAGTTGAAATGTTTTGAGTCTCTGGACTTCAACCACATCCTCTCTTCCATTTGTCCTCCTCGCACACAGGTAAACGATACCAAATATCTGTCCCAGAACAATAGACAATTTCCAGCTCAACACGATATATCAGGACTGGCAGTAGTTAAAAGGTTTGCTAGAAGGTACACTTTGGCATACGCTGAGGAATTTAGAATCCAGCGAACCGAGGTAACATCGGTTTGCAAGGATAATTTTTCGACGGATCTTCACTAAAATTAATAAGAGAACGTTTAAAACCAGACTTTCCAAGTAGTACTCTTTACGAAGTACAAAAAGAATTCGAAGCAGTATTTCTTGTAGATATTCAAAGTTAACTTTAATGGTGAAAATTGGCACTTGATACTCTCTCTGAGGGTACTGGAAAGTGCTAGGACGCCAATTCGGCCCAAAGCTCAATGAAAGAAAAATCCCTATGCACACCTCGTGGTAGAGAGC
The DNA here is from genome assembly GCA_963921185.1 of Dasysyrphus tricinctus. Lineage (NCBI taxonomy): Eukaryota > Metazoa > Arthropoda > Insecta > Diptera > Syrphidae > Dasysyrphus > Dasysyrphus tricinctus. The sequence continues at coordinate 20,451,361 of OY992531.1, forward strand.
GGGTAACGCTAACATGCAGGGGGACCGAATGGATGCCGGGATAAGCAGACAACCCAGCGATGCTGGTCAGGGCGTCAATGAAAACGGCATAATAATAAATTAATCGTTGACAAATTTCGAATCCAATGTTGTTTGTGAAACCTGGAAAGTCACGTCCACCATTACGAGGAAATTGCGGGCTTTTGTGAATTGCTGTCTTCGCCACTTCCTAAAGATTCGCTGGCCACAAATAATATCAAACGAGGAATTGTGGCGCAGGACAAGTCAAGAGTGGCTGGACGTCGAAATAAGAGAGCGTAAATGACGTTGGATTGGTCACACACTGAGGAAACCAAACGATGAAATTACAAAGCAGTCCTTTGAATTGAATCCTAAGGCCTGGTTCACACGAGATTGTACCGCACGATTTTTTGCAGTATAAATCCGTGCGAATGAGCAGTGGCGTATATATTTTGCATAGAGCCTTTCACACGACGTTTGTACGGCAAGAAAACGTACTCAGCTAAGTACGTTAATCGAATACTCAACGGACTTATAAAAAAAAACGAATGAATTGCGACGTATCGTCTTCCAGTGGCGTATAGTTTTATATAGTCTCGTTCACACGGTTAAAATCCACGTTGGGTATTTGTTCGTTGGCATCGAATGAGCTTCAGTGGAGAGAAAAGCCGATGTACACAAAAAAAAATTAATCGACCGATATGGTTGATTTAAAAAAATTATAACTCCGGTGATACTCATTGGATCTTGTAGGTTAAGGTCTTAAAATAAAGAAGAGAAATGAGGCAATAAATATGCGTTTTTAGTTTTTCAAAATTATAAAAATTTTCATCTACATTTGAATTTAGAATAAAATAAATGGAATTGAATTGGGCTTTATTCACCCCTTTAGTATGAAAATTTTTGCCCCTCCTCAATAATTTTTTTACACAATATAGCCCGTTATGTCAGCTTTCCTTAAAGACCTTAACCTTGAAGATCCAATCAGTAGAACGGGAGCTATAATTTTTTAAAGCCATCCATATCAAATTTTAATAAAAAAATTTCATGTAGATAACGGGAACTTCTCGCTGGTGGATGGTCGTGGACAATGGTCCAAGCAGGTAATTTCAATGGAATTGTTTTGATTTTTCGATCAATTTAAAAACAAGATTGTGTTGCTTATATACCACGTAGTATAATAAATGAGGTATCAAAATAACCGTAATTTTATTTAAATGTTATATTTAAAACAACAAGAAAATTCATCAATGCACTAAACAGATATGAGTTCATATGTGAAAGTGCTCAAATAATGCCGTTATCTCAGTCCAACGGTATTCTAGGACTCTCATTTTTTTAATTTATATTTAAATCAATATTTTCTATTATCCGTCCAAATTTCAGTTTTCTAGCCCTTTCCCTTAAAAAGATAAAAATAAAATACTTCACAAATCCAAACTTTTCCATTCATTTTCATTATACTGCAGCTATTCGAGTTTTAAACGAATGAATATAAATATCGTGTGAACACCCGATTTTTGTTCGGTAAAAACCGAATGCGATAAAAAACGTGCGGTACAATCTCGTGTGAACCAGGCCTAAGGGTGCACGGCGGGTTGGAAACGGAACATCTAAATTAGGTGAAATAGGACCTTGGTTGAGGAAAAAGAACTGAATTTTACCAATCAGAATTTTGGTAACAACGTTTCAACATCTTAATAATTTATGTAATGAGCACACTGGTTTATTGAAATTTATTCCCATACGTGTCGCAACTTCAATTACTTTTTTTAAACAACGTGCTTAAGAGTAGAGAGATGATATTAAATCAACACTCTACCAAGAGAATATGCATAATAGGGTTCATAATAAATCATCTCAGATTACACATTTAAATAAAACGTTACGTTTATTTGAAGAAAAGCTTTACTACCTACAAAGAACCAAAAAACAAACATTATGCTCTTGATTTATTATAGTTGAAATTTATAACAAGTACCTGACTGACTTCTATATCAATCTCGGAAATGGATATGGTGATGTTGAATAAGTATTTTTATTAGTCCTTTGGAACAAATCTTCTTAAGCAGGTGACGAACAACCTAAACCTCAATTGATAACGAACACACAAGTAAGTCATTAATCATGTATGGTGGCATGGTAGGAAGGTACCTGGTCCTGGTATAGCAGAAAAATAGGACGTAAAATGTTTGAAATTTCTTTGATTGAACAAATGAAATTTGAAAAAAATGCTTAGAGCATACAGATACCATTACCTACATACGATTTTTGGTGCATTTATGTGGTGTTAAAGTCTTTTAATATGAGTTGCCATCTACTTTTATGTTAACTATAAAAAACTGCAGTAACGAAAATTCGCAATTTCACCTTGCTTAAATTTTTGATAGTTTTCGGAGGCGGTTTTACCGTTATCTTTTCAGAAGCTTGAATTGGGAAAGTATCCACAGCTCTCAAGAGTATTTCCCATCAGAGCCCCAGAAAAGCCCTTTAGGTCTTTGGTTTTGCCATCAACATGTGTCAATGAATGACGAAGGGGGAATTTATTTAAATAATAAAAACAAATAAACTAATAAACTGGCTAACTAATGGCAGCTTCAAGCTATATGATACCATTTTTGGATCCAGTGTTGGTTTATTTTCTTCTATATCAACTCATAAGGTGTTTTTAAAAAAATCAATTGTCATCATCATCGTGTCCTGTAACCCCGGCTGGGGCATATGGCATCAACAAAACGTCTTCATCCTTCACGATCTGCTGCAAGGTATTTTATTTTTTTTGTTATTTGCCAGTAGACATATGTCATCGGCATAGTCTAAATGACTGAGCCTTTCGAACGGTCTCCACCCCTGCTGCACTACGAAGAGGTCGGATAGCTGCCAATTACAAAATCTTGTAAGAGTCAACCTTGTCGTTCACTCTGTAGGTCTGGACCTGATAGCGGCCAATTAAATCGTCGACAAACGGTTTTTAGCGATCAGACAGTATAGATGACAGAATGTTGTATGCGGCGCGAGGCTGAGGAGATTTATACCTATGTAGTCAGAGCATCTCCTTTCTTGTGGATGGAGCACACTATACCATATGCACCAGCAGCCTTGTTTGCTTTAAGCTTGGCTATCGCTAGCCTCACTTAATTTAGGTCGGGTGGACGTAAATTTTGACCATCGTCTTCGTCATTGTCAGCCAGATCGAATGGATTGTTCTGTCTAACAGCGGAATTTTTGCTATCTTCGCCATTTAGCATTCTAGAAAAGTGTTGTTTCCAGATCTTAAGCACCGACTGTGTGTCTACTACCATATTCCTATTCTCGCTTTGGGAGGCTTCCATTCTGGCCTTATAGCCCTAGGTATATAGACTCGACCACCTGCTTCGCATGCTCTCTCTTTTTCCTCCCGAGAAGTTGGTGTTTCGCCCTTCGTTTTTGCCTGTAGAGCTCCCGAGCTGTTTTCTTAGCAGCTTTGGTTCGAGTTTGCAGCATTGATCGGACCAGAGGTTTAGTTTCGGTTGCCTAGTGAAACCCAGCGCATCAGTAGCGGCACTTGTTGGTAGTGCTCCACTGGTCCTCTGCAGTTGGTGCTGTTGGCGGAGTTGCTGAAAGGATAAGAGAGACTTGGTCAGCAAAGGTTCTGGCGATCTCTTGTATCCGTATACCTACCTCTTGGAGCTATTACCAAGTAATGGTCCGAGTCAATATTGGCCCCCCTCGGAACATGCCGACATCCAGGATATTGAAAGCATGTCTGGCGTCTATAGCAACATGATCAATCTGGTTGACAGTTCGATGATCCGGAGACCGCTAGGTCTCTTTGTGTATACTGAGGTGAGGGAATCGAGTGCTTGCTATGATGACATTACGCCCCGCTGCAAAATCAATCAGCCTGAGTCCGGTAACGGAAGTATTGTCATGCAGGCTGTGTCCTCCAACTATCAAACCAAAAATGCCCTTCTTTCCGATTTGGGTTCGTTGAAGTCGCCAAGAATGATCTTTACGTCGTACTTCGGGCACCTATCATATAGTATTCTCGAGGAGATCGTAGAAGTCTTCCTTGGTTGAGTCATCTTTGTCTTCTCATCTTCTGTTGGGTCATGGGCACAGATCAACGTGATGTTTTTGGACTCGCTTCATTTCTGAAGCCCAAGACTTCTTGTCTAAGTCTTCCCCTTATCACAAAACCACAACCAAACGAGCCGATGATGTCACACGACTTCATTCCTTCGTATGCCCTCTCCATCCCATCGCACTTCCTGGATGGCTGTTACATCAGCCTTTAGCCTATCTCTTTCTCTACCAATTGTGCGGCTGCACGTGGTCTGTTTAAGATCCGGATATTCCACTTGCAGATCCGAAGTTTACTGTCCTTGTTTCGTTTGCTGTGGTCGTCAACATTAAAATCATCCATATTCGAGGCTTGTTGCTGTTTCGGAACCATTGTTGTTATCCGTAGTAGGAAATTACCCCGAGCCAATAAAGTGGGACATAAGTCCCGAAAAAAAAAATTCGGGACCTATGTCCCTGCGCCTGTTCACCATGGGAATGTGAGAGTAGGAGTTGATAAACAGAGGTTCGCCTTAAAAAAAAAGCTTGTGGACGCTTGTTTCCTCTTGAATGCGCCGTGATTACCCTTTGACAGTACAGACAGAAAGACAAAATTGCGGGGCTTATTTTTATGAATGTGAAATTTGCCATTTAGTACCAAAATTTAGGCAACAACTGCGAAAAATCACAAGAAATTCCAAAGCTTGAAAAGCTATATCTCTACATCTGCATGTTTTCAATAAAAACTTCTTTTTAATGTCATATCAAAGCCTTACGTCTCTACTTTATTTCGTTTGAGTCTGTCTTTGAGCCTTCTTTGCTCCGAAAAAAATTTTGTAGTAAACATTTTTAGTTGGGTATTTTGTCAACATTTTCTTGTTAATTTTTAGTTTTTTTTTATAAGGAATTTGAATGGCCAGTGCGACCATTCTCTCAGAAACGCAAGGGTGAATGTAGTAGAATTTTTGGTTTTAAGCATGCTTATGCTCCAAATAAACGTATCAAATAATAAAAACCCTTGAACGTAATAGTTTCTTATTAAAAGAATCACCAGAGCTGTAAAAGATTGCAATCTTTTGCGAATACAATCCTTAGTGACTTCAATTATAAGGTTGCGTTCATTGCATCTTGTTTAAAAAAATGTTGACTGCATTTTTTGGAGTCACATTCTTCTGAATAATCACCAGGGTTGTAAAATATTGAAATTTTTGTGAATGCAGTCTTTAACAATCTCTCATTGAATTCAACAAAAAGATTGCATTTTTAAGAATGCGAATTTTGTCACCATCAACTGATTGCAATCTTTTGGGACTTCATGCATTCTTTTTGCATTCTTTTGAGTTCTTTTGAATAATTTTGAACTCTTTGAATCATTTGAATTTTTTCCGTGGCAACGATAACGAATAAACAAAAACAACACGTTCTTGTTTTTGTTTAGTCGTCGTTGAGTATTATGGAGGGTTAAATGCAAAAGAATGCAAATGAGTTCAAAGAATTCAAACGAATGCAAAGAATGCAAAAGACTACCAAAGGATTCAAAAAATTCAAAGAACTCAAAAGACTTCAAGGAATACACAAAGAATGCAAAGCATGCATGTGACAAAAGTTGCATTCTTAAAAAAGAATGTACCTAAGGAATGCAATCTTTTTGTTGAATTGCATTCGCAAAGATTGCAATCTTTTTCAGCCGTGATTATTCCTATAGCCTATAAATATGAATATATGTAGTTATATTTCATACTTAAGTAATATCTTAAAGTACTCTTATAGATAGTATCTTCCATCAGTTCCAAAGAGCACTCCTTTAACAAATTTGAAATCCATTACAGTTGTATTTGTCAGTTATATAACATGAACATATGTATGTACACCTGCACGTAAATAACTCTTTTCACTTCAATTTTCCTAGCGCACATATCTATACCCAGTAAGATGTTAGAATGTTCTATTCTTTTTGTTCACCTTCAATACCTTAAGTGCATTCATATGGCATACCTTTAAGCCTTCACTGTCTACTGACGTTGTTTTGCAATTACAATGTAGGTCTGCCCATTGCAAGAAAATATAAAATAAAAAGAAAAAAAAAAAGAAACCTTACTTCGCGATAAAATGAATCCTTTCCCATCGACCTTGCACTTGCTGGATGGATGCTCTTCTAGGATTTCACTTCTTCTTCGTATATTCTGTGTGCAAACGAAAAAAAAATTAAATAGAAAAAAAAGTCTATATCTCTCACGCTTTACACTCTACATCCACGTTTACATATATATTGAAGAAGAATTCCAGAATCATCTCTTCATGGTGCTTAAAATGAAGCACCTAATGGGGGAATATAGTTGTTAAAGTGATTTAAAATTTAATTACACGCTAGAGAACGTTTATTAAATTTTATAGAAAATATTCGAAATCGTCTAGGTTGCACTTAAAACATACTTACCTTCTGGCACGGATTGTAGAAAAGTTTATCGCGTATTTAATGGGTGTTTTAATGTTACATTTTGAGTGCACTTTTCATATATTATTTAGTTTGTTGATATTCAAGCTGGGGCTAACATTATTTTTGTTTTTTATTTTTGGAGAATTTCAACAAAAATTCCTAAAACATTTTTGAGCACATATTTAAAAAGTGTTGTTAATGGTTTTGTTTGTTAATTATTTATCTGTAAGACATTTTGACCTTAAACCCCCTGAAGTTAGCTGGGAGCATTAGTCTTATTACATTATTACATGACTTACTTTAGCCATCGAACTGCAGAAAGTTACTTATTAACTTTTTTCTCTGCTGTTTAAAAGTTGTCTAACTACAAAGTTGTCTAGACAACGAACGGAATAATATAGTCTAAAGCTAAGATTAGACGGTCAACGTAAATGTTCAAAGCATTGACTCCTTGACGTCATCAGAAAAATCGTCAATATACTGTCAGCGTAGACTGTGTCAACGCATGAAACGTTGACAATCACACGAATGACGGGACTCGGTCAATGATAACCCAAAATGTGTTGACATGTTACCTGTGCCAAAGCAATTGACCTTGACCACATCTAAACAGGCTCAAACATATGAATGTTGACGCGAAGTTGACAAGAGCAAAATTGAATAATTTTGTATGATAATGATCACACGACATTGACGGCGGTGTTATCGAACAATACAATGTGAATGAACTAACAAACCTCTAAAAAATAAGAAATTTTCGAAGTTATTTTACTGCTCAGGAAAAAGGTTATTTTAGGGCAATTGGGTTACACTTAAATCGAAATACACTTTTTCCGTCAAAATATAGTCCATTCCCCATCTTTCAAGCCATCAATTGTCAAGTTCCATTGATGGCTACGATGTCGATGGATTAAAAAACTGCTAAAAATTCAGAAATTTTTGAAGTTTTCTTACTGCCCCGGAAAAAATGATTTTAGGGCAATTGGGTGACAATTGGATCGAAATATACGTTTGCTGTCAAAATATAGCTTGTCTTTCAAAAATTCTTTTGAAAAATGGCTTCGCTGTTGATGGACTATAAAACCTCTAAAAATGAGCAATTTTTGAAATTTAGTTACTGCTCCGGAAAAGTGATTTAAGGGCAATTGGGTGACATTTTCTTCGAAATATAATTTTGCTGCCAAAATAAAGTTTGTCTTCCATCTGTCAAGCCATCAACTGTCAAGTTCCATTGAAGGATAGCTACGATGTGGATGGATTAAAAAAACAATTAAAAATCAGAAATTTTAGAAATTTTTGTACTGCTCCGGAAAAAAGTGATATTAGGGTAATTTGGTGACATTTGGATTGAAATATACTTTTGCCATCAAAGTGTAGTTCGTCTCCATCATCTGTCAAGCCATCAACTGTCGACGTACTAAGAATACTCAAAAAATGCAAAAAACATGAAATTGAGATGAAGGTCAATTGACATGGCAGAAAAAGCCACTGTGTAAACGTAAAGATACAGTCAACGCGTTGTTGAGTAGTCTGTCATAGTGTCCTTACTACGTAGACAGGGAGATTACACGGCCAACGAAACTAATCAACGCATTGACCCTTAAATTCGTGTCAACGAAAGTGTCAATGCAGCCGTCAACGCATGAACAGTATTTTGCGTTGACGATCACACGACAAGACAACTTTGGGATAGAATTTTACGTCATTTTGACGTCAGAGTTTTACCGCGTTGACCATTTGCGTTGAATGTCTAATCATATCTTAAGTCTTGACTAAAACGACGCGACGTTTAAAATTATTAAGACTCTGTCTAACTAGTCAAATTTGTTTATGTTCCGATTGGATTAATTCCTGTTGTGAGGTATAGTGATACTTATCTCAGGGCCTCAGATTTTATGGAAAATTGTAGCCTGCCTCCATTTTTAGCAACCGAGAGTTCTTAGTCTCAGACCTCTGGCTCTCCACACGAGAGCTGTCAAGTTTGTATAATTTAGTTTAATTCAAGGGAAGAATTTAGTTTTTGCGCAGTTAAAGATCTTTCAAGTTCGATCTTTTTTTTACAGAACAGTTATAGAATATTAAAAGAAGTTTTATAGAAATGAGTAGATCAATATTTTGATATTTTGAAAGTGTCGGCTTCTTTGGGTCACAATTAGGGCATCCGCATCATTTTCAGCTTGAATTTATAACATTAATTTTTGACCATACTATACTATACTATACTATACCCATTAGTCTTACATCGATTGTTTTCAAAACCTTCAAACGGCTAATAGGTATACACTTACACATACGAAGTAATCTAAAACCGAATGTGTTGGCACCTGCCCAACATGCTTACACGAAAGGAAAAAGTGTTGAAACAGCCCTTCACAACTTAGTAAGACTATTACTAAATTACTAAAGACACTCAAGGACAAAGAGAACACTCTAGCAGCTTTTCTGCACATTGAAGGGCCTTCGACAATGTGCAAAATGATGTGGTACAAAGAGCACTTGTAGACCTTGAAGTATAGATAATTACCTCGTAAGCTGGATAATCTGCATGTTAAAACTGAGACGAATTAACTCAGAACTAGGGGACGCACGGATCAAAGTATCCACATCTAGGGGGGCTCCACAAGGAGGAGTTCTGTCACTACTATTGTAGATTGAAGTTTTGAACGAAATCCTGATTGAGCTGAACAATAGCGGTGTCTAATTAGTTGCCTACGCAGATGACCTTAGTTTCAGTAGCTTTTTGACCATTAAAGTTCTACCTTAAGGCTCTAAAAAAAAGCCTTGGGCTTCTCTGACCTTATCCCTGGAACCACTTCCGCATTACTTCTGGGGGGTTCCCTATAGTTTATATGTACATCGAAATCGACAGTATTCCAATCTGCTTCTTCTTTTTGTGTTTTTAGTTTTCAGGATGTGGACCAAGCATAGGCTGATTTGCTGCCATCAACCCTCCCTTTCTAACATCTTCTGTGCTGTTCGTATTGTGTGGGTTGATGCTTCTAATGGTCCTCTAGTTTTGAGCATTCACAATTCCATCTTTTAAATTCAATGATTGTTGACAGACGAAGTCCATAGTGGAGTCTCCGTATCTACTGGCAAGAAGGGTTCCTTTTTTGCCAATCGTATGTTGGAAAGCGTTTGATAGACGAAGTCCATAGCGGAATCTCCGTACTGGCAAGAAGGATTCCTTGTTTCGCCAATCGTAGGAAGGAAACCGTTGAAATAGTCGTGTAGTGAGGAACTGGCTGCCGTAAAAGTCCAGTTATTCGTGTTTCTGTTTACGGTTACTCCATTCAGCTATATTTCTGACGAGCCTCGTAGTACAGACCTCTCTATTTTCCATCTCTCATATTTTCTATTTTGTGAGCAATTTTGCTTCCGTCATCGCTGCCTCCACTCCGATTTTCGTTTTTTCTCGCTGACGGAGTTTCATTGTGCTGCAACAATATCTAACTGGCGTCACTCCTGTAACTACAAGATCAGCTGGTTTTGACACTGTGAGGTAGGTCTTTGTACTGCTGTCATCTGCTTCCTGTATTTTGCTTGTTGAAGAGCATCTGTCCATATTTCGCTTCCGTATAAGAGAATTCCATGAGTAGAAGACATCAGGAGAGTCGTTTTTTGCTTGCTCCTGGGCTCTAGATATTTGCCATTACCAATCTACATATAGTTGCTGTTGTTTTTGAAGCACGATCCATGACCGACCGTATTTTGTTCCAAAAAATTCAACTGTGTGTGATGGAGTTCTTTTTTTCTCAGATGTCAATCTGGAAGTCAATTAACGTAGGAGTCCATACTTAATATACTCTCTATTGATGTTCAGTCGATAGAACTTAGAATGGAGCGTTTGAAATAGGTTTAAAATTGTTCTAAATGAAGAGCTTTGATTTGGTGGTCTAATCCATACCTAAGCAACAAGAATAGGAACCTTGATTGATTGTTTCGGGGAAGATGATTGACTATACCTGATGCACCATCAGCACATGTTCGATGGTCGTTTACGCATGGCCATACCCCATTCCGGCAAATTGCTTGTATTTTGACGGGGTTATAATTTGTCTTTTCTAAAATATTTGCTCTAGGATATCATGCATATTTTATAAAGGTGACCCGAAATCAAGTTCGGAGCTATCCTTTGTACATAATAAAAGCTCAGGTGTGATAGAAAGATGCAAGACTGTCACCATATTCTCCAGTATTTGGTCCAGTACACAATTTTTCTCTTTGGTCACCTTTATAGTTCTCCAACTTAAAAAAAAATCGACATTTAGACCTCTGAAGACCAATTCCTCCAAAAAATTAAAATTAAAACAAATCCCAAAATTCAAAATTGATGGTATTTCTCAAGGGGGAGGGGACTAGGAGCAAGTTCCCCCTCCCTTAACCTTTTCACTTCAAAATTGATAAGAATTCCAATGTCTTGTTCTGGACATATCTTCATTATTTTAGCTTATTGAAAATGTTGTCAAAATCAGAAATCATTGCTGCCAAACTGCACTGGACTAACCACTTCAGCTATAGACAAAAGTTCACACAATTCAGGTGTGATGCTGGTATTTCTGTTATTAAAAGTTGGTCTTTGGCAAAATCACCATTTCGTGTTTGGTTTTTGACGTAACCCTTCTGTTCTACCTGAGCTAACCTGGGTATAATTTTTCGACAAATTAAAGTAAACCATGAGAGAAACCAACAAAACACCAGCAACGCAAAAAAACTTTCTATTGACCTTAAATTTTCCGAATGAGTAGGTAACGCTTAAAAGTTTATATTTAAAAGAGCACGATAAATAACAATAATTTAGCCTACAAGCCACTCAAACTATATAAATAAAAGGGTTTCCCGTGTTTTTTTTGTCTCAGCCATATGAGTTTAAACACTTTCAAAGAGGTACAGTTTGGTGTTTCAAAGAAAAGTCCTATACTTACTTTGCCTTTAGCTTTTTATAACAAATTTACCGTTTTGCTTATTGGATAAATCCCACACTGCTCATAAGTAATGGTTGGTAAGTTGTTTTCAGCATTATTTTCAACTTAAACTCTTGAATATCGAACTTTCAAAAAACTTTTTCTTAACAAAAAGGATTTTTCACTTTATCCCAGAGGAAAAATAAACTTATACTTTGTGAGTTACAAAGAAGTTCCCTTTTATGTAAACAAGAACAATAAAATCTACACCAAATGAAAACCAAAAAAAAACTAAATGGAAACTTAAGGCAGCAGATGTAAATTTACATTAATTTCCACTTCGCTCACTCCCATACATAAGTTTTAACATATATATTTATTCAGGTCTTGTTCAAAAGTTGTAATCTTGTTTGCCTTTGTGAACAACTAATTATCTATTCGCCTATCCTTGTATCCTATTTTGTATATAAAAGATTGTTTATATACCAACCATAGTTTATTAGTGATTGATAATTGAATATAGAAATTATCCTCTTAACTTGTCTATTTCAAAGTATCTATATAAGCCTTTGCCTACAGGCAATTGTTGGCCGATACCTTTATGTACTGAAAGATATAGCAAGCCTTTCTATATGTAGGTAACCAATATGTTTGTGAATTTTGTTTCCTGGAAAATTGTACGTTATTGTCACTTCACGGAATTAAATATTTGGGTGTGGTTGACTTTGTATATACAAAATCAATTTAACCCTATACCCCTTTATGATAGATTTGAAACCTTTTTTATTGATTTATGGTGTAAGGTACACAATATTTGGTATCGAAATTTGATATTTATTTTTTGTTATCAAACTGAACAAACAGTTACATATAGTCAGGGCGAAGAACTTTTTCTAGAAAGACTTTTGTTTAGGGTGACCAACTCCAAGCCCACGAATAAGAGGACACTTTCAAAAATCTCAAATGGAAAATAGAACAAATATTATAATACTGTCGTTCATTTACATTTTTTTGTCTAATATAAACATTGGATATTTTTCTGCAGTTCTTCGTTAAACGTACATTTATATGCTTTGGCATTTTATTTCTTATTTCATTTCTTTTCACATTAAAAAAGCACTCACAATAAACAAATTAAAACAAACCGCTGTTGTATTGAACTTAAACAGAAAAAAGAGGACTGAAATGTCAAATGAATGGTTGTGTTCAGACGTGAATGAGTTCAGGACAAATATATTCTGGGCCGTGTTCAATAATCTTTGTTTGTAGTTTTGTGATGTCAGAAAATTTAGTTAACTGAGAAGAACAAACTGGATATTTTTTCAAAAATTCAAAAAGATACTGAATATATTTTTTTTGAACAAAAAGAGGACATGTCCTCTCAACCCATTTAAGACGGCTACCAGTTCCAGTTGAGTTAGAAACGTGAAATTTCATACACTGTCTATTTTTGGTCTAACTAAGGGAAATCCCAAAAATTTTTTTTGAAAAAGCTTATAGCTTAGTTTCCCGGAAAATTCACGTTGCGTTTTCGCAACGTTCGGCGAAAGGGGTAGCAAAATTATAATTTTTTTTTTTTTTTTTAAGATGGAACATGAATGAAATTTATTTGAGAATTTTATGAAAAATGTAATAAATAGGTATAAATTAAAAGTTACAATGAAGAAGTTTATAAGAAAGTATACACTATAACAAGATGTGCTTATAAAGGCTGGGTTTTTGTGTAATATGCGTTGAAGCATTTTGGATGAAGCGGGATATTACATTTCTTGCAGTTTGGCTGGAGCACTTGCGACATCGAAGACGCTTTTCTGTTTTGGTGACTGTATGCTTGATGTCATCGAAACGAACCACTTCATTGGGGTTTCCTTCCCTTCGTTGCACATGTTGAACATTTGACTCCGATCGCAACAAGGACTCTACAACAAACGTCCTAAATTCTAGTTGTGTCATTGCTGTTTCCTTAGCTTTTTTTTGCACATACAGTGCAACTTCCATGCATTTACCAATGCTGCATCGAGTGCATTTGATAATAGTGGCCAGAACCACTTCTTTCCTCGAATTCGTATACGATAGTTGCTTGTAGCGTTGTCGAACAAATCAACTCCTCCCATCGTTATGTTGTATTCGTGAATTGCATTTGGCATTTGAATGTTTACGTGTTTCCTCTTTTTGCGATCAAACCGTTTTGCTTGTTTGATTGGTTGGTCCATCAAATGACTTGATAAAACTGTTACAATGGAGTTTTCGTTCCAACGCACAGCTACAATTTCAATTTCCTTGTCGAATGCAAAATAAATAGAACCACGACTTTTTTTCTTCATTTGTTTTGGATCCGTCAACATTGCTTTACCACTTCTATTTTCACGAACTGTGCCTGTAAATATTAGAACGGTTGATATTTAACTATAAAAATTAAGAATAAATACAAATTACCAGTTGCGAAGTAATTCAATTTTGAAAGACGATAGATAAGTTTGTGCGACGTAAAAAAGTTGTTGAAAGTAACCGTGTGTTGGCTGGGTATATCGATTTTCAAAAGTAATCTCAGTACAACATTGCTCATTGCTTGCTCCACCATACGGAATAAATTGAAACAAGTATCCATCATGTGAGCACAAGTTCCAATACTTATATCCAAAACGAATGGGTTTTCCTCTAATGAACATTTTAGCGGAATGACGTCCGTAGTAGGGTATCATTTGTTCATCTATTGAAAGATGGTGGGAGAATACTACAAACTGCATAAATCTTTCATTGAGCATATCGTTGAGCATTGTAACTTTCGCAAACTTCTCGCTGGGATCGATTGTACTGTTATTACAAACATGTAAATACGATTTGATAATTTTGAAACGATCTCGACTCATTGCATCTTTTACTATATCGCATCGGAGTATTGGACTATTAGACCAATACAAATGCAACTGAGGCACTGTATGCATACCATAAAAATACAATATTCCAATGAATCTACGAATTTCGTTCCAATCAATTTTGAACGTGGGATTATTTTTGTCCACATTAGCATACACATTTGTACTTTTAACAATAAAATTAATTACGTTATTATCAAGAAATAATTCCAACATTTGCAGAGGATTCAAATTACCTGAGAGAAGAAGAGAAAGGGTCATCTCTTATACTCTTTCAAGAAAGGATATATTCTGAATAATAGTATATTATAAACTTACCGATTTTTTCATAAATTTTTCGTATTTTTTCACTTGATACGTCTACTGGAGTCTTGAAAAACCAACTCGATGGCTTTTTGACCACTTTGGCAACTCGTAAAGGAGAGATGTTGATGATTTATTGGATGTTGAAGCGATGTTTTGGGATGTTGATGGATTGCTCAAATCATTTGATACAACATCGACTTCCCGTTCGTGGTATTTTTTTGGAGAATTCAAATCGTCGAATGTACATTCAATCTCAATTTCACCCACTTATTCATTTGGGAACACGTTTCTATCTTCCAAAAGCTGCACATTATCATCAATCTCCTCATTATCGCTTACAGCATCAATTTTTGGGAGGCAAAATTATAACATTTGTTTCAACTGCTGCATCTAAATTCAAATTAAATTCGTCTCCTTCGTCAGAACTCGGGTTCATCAATAACTCTTTGGGTCGTATGCTAAAAGATGAGCAAGATCTCTGAGTCCGAGTTAACGAGCTTGAACTCACATGTGAGATCGATCGAGCAGAGCCGAACTCGGACTCGATTTTATATGCAAAAAAATGAGTTCGCTCTGAACAGCTCTAACTCGATGAATATGAGATCGATCTCAAAGCTCTTCGTCTTAAATAGTTGTGACTGTTATTTCTGTGCAGTGCGTAGAAGAAGAAAAAACATACATTTCTCTGAACGCGGAAACAAAAAATTGGTGTTTAAAATTCAGTTGGATTATGTTCGTAAGCTTTTGCGAGTACTAGGGGTTTAAGCAATGAAATGAGATGCTACATATATGTTTATAAAAACCGATTTGGTGTATACACAAACGGAAAAAAAAATTTGAAAAAGTGGTCAGTATGAAATTGCGATAATCAAAAAAATGAAGAAAACAAAATTTAAATACAAATTTTTAAGTGTATTTTGACATGAAACAGAAAACAACCTACTGCTTAATTTTTCGAGTTTTTACTTTTGTTTGCAAGTAATTTTTTTGTGCAAGGCAAATATTTTCTATTTTTTATTTTCTTAAAGGTTTGAATTTCTTTTGAATTTAAATTTTTGAGTCAATTGAATGTATAAGTCATGTAACATGTTTTTTCAGCTTCACTTAACTTTATTTTGTGTTGGTGTACAATTTTCTTTTGCCTGAGATATCTGGCTTAAACTGAAGGAGATACCTTAGTCTTTGGTCACTAATATTTAAGCAAATAGTGACAAAATACAGAATTGAAGGGCGGTTCTAAAAACTGGAATATTCTAAAGGAATCTTAGAGGATTTTATGGATTTTCTTTCGCCGTTTAGAAAATCGCAAAAAAAACAACTTTTGTGATTGTCTCTTGGTTATTTGTTTACCTCTTTGCAAATATGTATCGAATTATTACCTGATGGTGTTGCAGATTTTCATATTAATATACATTAAATATTCCTAAGTTTTGATGTTAATTTATTGAACGGGTTTTCAATTTATTTTTACTTTTATTTTCTAACGGTCAAATGTGAAAGCATAATCCTATACAATTTCAAAAGGTTTTTTTTTAGAATAGCTACGTAGGAGGCACTCATTCGAGTTTGCGTTTTGTATGTTGTCATTATTTGCTGAAATATTAGTGATCAAATATAAAAAAAAACCAAGGAATAGAAAATTTGAGCAATAACGGTAACAACATACTTTAAAAAAATATTTGCCAACAATCCTCTGTACAGGAAACATGAAACCGCAAAATGATTTTTCTTTCAACGCAATACGGCCACCTACAACCAAAATACAGCTCTTCAAAAATCACTGAACAAAATTGAAAAATATCTTGTTCCCTTTTTTTTACAAGAGTAGGTAGATGCATAACATTCCAATTTCCAATCTCCAATTTTTATAAACTTAATTTGTAACAAAATCAAGCTGAAATTCTGGTACCTTGACGGTTGTATATGAGCTGAGTAAGAGAAAACCCATGCTCAATAATTTGTGAGATCGATCTCACGGAATCAACTGTTTTCTCACCTTTTTGCATAGCATACCGAGTTCTATCTCATAAGAGCTTTCAAAATGAGATCAAACTCATCACTGTGAGATTGAACTCACCACGTGAGATCTAACTCGGCCAGTAACTTTTTTTTTGCATACGAAGCTAAGAAAGTTCTCAAAAAAGTGAGAAAACAGCTTGAACTCATCTTTTTGCATATGACCCTTTGAGTTCTCTAGCTGATAAAAACTTTCTGCGATACATAATTTTGCACTTTTTTTAACACAGATATATTTTTTAACTACACAACTTGACCGCACAACTCATAGCTTATAAGTAAAAAATAAATCGAATGCAAAAAACTTATACAATACGTGATGGGGCTTTCCAAAACAGCACGCGTTTATCAATTGTTTTAATTTTTTTCTGGGAATTGGAATATGCACTTGCACTCCCCTCCCATCAGACACTTTTTCAAAAATTCGTGCAATATAATCATAAAAACACAATATTCCGAGAAAAAAACCGTTTATTAGATAATTAAATTTACTTTCAAAATCACTAATCAGCTCATTCAAATTTATCATCATAAAGTTCTATACGTCCACACGTACGACGTTGCGTTTTCGCAACGTTAGGCGGAAATGGGTTAAAAGAGGACACGTCTGGTCATACTACTTTTTTACATCCGGCTTCTTTTGTTGGTATTAAGAGTTTCATGTATAACAAATAGGCTCAGCAAAGCGAGCATATAACATGTGGTGGTCACAGAATTAGCACAAGGACGAAATTAAATAATTTATCACTAAACCAAGTAGCTTTTTTTACAAATAGATTAAATTTTGACTCATCACTAAAAAAAACATTTTTCCAAAATGATTAGGATTTTAATCCGTATACTCTGGCGAACTTCGGCCTAGCTGCAATTTTTTTTTTATCACCAGAGGTTTGTGCTGCAATTTCATGGCGTGGTTTCGGTGTAGGGCCTATTGCGAAAATAGAGCAGCGAATGGACCAGCATCAGTATAAGAGCATTTTGGAAAACCATATGGAGCCCTTTGCAGACGATAATTTACCATGATCATGGACATTCGGATTATCGTTTTGACAATAATTATCATTTTGAAAATTACGGAATGAATGACACCCCTGGACAAGTAAGACACTATCTATACAACGGTGGATCGAGACTCTTGGTGGCATAATCGGTAGATATAGCCTGCACGACACGACCCCACGGACTCAGGCTAATAGACTTTGCTGCGAGGCGAAACGTTGTGGAAGCTAGTATGCAGTTCCCACATCTCGATATACAGACGGTGAAATGGCGAATTCTTGGTCAATCAACCGCCAACCAGAGTGACCACATTATGATCGAGAAGCCAACGTTGACTCGGACCACTACCTCGTTGTAGCCAAGGTATTGCTAAGGTTATCCAGACCAAAGCCAACATAGGGACATACTGTGAGAAAGTTCGACGCCACCGTCGGACGACTACAGTCGCAAGAAATCGACAGATCCTTCTTCGATCGAGTCTCTCGCGCCCTCTTAAATATTCTTACGCCGCCATCTAATTGCAAGTATCGAGAAGCAGTGGAAGAATTGCCAAGAAGCCATCAAAGATGCCCCTTCTGACGTGCTGGGCCTCACACGACCACCACAGCGAAACCCCTGGTTCAGCGAAGAATGCCGGCAAGGACATGCAGCCAAACAACAGGCATTCAAAGCGGCGCTGCATAGAAGGACCAGAGCTGCTCGCGAGCTCTACGAGCAGAAGAGGAGAGAGGAACACAAGCTTCTTAGAAGGAAAAAGAAAGAACATGAGAAGCGAGCGATCGAGGAAATAGAGGGATGCCATTGTAGGAATGAAGTTTGGAAGTTTTACCAAAAAGTAAAAGGAACCTTCCAGGGTTAAGAGGCCTGAACCGAAGCCTGCAATGATCATCAGAGGAACATCGTGGTAGAATCGCGTATAACGGCGATGACGAACCGAATTCCACTACCATGCAAATTGGACCATTCAACCTCGACGACGCACGTAGGCCAACAATTCCGTCCACCTGATTTCGAGGAAGAAAAGATAGATTTCTAAACCTAATTCTAATAAAGCTGCTAGAGCTGATGGCCTTGCAGCTGAGCTATTCAAAGCGGCTGGCGATGAATTGGTTAGGAGTATGCACCAGCTCATCTGAAAAATATGAATGATGAATTGAGCCTTAGCATTATTTGCCCGATCCTCAAGAAAGGCAATCCTCTGGACTGCACCAACTACAAAGGCATAAGTCTTCTTAATATCGTCTACAAGATCTTCTCTGTCGTTTGTGAAAGCCTGAAGCCATTTGTTAACAACCTGATAGGTCCATATCAGTGTGGCTTTAGGTCAGGGAAGTTCGCCATCAACCAAATATTTGCACCACGGCAGATCTTGCAAAAAACCCAGGAGTTTCAAATCGATACCCACCACCTTTTCATCGATTTCAAGGCCGCGTATAACAGCATCTTAAGAGACAAGCTATTTAGAGCAATGTCTATAGTTTTGGCATCCCTCCTAAACTCGTCCGTTTGTGCAGGATGACGACGGAGAATGCACACTGCTACATCAAGGTCAGCAAAGACCTCACCAACACCTCTGATGGCAAAAAAAGGTTTTAGGCAAGACAACTTTTTCAACATCGTTCTTGAAAGAAAAGTGCAAAACTCTCACGTCAACACAAGAGGCATAATGTTTCAAACGTCCTTGCAACTCGCTTACGCTGATGACATTGACATAATCGGACGAACAAAGCGAGATTTCAGTGCTGCTTCCGTGGGGGATTAACGGTGAATGAAAGCAAAACGAAATATAAATATGTTTTCAACAAGAAAGGGCATTTAACATCGACGACGTCTCGGATAGAACTTCACTATAGACAGCTATAATTTTGAGGTGGTCAGAGACTTTGTCTACCTAGGATCCGCTATAAACTCAGCGAACGATAACAGTGCTGATATCAAACGAAGGATTACTTTTGCCAATCGCTGTTTCTTTGGGCTAAGAAGGAAATTGAGAAGAAAAGCCCTCTCTCGAGCAACTAAACTATCCCTTTATAAGACGCTTATCATTCCAGTGCTGATGTATGGTGCAGAGGCATGGTCACTGTTAACGTTGGATGAGAACGCGTTAGGCTGTTTTGAGAGGAAAATTCTCCGGGTGATTTTTGTTCCCGCCTGCATGGATGGAGAATGGAGAAGAAGATACTTCAACGAACTGGTACAGGCTGTAAAGCGACACCAACATAGCCACAAAAGTGAAAAGCCAACAACTGAGATGGCTGGGCCACCTACAGTGAATGGACACCAATGCTCCAGCCCGTAAAGTTTTTGAATCCAACCCAGTGGGACAGTGCAGTAGAGGTGGACAGCTTAAAAGCTGGCGCACGCACGCAAGTGGAAGAGGACTTCAACAAACTTGGTGGGTGACACTGGATACCGCTGTTAGAAACCAAGTCGGCTGGAAGAAGCTTGTTGGCTGAGGCCCTGGTCCACCCCGGACTGTAGCGTCATCTTAAGTAAGAAAGTAAGTCAAATCAACAAAATTTAATTAAATTTATTTTACTTCCATTTTATATGATTTTCTCTACTTAAATTTAATTTGATTTACTCACATCTTCAGAACCTAACCAAATCATAACCTTGAACTGCAAGAACAAGTAAATGCATTTTTTAATCAATCTAATGACATTCGAATCCTGGAAAAAAACACTATTATTTTTGACCTTAATTCATCATCTACATGTTATTGCTTTCCTTATTATTCAGTCATACAGAAAACGTCAAGTTGAAACGACAACAAATTGTCTAAACAAACATAATGCAATCCAAGTTACTTTATCCTTCCTAGAACTCATTGGATTCCCCATGTAGTAGTCAAATTGGATTTTTTGATTTGTCATAAATCAGCTCGTGCTCGTGTTAGCAGCAATCAACAAAAAGTTCGAATAAAAAACAAAATCCATTTCTTTTGCATCTGCGTATGTTTGAAATCACATTTAGAGATGGAATGATTTTAACTGAAAAAACTGTGTTCTTTGGTTGTTATTGTTTTTGTGTTGTTTTTGTATTGCAGGATTTCTAATGATAGTTCCATGTTTAACGACACATGATAAATCAACAGCAGCAGCAGTAGCAGCTTACAAGTACTTATACATGGGGACAATAAAAACCATTGCTTTGGTATACAGCCAGAAAGATACGTTAACATTTCTCAGAGACAGTTATACAAATTGATTTTAGCTTAATGACAATGATCTGATCGGAATGGAGGCAGCAATACAAAAAAAAACAAACAAACAACTGAATCCTTCAATAAATTACATTGAAAATGTAAAATATGTATTTATTTATTTCTCAGTTTTGGGCGATAAAACTCTTGTGTTAAGAGCTTAAGATCTTTAGAATCACTAAAAGGATTATACTAAGTTCTGTGGGAAGGTAATGAATTTATTAATTACCCAAAATATTATCACTCAAGCGACTAGTGTCAGTATTCACAGACGCAATAAATCTATTTTTGAATGAAAAGGAACCCAAAGCTTTTAATTGCTTACTTTATGGGAGAAGACACAAGAATTTATGTTTGTCATTAAAGCTAAATCAATAAAATGGAAAATTCAAATCAAAAGTTATCGTTTTGTTATTTAGTTTAAAAAGTCAAAATTTAAGACGGTATTGATTTTTAAAGGGCTTACGAGGAAAATGTTAAACATAAACATTTTTAAATTGAGAATAAATATTTAAGTTTCGTTTCAGCAAATATGAGCTTTAATGATTGATTTGTATATCTCATACGAAACAGACTAATTTTTCGTTAAAAATTGATCTAAATCTGAATCTTTTAGCAGGAAATAAGATTATTCCTCTTAAAATCCAAATTGAAAAAAACAAAATCGTTTTCAAATTCACTCCCTTTACAGAGAAAAAAAAAAAAAAATCTAATCTAATAAACCCCAACATCAACCTTCAGATTGTGATTAAGTGCCGTATCAATTTATTATTTTATAAGGTGAGCCTCGGGTGAATTAGCTTAATACCTTTTTCTCTTCTTGTTATAGGGTGGTGCCTAGCCTAGAAGGCGAAACAAGACAGTGTTTGCCTCCCCGACCTTGCATATACAATTTTCCATCTTGAACATTCACACTCAAGCTCAAACCCAAATAAACACCACCACCTACTACCATCAATTTTACCAGACAGACTTTCACTTTTCGCTCGTGTAGTCTCTTATCAACACCCAATCTTGCCTAATGATTAATTATGCTCTCTACATCCCCCTTGGTTTCCATTTCCATACAATAACAAAATTTCTCCTATATTGAAGGAGGTGCATGAGAGCAACTTATACAAACGATATTTAGATCCCTCTCGTTCTCAAGGGGAGGCATTTTTATTGCTAGGCAAATATCTTATCGGCAAAAATTAATTAATTCTATTCCCTTTCAAGCAACAAATTTGTGCACTGCATGAAACTTTGCATTAATTTATTTAAGAAGAGAAAGTCATCACAATATTTTGTATAAGTGATGAGGCGGATGACAAATATAAATGTACCGAACTAAATGGATAGTTGAGAAATCAGGATCTATGCACGTGGAATAACTTTTTTTTATGGAGGAGGCCTTGAGGACTTGAGTTTCCATGGAAGGAGTCTGTTAGTAAACAGCTTGCTATTGAATTTAGCAGGAAAAATATTTACTAACTTAAATAGATTGGAATAGATCATGCTTTCGCGAAGAAAACAATTTAAGCCATTTTATTGGATTTCGTTAGAAATAATCTCCAAAAATGTGATTTTTTGTGTACCGTCGACTTACTGTCAAAACATCGTTAGTCCAATTTCAAGAATTGCTTTACTTTAAGAAAAAAATACAGATTTTAAAAGAAATAAAGTGGAATTCTTCGATCGAATTTTAATTTTAATTTTAATTTTAATTTTAATTTTAATTTTAATTTTAATTTTAATTTTAATTTTAATTTTAATTTTAATTTTAATTTTAATTTTAATTTTAATTTTAATTTTAATTTTAATTTTAATTTTAATTTTAATTTTAATTTTAATTTTAATTTTAATTTTAATTTTAATTTTAATTTTAATTTTAATTTTAATTTTAATTTTAATTTTAATTTTAATTTTAATTTTAATTTTAATTTTAATTTTAATTTTAATTTTAATTTTAATTTTAATTTTAATTTTAATTTTAATTTTAATTTTAATTTTAATTTTAATTTTAATTTTAATTTTAATTTTAATTTTAATTTTAATTTTAATTTTAATTTTAATTTTAATTTTAATTTTAATTTTAATTTTAATTTTAATTTTAATTTTAATTTTAATTTTAATTTTAATTTTAATTTTAATTTTAATTTTAATTTTAATTTTAATTTTAATTTTAATTTTATTTTTGAGAAAAAATACATAGTCGTCAGGTTAGCATTGACATTTCCAAAAGGAAGGTTGTACTGGAATGAGCGTGACTTGCGCTTTCATACACGATATTTTTTTTTTAAATTATACCAAGACATTGACTTAAAGAGGGCCTAAGCTAGCACCACCATTTTATTTTTTCTTACAAATATTCTTCTATGTTCAAGTGATTTCTTAGTCCGGCCCGGAAACCGAATCCCGTGCTTTTTTTGGCGGGGACCGTTTTTTATGTTTGGAATTTGTTTTTGAAGTGATAACGATGAAATTCAGCCCGGAAGTCATTTTTGTTATTCTGTCGCCTGGACGCCATTTTGAAAAATGGCGTCCCACATGTACTCCGGTCAGGAAACCCAAAACCTGCCACTTTTTGTGGGGAGGATCTTAATTTTACACTTTGAAATTTATTTCTGACATATTAAGGATGAAATTTAACTGGGAAAACATTTTTTAATCGTGTCGTTTGGACGCCATTTTGAAAATTGGTGCCCAATCTGGGCCAAACGGTAAAATAAAGAGAAACTCGCAAATAAATTGAAAAATTTCCTTAGCAAAAATAAAGGTTTATATCTTAAAAGATAGGTGTTGAGTAGACGCACCTTCGGTTAAAATATCAGTGTTTTCACTTTTCGGTTTCGGTAGTTTTATATACCTTGAATATAAGAAAGTTGTGGAAACACTTCCAGGTGCCAAACGGGTATTGGGATAATAACGGTTGACATCCTCAAAGATAGATGTTGAGTAGAAGCACCTTCGGTGAAAATGTCAGTGTTACCACTTTTCGGGAACATACTTTTTTATATTAAAAAGGTAGGATTTTCATGTTTTTGTAAACTTGGAATATTTAATATTTTATAAACTTGGAATAATATAAAAAATAACCAAAACATTATAAATCCCACGCTTTGCCTTAAAAAAAAAGTATGTTCCCCAAAAGTGGCAGCACTGAAATTTTAACAGAAGGTGCTTCTACTCAATATCTACCTTTAAGACACCAACCGTTATTTGCCCAAGCCACGTTTGGAGTTTGGAGGCGTGCTTATGAAATAACTTTTCTCATGCACTCATTTGCGGTTATCTATCGCACGATTATTATAATCGCATACAAATTTATTGAGTGGCAAGTGCATGCAAACCTATTAAACTGTATTTTATCTATTTGCTTTTGCGACTTAAAAAACGCTAAAAAGAATTCCTGCAGCTAAATAAACGTACGATAGAAAGTCACAAGTGCGTTTACGACTTTTTCTAGTTGCCATCAATACGATTTTTCAGTCGCACAATTTTAAATCGCAAGTGTCAACACAAGCATTTAAGTGCGTTGCATTTTATCGGTAAAAAAAGAGTTTAATCTCATTTAAATTCACGTGTTCTATTTCAGGCCAATAAATAATCGCGCGTCAAAAGGCACTCGCAACACCTTGTATTTATTTGCGTTTTTTTTTTCATTGCTTGACATACTTGTAAATGAAACAAAAATGAAATATCGTTTTCTTTTCAAATATTCTGTCAAAGTTGATCTTCTTTTTTAATCTTTTCCTGCAGTGGAAACACCATATTAATCTTCTGCCCCAAATCCCAGATTATCTTTTTGTGGAAGCGAATTATAAAGACGCCAGTTGTTGTTTGTTTCTTGATGCTTAACTACAACTTTCGTTGAAATTGACTTCGTTTGATTTGACTTCTGTTCGAATTGACTTCCGTTTGAAACAAAAAAGATACCATCAGGACACCACTAGGAAAGTTTTACTCCTAAAAATTGTAGAAATTTAAATACATATGTCAGAAATGAATTCAACTATACAAATTCGTATCGTTTCAGTTCATAACTTTATACGCCAACAAATATTTGCTGTCATTTACAAATTCTTACCGACAATCATGTTTGCAGTGAAGCATAAAATAAAGTCAAAGCACATTTCCATTACCATTTGGAAAATAAATTGCAATCCTTCAAAATGATTTCTGTATTTCAATTTCAGAAAAGTTCATACTTCATTGATTTTATGTTCATAACTTTAAGTCAATTTTCTGAGTTATACTTTTCCTCTTTGTTTCTTTGTGCAGAGAATGTAGGTGGGTACCACATTTGTATTCAATTCCTTGCTGCAAAGTGTGGTGTCTGTCGATGTCAAAGTAACTTACAAAATTATGTTAACGTTCCTGCTGTAAGAAAAGACCACCGCATAAGATTTCTTAGTACAATGGGTCCACACATTTTCAACAAGTTGCCAATCGACATAAAGGGTACAGTTTCCCAAAAATACGTTTTCATAAGGAAAGTAAAAAAATGGCTGCTCTCAAGGTCTGAAGTTGAGACACTTTTTCAAGTTATTACTTAACAAAAAAAAAAAATAATATCCTTTGTATAAGACACCTGCTTGATTTCTTTTCTTCATTAAGTTAAAAAAAAAATAAAAAAAAAAATAATAATATCCAATGTATAAAACACCTGCTTGATTTTTTCTTCATTAGTCAATTCAAATATACCAATTTCCTAAGAACATTTGATACTGGTATCTGTGCCACAAAGTGTTCATTTAGTTAATAAAACCGCTGATGAAAACCCAATTTTCCTCCTATTTAATTCAACAGTAACTATACATTATCGATCAGTTAATTAATGCTAAAACGTTCATTGTAAGAAATCAATCATTGTAAATTTGATTATTATTTTCATTGTTATTGCATATTAAATAGGATAAACAAACAAATAAATAAATAAAAAAAAAAAAAATTGCTTCCTCCCAATTCCAATCCCATCCTTAAACCGTTAAAACTTTAATAGTTAGTTGGAAAAACGGTTGCAGTATGAATTTAAAGGCAGAGGTGTGAAATCTCGTTAATCAAAATCTTGCATTTGTTTTTATATTCCAAAAATGGAATCTCTAAAATTGATAATCCTGCTATTCCTAATCTCGCAATTATAAAATCCCGCTTTTAACAATATCACATTAACATCTGCCACCAAACAATCTCTCAAATATCAACCGAAATCTCGCATATTCAAATCTAGCGAGTCAAATTTTCGCAAATTCAGATTTCACAGCACCTAACGCTAACAACAATTTTGCACTGAAAAATAAAAATCCTGCGAACCAAATAAAAAAACTCGAAAACAAAAAACTTTTTCAACATAGCCTTTAGCCTTTTCAAAAAAAAAGGGTTGTGCTGTGCCCAACCTGTGTTGCCATGTGCCGAATTTAAACAAAATCGTACTTAGGTTATGGATTTTAGAGGGTACCAATTTTTTTTTAAGCGTGAAGTTAGCACTGCCATTTTAGATTTTCTAAAGAAAAAGTTATGCTGTTTTGTGCTCAAAAAATGATGCTAAGAACCAAAGAGATACAGAAAAACTCGCATAATTGCAACTAGAATGGTAAAAAATAAACTTTGCGAAGTGCTGTAGCGGAAGCTTAAATATTTCTTCCAAATAAATTGTGCTAAGTTGTGCTCAGTTTGTGGTGCTATTTCCGATAGGATATACATAAAAATTCGCATGTTTGCAACTTTTACGACCAAATTGCGAAGCGTGAATGTAGGGCCGCCATTTTCAATTTTAACTTTTTTTTTTTTCAAAATTGCAATTTTTTCAAATTTTGCAATTTTATGAAAAATTACAGTTGTGCTGTTTTGTGCTCAGTTTGTGCTGCGAAATTTCAAAGGGATAACAAAATTCGCATATCTGTAACTTTTACCACCCAAAAACAATTTTGCGAAGCGTGAAGTTAGCACCCCCATTTTCAATTTGCTGTATTGTGCTCAACTTGTGCTGCCTTGTATCGTAAATATTAAAAAATCACAAATTTGCTAAAAAACTTATATTTTTTAATTACAAAATTTTAAAAATTTTCTTCCCTAAAAGTTCAAAATTTGCGATTTTTTTTTAAATACTAAGGGCAGGCAGAAGGCAGCACAAGTTGGCCATAAACAGCACAACTTTTTTTTTAAAAATCGAAAATGGTGGAGCTAACTTCACGCTTCGCAAAATAGGTTTTTGGCCGTAAAAGTTGCAAGCATGTGAATTTTTTTTGTATATCCTTTGGAAATAGCAGCATAAACTGAGCACAACTTAGCACAATTTATTTAAAATTTAAAATTTTTTGGGCTACAAGTTGCAAATATGCGACTTATTTATGTCTTCGGCACGTGTTGGCACAAATAGATAGCACAACAGCACAACTTTCATTTTAAGAAATTGCGAAATACAAAAATGGCACAAGGCAGCACAAGTTAAGCACAATACAGCAACAATTTTTTTTGGAAAATCGAAAATGGGGGTGCTAACTTCACGTTTCGCAGAGCTGTGTTTTTGCACAACTTTTTTTTTTGAAAATCGAAAATGGCGGAGCTAACTTCACACTTCGCAAAATAGTTTTTGGCCGTAAAAGCTGAAAAGATGCGATTTGATTTGCATATCCTTTCGGAAAAAGCAGCACAAACCGAGAACAACATACAACAATTTATTTTTTAAGAAAAATTTTAAACTTAAAAAAAATCCTAAATTAGTTTTTGGCCTAAAAGCTGCAAATATGTATTCGAATTTTTTGATCTCTTCGGTGAGTGGTAGCACAAACAGAGCACATAACAGCATAACTTTCATTTTTAAGAAATTGCAAAATAAAAAAAAATCATTCGTAAAATTTGCGAATTTTTGTAAAAATATTAACGACACAAGGTGGCACAAGTTGAGCAAATTACAGTACAACTTTTTTCTGTTGGAAAATCAAAAATGGCAGTGCTAACTTCACGCTACAGTCCATCGTACAGTTTATTTTTGGCCATTCTAGTTGCAATTATGCGATTTTGTTTATCTCTTTGGTTCCTTCCTTCATTTTACGGCACAAGGCAGCACAAGTTGAGTACAATATAGCCAGATATGGTCTAAAAGTAGACCATTAGACTAAAATATATATCTCGGTGTATTGTGCTCAACGCAAATATTTAAAAAAATTGTAAATTTGCAAATTTTTTAAATGAATTTACATTTTTTATGTGATGCTTTTTATTTCGCAGAAGTTGAAAATTTCGCAAAGTTTAACTATATTGTAACAAATAATTTCTTAAATAAAAAAAATAGGTAAGCCAGACACTCAATTTGATTTGCGGAAGTTAGGAAATCTCGCAAAAATGTATTGCATTGGAATAAACATTTTTTTTTAAATAAAAATCTCGTGCGAGGTATGGTCTAAAAATGGATAGGCAAAGCACTCAATTTACTTTGCAGAAGTTAGAAAATTTTACAAAATTTAATTTTAAATGCAACAAATAAATTTTTTGCAAAATTTCAAATCTCGCACGAGATTTGAACTCTCGAATTTTTAAATTGCGGGATTTTTTAATTGTGATATTGTTAAAAGTAAAATTAAAATTGCGAAATTATGAAGAGAGATTGTGTAAGATCTCGAATGCGAGATTTAAGTTTGCGAGAGATTGTTACCCAAGCCCACTTAGGTTACTCTGTCCCACTCACGCAATTCCCTGGCTCCACTTAGGGTGTGTTTAATTGCCAGCCAGTGATGCCAAATCTTTCAGTTTTTTGGACAATATCTAACACCTTGCTGACCAAATGAATAGTTTTAAAAAGTCTCGAATAAATCATGAAGAATTTTGTCTAATGCTGCCAAAAATTTAAAAATTTTAACAGTAATTTCTAGACTTTTAAGAATTCAAGGTTTTGCAGTTGCAATTAGACAAAATCATGATAAGATTAAATGAAACAAATCTACTCTCTCTAGATAGGGACTCTTAGTCCCTATTTATCTTCTTTTTCTTCAAAAAAAAAACAATAAAATTATAATTTTAAAATCTTATCGATAAAAAAACTTCAATCATTTTGGTAACACTGTTATTATTCAAAAGTCCATTCAGTGCTTATTTTGCATTTCAATAGAATGCAAACATTGCTTTCAAAGAATTCTTTAATCGAAAAGAATAATCGAAGAACCCTCTATACGCCACTTAGCCATTCTTCACACGTTCAGAAACTAATAGCTAAAAGATTGTTGACACGTGACACCGTTCTCCTGTCAATAGGGAAACATTGATGCCAGTGATGGGTGGCAAGCTATAAAGCTAGCGATATATGGGTGGGTGTATTAACGGGAAATTCTCAACACAAAAAAGGTATATCAACAATGATTCAAAGTCTTTTATACAAACCTACTATAACATTGAATACATATCCGCAATCAGCAAGGATTTATAGTTGTTTACATTGGTTGATTCGATTTCTCTCACCGGGATATAATGTATACAAAGGACAATAAAAAGCCCTGTCAAGTTGTCTTGCCTTGAGAAGAACAGGTGTGGGGGCATGGGCATTATCTTTTTATTGCTTACCCCGAAAGAAGTTGCGATGCTTTAAAACACAGAAAAAGAATGAAAAGAAAACAAAGGACAAAAATGACGCCGATGCGACGCAACGGCCGATAGCTTTGACTTCTAACAGCTTCCGAAGGATATTTTAATTTGTACTATTTGGAATTGAGGTTATGTTTATGGTTGCCATCTGAGGAGCTATGTTTTGAAAAATTTGCTGAATGAAGGGAATATTATAGAGAACAGTCTCTGGCAGTAACAGTTGTTGGAACTTGAAAGATACCTTCCGTCAAATGTTTCTTATTGACAGGAAATATTGAACATATCTATGCTGTTCATTATTTCAAATAATTTTTGAAACATGTTGGCAGCACTGGGTGCATATTGCAGTATTTTTCGCTCTATAAAGCTTTCTTTGCTTGGTGAATATTTTTCTTTTTTTTTGAAATAGGGTGATAGCAATTTGCAATTTAATGAAATGGCTCTACAATGCATATCAAACAGATGTCATTTGCATAATATTTCTTGTTTCGTTTTATCGGTTTGTTTCGTTGGTTATAGATAGTTAGTGAAAGTCCAACGTAGAATGTTTTATAGAGTGCACATTTGACATCTTGCAGTTGAGTTGATTTGTAAATAAAAAGGAAATAAAAGATTTTCAAATGAAACACAGTGGGTGTTTTTTTTTTTTAATAGACTTTTAGCATTGAATAACTACAAATAGAAGGGACACCGGGCAAAACGTCCACTAGGTGGCCTGGTTTGGCAGGCTGTCGCTGCAATCGCTCTATCAAATACAACACCCCTTTAATAAATTTGTTCCTTAAAAGTTTGTTCCTTTTGGGAAATTTCCTTAATTGCCGAAGAAGAAAGGGAAGAAATGTTTTTTTTTCACAGAGCATGAAAATGAACAACAACAACGATTTGAACAGCCGTTTTAGTTTTGCTTTTGAGGTATTTTTTTCAATGCCATTCGAGGACTCAAGGTTAATGAAAATATGGGGTAGAGATAAAAATTATATTTTCTTTTCTGGGTTGTGTGTGTGTTGTGTTGTCCAGTAAATGAAATTTGTTGTTAGTGTTTTGTTGCAATTTGGGATGTTAACGATGATGGCTTTGTTTTGTTTTTTATATCTTGAGATCCATAGGCAAGGAATAATATTTTTTTTTTAAATTTGAAAACATTAGTCTCAAGTGGTACATACACACAACACAAGTGTGCACTCTTTGATTTTTGGTGTAGTGGGTCGATCGGTGGTATATGTGTGGCGGAGTGTGTGCACACTTATGTGCTGTGAATGGGTCGTTTTATAGGTATATGCAGGAAGGTACCTGTTCCATCTTCTTTTAAATTTTTCGTCGATTTTTACGGATCCTTATCAATTAATATAGATTATCAAGTAGGTACTCATTATTACATAGGTACCTGCCATCTGTCACATAAAAATAATTAAATAATGGTTTATAATTTGTTCTCATTTATTGTTTTTTCAACGATTTTGGTATAAATGTAGGTACATACATACATTGTTATTTTTAAGATTAGAAAAATAAAAATTATAAGTATTATTATGTACTTAATAAATCAAAAAAGAAACTAAAGCAACCAGTGATAGTAAAGATGTAGTTTTTTTTTAATTAAAGTTTTGTTTTTACTGTACCCAAATGAAAAATGTTTGAAATTTAAAACTAAAACCGTGAAACAGGGTGTAGAACACATTTGAAGGTATGTAGGTATGTAACTCCCTTTTTTTAGTAACTAAGCGATAAAAATCTTATGTTTTTCTTTTAAATAGAAGGATACACTTTAAGTGTACTTTTGAGAGGAAGATATTTTGATTTGAATTTGGCCATAATTTAATTTAAATTAAAAAATCGCATGTATGTACACTAGTTAAGAAAAATTCTAGGAACAAGATTTTGAATTTTTTTGTCAGTGGTTTTTGTTGTATGTGTGAGATGAGACAGAAAGCTTTTTTTAATTTTTAAAGGTTGTAATTTTCTCGGAACTTTTATAAGTCAATCAAATCTATCGGTTATGACTTTATTCAACTATAAGTTACTAACCTTTTTGTTGTTGCCGTTGTTGTAAAATTTTGTTCTGCCTGCGATATCTGACTTTTAATCGAAAAACTTTGTTTTGATCACCAAAATCACACCTAATAATAAAAAAAAACGACTTTTTGTGATCCCTTCGTAGGTACATATATGTTTATCTGTTGCTTCTTTGCAAATATTAATTGCATGGTAAATATAAGTATGCAAATTTGTAGATTAACATATTCTTAACATTGCTGAACATTTTTATATTGAAAAAAATTTAAAAAAAACTTTAAGTCTTTTTTCTTGTCCAAGTAGTGCGTGACCAATACAAAATTGTAAATAGTTGAAAAGAATTCGTTATTTTTGTTTTCATTTCGATGGTGATTACACAAATGTTTAGTAAAAACACAATTTGTTATTTTCAAAAATGTTAAGAATATGTTAGTCTTCAAATCTGCATACTTATATTAACCATGCAATAAATATTTGGAAGGAAGCAAAAGATATACATACCTACGAAGAGATCACAAAAAGCCATTTGAACTTTTTTCTAAAATAACGGTGAAAAGCCACAAAAACAAATAGTTTCAATAAAGTCTAAAATGATCATTATAAGTTGGGATATTGGTGATAAAAAAATATTAATCAATGAAGCTTGAAGATCACATATCTCAGGTAAAACTAAATATTACAACAAAAACAAGGTGACTTAAAGCTGAATACACAAGTCACCTAACTAAAGTTCCGAACAAAAAGTTCGGAGATTTTCTCACTTTGACAACCTTCAAAAATAAAAAAATGCTTCGTGTTTCATCTTATACCACAACTTAGTACCATGAATACAAAATTATAAACAAACATTTTGTTTTCCTTAAATTTGTTTGAATGGTTGAAGCTTGACGTCTGAGTCCGAACATTAGAATTGTATTTATTTAATTAATTAAAAACAAAAAGTAGTTTTTAAATTATTTTATAGATTTTAAAGTTTAGTCTACACATAATAAAAAAAAATAAAGAATACTTTTTGAAAGTGAGCGGTAGTTTGTTCTTAAGCTTAATTCAAACAACAAATACAAGAAATTATTTAAATCTAAGTATAGATAACATACAGGGTGTCCCGGACCTGAGTGGAAGTATTTTAGGATGTGGTTTTTGGGGTTATTCTAAGAGAAAAAATGTTTGGGGGGAAAGTTGTATCTCCCCTCCCTGAGGCAGGCAAAAAAAACATTAAAAGTCAACGAAAACACTTCTAATAATGTGCTATAGTTTTTTTTTTAAAGATAATACTCCATTCTTGCATTTGGATTTCAAATCAAGTTGTTTAAGCGAATAGGTTTCGAAAAATTAAATTTCAAAGTCAAAATTAAAAAAAAAAGTGGTTTTTTTTCTTAAGTCGATATTTTTCAAAATTTTACGTAATAAAGTGCTTTTTTGTGTTCAATATTCAATGCCCTCATTATTTATTTAGTCCATTACCGAAAACCAAATGCAAAAATTTTGGTAAAAGGTACTTTTACCAAAAAAAACCCGAAAAAATAAATTCATTCATGAATTATCCATAATTTAACCCTTTTTCGGCCTTTTTTGGTAAAAATACCTTTTGTTTTTTCTTAATTTCTCATAAACTAAGAAAGATAATTACATTAAGTTTTCGGTAATGGACTAAAAAATAATGAGGACATTGAATATTGAACACAAACTTAAGTACGTAAAATTTTGAAAAATATCGAGTTAAGTTCAAAAAATCACATTTTTTTTTTTAATTTTGACTTTGAAATTTAATTTCTCAAAAACTATTTGCTTAAACAACTTGATTTAAAAACCAAATGCTAGAATGAAGTATTATCTTTCACATTATTAGATGTGTTTTCGTTGATTTTGAATTTTTTGTTTGCATTTGAAGTCCCTGCCTCAGGGAGGAGAGATACAACTTGCCCCCCCCCCCCCCCTCCCCCCATACAATTTTTAGAATAACCCCAAGAACCACACCCTAAAATAAATCCACTCAGGTCCGGGACACCCTGTATATTACAGAAAAGAAGAGGTCCACAAATTCGAATAGCTGTACTTCAAATATGTCTCAATATATCTAGTTTCTTTACACTTTAGCCTAGCATTTATAATTTTAATTTTAGCTCTTATTAATACCTTTAAAGTATGATTTAATAAAACTTATTTATGATCAGTGGATGTACAGGGGTAATAAACTTGGGCATCGCATATATTTAAAAAAGATTGTAGAACAGTTTGTTGGAAACAAAGCTGATCAAAATTTTCTTTGAAACATTTTACAATAATATCTATGAGCTTGACAAATGATTTTGAAG
The DNA here is from genome assembly GCA_963921185.1 of Dasysyrphus tricinctus. Lineage (NCBI taxonomy): Eukaryota > Metazoa > Arthropoda > Insecta > Diptera > Syrphidae > Dasysyrphus > Dasysyrphus tricinctus. The sequence goes on from OY992531.1 coordinate 20,485,032, forward strand.
GAATTATCAAGCCTCCATTTGTGGTCTTTTCATGACTATGTTGAATTTACATATTTCACAACCGGTTTTTTTGAGGACAGACTTTGCGATGTATCCAGCAAAATATGTTGTAGACATTTCTGAAATATTTGACGGTGTATTTTGTTCAACTTCATTGTCTAAGGATGCCTCGTCATCTGAATTAGTCCAGGCAATATATGATTTAACATGGGCAAAATTGCAACAGAAGCTTTTTTAATTAATTTATGATCAGTTACCACTACTGAAAGACATATGCAAAATCGGACAAAATCCCTCCATGGGAACACCCCGAAAAACGGTTTTCAAAATGGCGGATCTATTGGTTTGTTGTTTTTGGTTGTTATTTCTACTACGCTGTGATTTTTCCTTTTAATTATGTTTAATTATCACTGGTGGATCCGCTATGACATTCCCGAGTCATTACCCTCCTCCCCCAGTCATGACCCTTCCCCATTTATGACCCCCCACTCCCTTTTCAGAGCACTAGAGAAAATGATAGACGCGATCAATCCTCACGAGTATAGACAGAAACACTCCCCATTTATGATCCCTCTCATTAATAACCCCCCCATACATTTACTAACATATATACCATATTTACCATACAAATATATTTTATCTAAATATGCGTTAAATTACAAGAGAAAAGAAATGTGTATTTATTCAGTCCAGGCAAACTAAGCTAAAAGTACCGTAAACATGGGCAAAATAGCAACAAAAGCTTTTTTAATTGATTTTTCATCTGTAACCATTACTAAACAATATATCCAAAATCGGACAAAATCTGACCATGGGAACACTCAGAAAAACGGATTTCAAAATGGTGGATTTACTGGGGTGTTATTTTAGGTTGTTATTATTTCCATTATGCAGTGATTTTAACTGTTTTTGTGTGTTGAAATCAATTGCGGATAGTTGATCGTGAAACATCCCAGTCATGGTATCCTCTGTCACGTCAGTTATGACCCCTCTGCTCTCAAATCTTAATCTTCCCATAAAAAAAACTGATGACAAAAAGAAAAAAAGAAACACCCTATTCACGACCCCCCCAAGCCATATGTCCTCCTCCCAGCAAATGATAAACACGATCAATCTTCTTCTTCAGTAATGGTCCTAGAAATTTGGCATGCTTACATACACACATATTCTAGGGCTTGAGTAATTGAGTGCATACGCATACAAGCCCTGAAGAGATTCTGGTTGTGATATCGCGGCCCGTGGAGGCAAATACAAATAGAAGCAAGTTGCAACTTTCATGACCTAATAGAGATTACATTTTAAGTACACTGAATTAGGAGTTAGTCCACATCTTACTACGATGATTTAGTTTGATCTCATTGTCCTTTGCATGGTAAAAAAGCAAAATCAGCAGATCAATGTCGTCTTCTATCACAGTGGTATGAACACGTTCTGAAGATGAGTTGCAGTACAAACAATGTCCACATCAGCATCCCAATTTGCATTTACTTACAGAAGATCCTTGTTTCTTCAGCAATTAACCAAACAAGGCAATTATTAAAGGTTGCTTGTTATTTCGATAGGCTTGAAACTGTTCTATTTGCCGACTAACTTCATGACTAAATCCGGGATGCGACTGTAAGTTTAGGTACATATCTCATCGTAGCTTTTGAAAAACAGGAAACCAACCGGTAGATTTTGTTCAAAAATTTACAAAACCATGGATTGGGCTAGCTTTTTCAGTTAGCTTTGGTAAAAAAAAACCACTTAAAAGGTTAGGTTAGGTTAGGTTAGGTTAGAAGGGGTGATGATGCGGCAAGCCGTATCACCTCACTCAGATCTCAATGGATCCATTGTGCTCCCCAGGATGTGGGTAATACAGGAATAGGAGGAGTAAGAGGAGGGATTTAGTGGAAGTTTTGGTAATGGGGTGCCTCCTTGAATCATTCTGAGCTCTGAATGAAGTTCAGGATGCTCCTAGGTGGCAAAATAGAGACGTGTCGCCCAGTTCGTCGAAAAAATATTCTCCGAGGGCTGTTTTCCTTGTTCTGGCTAGGCTCGGGCATTCACAGAGGAAGTGAAAAGAGCCCTCCTCCGCCTCTTCGTCCTGGCACTCTCTGCATAAGTAAAAAAAAAAGGTTGCATAAGTATTATTGGGGTACCAAATTGACTGTCGATATACGATATTGATGCTTGGACAGCTTTATTGAGCCTTGAGTCGAAATACTTTTTTAAAAAAAGGTGTTTTGCTTACACTTTCTGTTCAAAATTTGTAATCTATTAAAAAATAAATGAAAGTGGTAAACGTCACTCTCTAAGCTACATATTTGATATGATTTTACTCAGTTTTACTGTTTTTTTGTATAAAAGAGCAACGAAGCAACCTAGACAAGTCTGCCAACAGACGGTTACTTATGCTATCGGTTACTATTCTGTTTTTCAATAGGTGGCTATCATGAAATGAAATGAAATGCCTACTTGATAGGCTCAAATTTAATATCTTTATTGGTCTTTTTGTACCGTGCTTCGTGTCATTCTTGATATACGTCCTTGAGGTCCACGTTTAATTGTAATAAAACCCTGCAATTTTAAGAAGCGCTTGGGAGCTCATGACTGGTGGGGGAGGTTGACTGCGTCATGACTGAGGTATTTTTCTTCAGTTTGTTGTTGAATATTTTGTCGTGTCTATAATTTTATCTTGGGCTCTAATGAGATCATTGTTGAGAGGAGGACATGGCTGGAGGGGGTTTTGAAGGAAGGGGGTTTTGAAGGAAGGGGGTTTTGAAAGAGGGGGGGGGGTCGTAAATGGGACGGGGTGTCTTTTTTCCTCAGTTTCTTAGACTTGAAGTGAATAGTCGAAGTATCCATTATTTCCTCTGGGGGCCAGATATGGGGGAGGGGTTATGACTAGGGGAGGGGGTGACTGGAAATATCATGACTGGTAAGTTTTATGGCCCTCTCCTAAGATAAGCAACTGATTTCTGCACAGAAAAACAGTAAAAAAAACTGCGTAGTAAAAATAACAACCTAAAACAGCTACCAGATCAATCCGCCATTTTGAAATCCGTTTTTGAGGGTGTTCCCATGGACGGATTTTGTCCGATTTTGAATATGTTGTTCAGTAATGGATACTGGACAAAAGTCCATCAAAAAAGCTTCTGTTGCAATTTTGCCCATGTTTGGGGTATTTTTTGCTTAGATTGCCTGGACTAAATCGTCAAACTCACAAATATTGCTTCCTTCACATTTCACATGTTAAGTTGCATTTATAATGAAAAATTTTGAAAAAAAAAAAATCTTTAATGATATCTTTTAAATGATATTTATATGTGCCTGCATAATATGTAGATTTTTTCTTAAGAAATACTCACGTTTTCCTTTTTTTTCATTTAAATGATTGATTTATAATATCGTTTTATTAAAAAAAACAGACCTTTTATTTGTAGGCAAAAATTTGCTTGGATGATTAGATTATCTATGTAGGAAAAAGTTTGGCTCTTTTAATTTTAATTGGATGTCAGGATAATAACTGTAAATAAGTTTAATTTTTAACAACACTGGGAGTGAGAAATTAAAACTCACCTGCTGATAATGGAATAAAATTAAAATTAAATAAAAGAGAAACCGTTTTGTATCTGCTGTATGGCGGTGAGACGGACACCAAACACCAATATATTCAAAATGCACCTATGTGTACCTACATGTGCGTTCATTCACAAAAGAAAATCAAAGCACAAATTGAAGAAAAAAAATATGTATCCTTTCTTCGCTGTATCTACATATCTACTCGTATGTATCTATATCTCTAAGAAAAATACAAAAGGATTTATTTGAGACTCACTTAGCCGAGAAGAAAACCAATTATTGTGTGAAAAGGAAATTATAGCTTCATGGGCGGCCACTGGATTCGATTGATGCGACTGTCGTTTGAGCAATGCTCGGTGTCCCCTTCTATTTGTAATTATTCAATGCTTTTAGTTTTTACTGTTTTTGATATCCTTGCTTAGACAATGCAAAAATAAGAATCAGATTCTTGGGAATAAATAAACAATTATAATTGTCGTATTTCTTAAGATTTTATTTTCTTCAATAATTGTAGCTTGGTTTTATTTTTATTTTAAAAGCATTGGCGTAGCTGCTCTTTGCAAAGAATATTCTACCACCCACAATCTCTCAGAACTACATACGATACTATAAGCATTTTAATACGTTTTCAGTTTGCTTATAAAAACAAATCAAATAGAATAATTCTATTGCTATCACAATAACACGATATCCTCATGCTATTTATCAGGATCACGTTTACTGATTTTCCATATTAAAGTCTTGTGGGAAAGCCTTGTACATACTTCCTCCTGAAGTGAGCCATGGCCAGTGGAGAAAGTAATTTTTTGACTTTTCACTGGTACAGACTTGCGAATGTGTTGTGAACATTTGACGTTTAAACCACAATGCCTCAATTGACTTGTAATCGAAGAGTTCCCGTACATTTTGCACGGAAATTGCTCGTGAACGAAAGCTCTCCATACAACTTCACGAGCATGTTCACGGGTGAGTAAAAATGCAAATTTAGTATGAATTCACGAAATGATTCACAAGTATGTACTACGCATACTGGTGAATCATGTCGTGAAGTCATACAAAATTTGAATCTTTGTTCACCAGTGAGCGTGCTCTTGAGGCAGTGTGGAGCCAAAAGTGTAGAGTTTTTGTTCACGAGCAGTAGTAAAAAGTATAACTTTATTTTTTCTAATGATTTACTTCAAATGTTCAATGATTTTTGTTTTTTCTTTTCACTAAAATGTATAAAATTAAAATATTAGTACTATAAAAGATTAAGTTCTTAATGTACAACTCTTATTAATTTGAATAAACTGAAACTCAATGGCCTCTCCCGTTACATTTAACTATAAAAAAAACTAGTAACAAATTTGTAAAGTAGGGTTGGAGCAATCAATATTTTTCAAATTGTGAAATTTTCCATTCAGAGCATTTTGAAAAAGCTCCCTTATATGAAATAAATTGACTTTTCTCATAAAATGTTATACAATAATGTAGCCGAACATTTATCTCTTATTTTAAGTCGATTTGAAGGCTATTTGTGCATAGCGGAACTTTTCGGAACTAAATTTGCTCAGCCAACGCCCAACCACTCATTCCTGCTATACGTTTATAAAATTTTTTCTTGGCAGCGTAGAGTTGCAGCAGTGAGTGTTTGGGTGTTGGCTGAGCAAGTTCAGTTACGAAAAGTAAACGTTACGAAACAACCTTTTTTTGAATACATTTTATTAAATTCATATTTTATGCTTCGTTCGTTCCAGGGGGGGCAATTGCACCCATTGCCCCCCTGTATTCGCGCCTGTCAAGAAGTAGCTCCAGCTCAAGCTTAGTACGCAGATCACGTTAAATTTTCGGGTTAATGTGCTGAACATTATTTCATACGCTAAGTTTTGACAGATAACCGCTGTACAAGCGTGTGATCTTTTTACTGGAGCTGCTTATTTCTCGGTTAAATTTTGGAGAGAATTTTGTATGGGAACGAAATTTTTTGCTTGATCTGCGTACAAGGCTTCAACCCCAAAAAGGATGATCTCATACCAAAAAATTGGGACTAAGTGGGTCAACTCAATTACAGTATCAAAAAATAGTCTTGTTGAAATTTCCAGTATATGTAACGGGTGATTTTTTAGCTGGTTTGGTTTTGGCAACACTGGTTTTGACAGCTGACGTGTGTTTAGTACCTTGTGTCACTCTCAAACAGCTTCAGTTTGGTTTGCAATTTAACCATGGATCGTCTTACAAATGAACAACGCTTGCAAATTATTGAATTTTACTATCAAAATTCGTGCTCGGTTCGAAATGTTCATCGCGCGCTGCTTCCATTTTATGGTCGGCATTCTCGACCTTCTGAGCAGTCTATTCGGAAGATTGTGACCGAATTTCGCACCAAATTTACTTTGTTGGACATTAAACCACCAACACGTTTACGTACTGTGCGTAGTGAAGAAAATATTGCGGCCGTATCAGCTAGTGTGACAGAAGACCGCGAAATGTCGATTCGGCGCCGTTCCCAGCAGTTAGGCCTTTGTTACAGCACTACGTGGAAAATTTTGCGGAAGGATTTGGGCGTAAAGCCTTTTAAGATACAGCTGGTGCAAGAACTAAAGCCAGCCGACCTACCACAACGCCGAATTTTTGGTGAATGGGCTCTTGGAAAGCTGGCCGAGGATCCGCTTTTTTATCGAAAAATTGTGTTCAGCGATGAGGCTCATTTTTGGTTGAATGGGTACGTAAATAAGCATAATTGCCGCATTTGGAGTGAAGATCAGCCAGAAGCATTGCAACAGCTACCAATGCATCCCGAAAAAGCCACTGTTTGGTGCGGTTTATGGGCCGGCGGCATTATTGGGCCATATTTCTTCAAAGATGATGCGAATCGCAGCGTTACTGTCAATGGTGAACGCTACCGAGCGATGATAACAAACTTTTTTTTGCCCGAAATGGAAGTTCTTGACTTGCATGATATGTGGTTTCAACAAGACGGTGCCACATGCCACACAGCACGCGAAACAATGGCGCAATTGCGAGGCGAGTTTGGTGAACAGTTAATTTCACGTTTCGGGCCGGTCAATTGGCCGCCTAGATCGTGCGATTTGACACCATTAGATTATTTTTTGTGGGGGTATGTCAAGGCTAATGTCTATAGGGACAAGCCCGCTTCGATTGACGCACTGGAAGCCAACATCCATGCATTCATTCGTGAGATACCGGCCGATATGTGTGAAAGAGTATGCCAAAATTGGACTCAGCGGATGGGCTACCTGAGACGCAGCCGCGGTCAACATTTGCATGAAATTATCTTTAAACATTAAATTGCAAGGTTCAAACTATCGATTCAAATAAATATTTCATTCATTTTTTCGAAGTTTTTGTGTTTTTTTTTTTTAAAGTTCTAAACCTCTTAAAAAATCACCCGTTATGTACATTATACATAGTATTTCTGTTCGCGTACTTCCCAAAACTTCGAATTTCAAAGAATTTAGCTCAAAGTTCTGTCAAAACTCATACATATAAAAAAACATTGTACTTAAATTCGTAGTTTGTGGACGTAAACAAACAGACATATTGACATTGTGCAATAGAATTCCCAACCTTTAAGTATTTAGCTATAGTTTAATGAAGACAATCTAATAGAGAGCTTAAGGCTGTAGGTCAAGTTTAAACACAGATAGCCAGAATTGTATGGCAACTTACATTCTTGTTTTATCATCTCTTGGATGGTAATGTTATATTTTATTAAAATATCAAATTCTTTTTTTTTTAACAAGCATGGCTGTGGCAGCGGTAGGTTTTCCTCAAGCATAATGTGTAGGTATATCACAAGTTAAATCAATATTTCATACTAAAAAAATATGAAATATACGCCAGGTGGCTTAGTAAATTCAGACAAAGCAACGCAAAAGAAAACACGTGCTGCATTTTTTTTCTTTAAGTTTATCGAATTAAATTCCTTCCTGAATGACGAGGAAGCAGGTAATATAGGTATCGTATATTCTGTCACCTCACAGCTATATTAAGATGAATCCATCCAATCTCATCTTTTGTTATATGATGTATAAAAAAAACAAAAACAAAAACAAAAAGAATAATACCTTGGCTTCAACAATAAAATACATAAAATACATATATATTTTCAAATATACTCGTACTTCGCATCTATTGTTTTCATTTTCTTAAGCTATATGAATGACCTTGGATTTTCGTACAAAAATTATTAGCCCTTTGACATTGAATAGGTTATGGATTCTTTAAACTTGATTATGATTACGTATAAAAAAAAATGAATGACAAGTAAACAAGACATAATGGTCTATAGATCTATATTAAATAAAGGTCAGTTAGTTTCAGTAATTGGTAATTTTCAAGGTCACAAACGATTTTTGGCATAAGGATAAAAATTCATACGAAAATACATGGCTAACCAATTACTGAAAATAGTTGACTTTTCATCACGACCTAGATATCTTTCGGATAGTAAAAATTACTTGCAAAATTTTCCACAAATGAAGTGCCAAAAATAACACGTGACCTTGCGTGACCTTGAGAAAAAGTTTAAGCCTTGATTACAAGTTATCTAGGGCTGACCAATTTCTAGGACTAGTTGACCTTATCTGACCAACTACTGACCAATAAAATAGCATTTTCTTTTTCAAATTTCCCATGTATATACATACATACATATCCAGTGGCAAAGGTCCACAGCCGGAAATTTTTGTTTTGAAAATTTTGAGTTTTTTGCGCATGGAACTATAAACTATAGCTTTACTCTGGATCTTGTTTGCTTCCTTTATTTGAAGGAAGGGTTGCCAGATTTTTCAAGACGAGTGGAGCCCAATTTGAAAAATCTTGGAGCCGAAAATAGCCCCATTCTAAAATGATGCACAAAAATTAGAAAGTTAAAATTATTTGTTTAAAATTTATTTTTCTATCAGTTTTTACCAAAGTTATAAAAATTAAACATTTTATTTAAAATTTTACTTTCTTCATCTTAGGGGCCGAATTAAAGGTAAAATAATGAGCTAAAATTGTACAGGATTTTTTTTGGAACAAATTAGGGGGATTATCAATAATTTTTTATTGGTAATCTCTGGTTCAAAATAATCAATTTGTTTCATAAGTGTACAGTGTGCGTACTGAATGAGCTGCTAAGAGTTAAGAGTGTGTTTACAAAAAATACCGAAATGTAAGTAGGCTCATTCACAATAGATTTTCCAAAAGTTCTCATCTTAATAAATGGAAAATAAAAAAAAAATTATTTTCGGTCTCAATTTTTAAGGAGCCTTAAATCACCCAATTTCAAAACTTAATAGCCCAAATTAGGATTTGCTGCAAGTCACAATTTGATGAAGCAAGTGAAAAGTTCGAGGAGTCCAATTGGTGATTAATAGCCCAATTTGATGAAGCAAGTGAAAAGTTCGAGGAGTCCAATTGGTGATTAATAGCCCAATCTGGCAACCCTGTTTACAGGCACAAGTTTGAGCTCGAAATAAGTATATTCGAGCAATGCGCTACTAATTATGCGCCAAGAAAGTAAAATTGATGACAAATGTTCCCCTCTCTCATATACATACAGTACTGGACAAAATAAAAGTACGCACTGATCGAATTAGCATATTTTTCATATAATTTAAAACTAAAAAACAACGTTCTGTATATCTAAATTTATTCGAAATTCTTGTGAATTTCCCGTTATATGTATGTATTGACGATACCATAGGTAGGTATCTAATCAATATTTTAAAGAAATTCATTCTTTTGGTAAATAATAAATAACATCATCTTGTTGTCGAATATATTTGACATCTATTTTATTTTATTTACATATGTAGGTATACTTACACTTAAAAAAAAGAAAAATGAAAAACAAAACAGGTTAGAAGATTCAAGAACTCTGGAAACCGCTTCTCAAGAAACTTCCCCGAAATTCACAATATATGTAAGAATAATGTTTGAGGCTTTGAGCTGGGATCTTAGCAACGCAAACATTGTCCACTCCAACAGATATTTGTAACTACATATATCTGTTAGTTATTTTAGTTATAAACTCCAATGTAATTGTTCCATAATAAGTGATAGCGTCCCGATAAATAGGACCTGACCTACGATTGTGAATACTTGTCAAAATAAGTCCTTATTCTCCTAAATCATAAAAAAAAATAATTTTAGCCATCGGATTGTATTGCACGGTTTCAATTCTGATATTCATAAAATTAACGCTGGTGTGCCTCAGGGATCCGTTTTGTCCCCTACCCTCTTTCTTATTTTCATTAATGATCTCTTATCTGAAGCTTCTGATCCATTGAATTGTTTTGCTGATGATAGCACCCTCAGCTTTTCATATTCGTTTCTAGATTCACATACCTGCTGCATTTTGGATGTGGAATTTCAACGGCAGCTCATTAAATTCTGATCTTGACAGGATTGTCCAAGTAGAATTAAATGCTTCAAAGCCCCAACGCTGTCTGTTGTCGTTAAAGCGAAATCCACCCCCAATACCGCTGTCCATGAGTGGTACTTGTATCGAGGAAACTGAACAGCTTTCGGCTCTAGGTATGTGCATCACAGATCACCTTCTATGGAATGATCACGTATTCAAAGTCACCGAAAACGCTATAAAGTGTTTGATTTAAAATAGCTTTTTATGGCCTTTAGTCCTACAAATTGGCGTTTCGTTCGGCTTACTCACTTGAACTCATCAGTGACATAGTGAGGGCTTTGTCAGACGCTAAAGGACTAAAGGCCATAAAAACCTATTTTGAATCAATAATTCAACAAGGTCAATCCTTAATGCTAAGTCTTCTACTTGGCTGATTTATTTCAGTAGTATATAGAATTTGTATTATAAAACCTTCTTATATATAAACTGTTTGGTTTTTCTTCAAATATGCAAGAAACTTGTTTTCCCTTCTGATCTGTCTGTAATCTACAAAAGCCTTCATTCGCCCAAAGCTTGAACAGAATTCTCACATTTAGGCAAGTGCTCTAATTACCCATTTAAGTCTCTGGGACCGTATTCAAAAAAAGAGCTTTAAAAATGATAGGTGATAGTACTTTAACGGAAACATTCGAATCTCTTGAGCATCGACGTAATGTTGCATGTCTTGCCTTATTTTATCGCTATTTTTAGAATGTTCTAGTGAAATAACCAATTGCATTCCACCCCTTTAACGATTACATCGTAATACTAGCACACCCAGGAATACACATCAGCTTACGACTGAGCCCAATTTAGGACGTGCTGTTAAGTACAGAGTACAGAGATTCCCTATTTGGCCGAACCACACGAATGTGGAATGCTTTACCCATCTCTATTTTTCCCTCCCATTTTGATATTCTTCTTTAAAAAGCATTTTGAAGCAAGTTTCTGTACCAAAACTATTTTTTGAATGAAGGGGGAGGGGTAACCTGCTTCTGTAAAATATAAACGTGATTATTTAATTTCCTAAAACATTTCTTGCAGTGTAATTGAATATATGTCATGTTTTATTATTTGTGTTTATAAAAAAAAAACACAAACACTTCTATCTCTTTGAGTGAATTTCAATTGAAAATAAGAAGCAAACAAAAAAATTAAATAAAAGTGAATGGATGTGAAATAATTCTATTTTTTATCCTTTTCCTTTTTTTGATGAATGAATTCAGGAACTGGTAAATTGTTTGAATTGAAAAATACATATAAAAAAGGAGTCACGAAATAACGACTACTCTTCTCGCCTTTCACAATCATAACAAGGGTTATTCTAAAGAATTTTTTTTATTTTTTTTTGGTTCAATACAATCAAGTACTTTTTTCACCTTTTTCCATTCAGCTTTTGCTCTTGAGTTCATAGTCTGTAAGTTTTTTTTCTCTTTTTTTATTTGTATTCTAAATAAACTTGAAAGTCTTTTGGTTGTAAAAATTTTATTGGGAAAATTTAGTTGTGCACCTCATCGAATATACATTCGATTCGATCTTTCTAGGAACTGATGCTTAAATATCCAGTCGAATAAAATTGAAAGGAAACAAGCAGCCTTGTCTGGGAAATGGGTTTGGTAATTTTTATTTTTTTTTATTTTTTATCGAGATTATGCTTTCAATTCAATCCCATGCCAATTCTTTTGTGCATTTAAGTTACGTGCCGTGTTAAGGGGGCTTCAAATAAAATTCACTCTTTCAATAAATAATAAATAAAATAAAATATTTTCAACGTTCAACTAAAAATGTTACCAACATGTTTTCGGGAATGTTGTTGGTTAAGATTAGCTTGTGCCTGTGAACTACATCAGCTTCATCCTTCATGTACCTATGAATATAATTAATAAAACTTGGAAGACTGAGTTCCAGAAAATTGCTCTTCTGGTCCTAGGTCATGATAAGGCTTGTCATTGGAGATAAGCCTCCCAATTATTAACGACGGACAACAGCGTGTGTTAGCACTTATATATCTGTTAACTTGAAACTCTTATTAATAAATGTGTACTAAAATCTGTATCGTGTGTAAACGAACTTATAACCTTTACTCACCAAATTCTGCCTTCAATACGAAAAAGTGTGAAAAAGTGCTAAAAAATTATTTTTCTTGGATTTTTTTACACAAAAACTCTAATTTAAAAATTTTAAATGCAATATTTTTTCTACTTTTAAGAAGAATATGTATGCAAAGTCTAAGAAATTGTCAAGCCACTAATGGAATATATGGAAATTGAAAATTAGGGTTGCTTGCACTAAGGTACCTCTCCTTTTATCGAGGTGGCAATGCCAAACTAGGAAGAGAAGACGTCTTTGGTGGCACAATCGGAAGATATAGCCTGCACGACACCACCTCCGATAACGGACTCAGATTAATCGACTTTGCTGCGTAACGAAATGTTGTGGTAGCTAGTACGCAGTTCTCGCATTGATATATGCAAGGGGACATGTCGAATTATTGTTCCATCAAACACCAACCAGATTGACCACATTGCGATTGACACAAGGCACTCCTCCAGTATAAAAGATGTCCAAACGTTCCGAGGAGCCTCGTTGTAGCCGAGGTAATGCTACGGATATCAATTCTTATACTGCTATCAAACTGACTAGACGTGTCTTGTTTTTCTTATCTTAGCTATCAGTTAAAATGGCTTTAAATTGTTTTAAATGTGATAAAAGTATTATAAATAACAAAAGCTCTATTTCATGTGGAGTTTGCTTTTTAAATTTTCATTCTTCATGTACTTTACTGAGTGAAAATATTTTGGAGATGATAAATTCAAATCAAAATTTGTGTTGGAAATGTGATATCTGCAAAAATTATTCTTTCCCTTTGTGTTCATATGCCCATATACAAAGAGTGCAAATCTCAGTAAATGAGTTAAGATCTGACCTCTCTGAGATAAAGAATAAAGTTAGCAATGTAGAAGCCTCGATAAATACGGAGAGTGCAAAGTGCATAAACACAAAACTTAATACAAATACTCCAAAACTTGGTGCTGATAGAGTCACTCGCGCTAAAAAAAGTAGAGATAATGTGAAAGACCCCTCGAGTTTGTTAACACCTAAACCGAAAGTACATAATTCTTCGTCTCCTATCGTCATTGCTAAACCTAACATAAAAAACTTAAATAAGTCTACCCTTTCCCCTCTTTCAAGAACAATACCAAATAATAAAAAAAATGATGTAAATAAATGCACAATAAACAAAGCCAAACCCATTGACAAAGTCTCTCAAAAGAGAGATAAAATACATAATAATCGAAAGTCGTGTGGAAATGGAATTGGAACTGCAGCTACTGCAAGTGCAAAAGTCTCTTCTACTGCGGTTGATGGTGGTTGCAAAGGGAAAAATCAAGGGGAGCCCGCTTATAGCACTGTTGTTGTTGACGATTTGCAATTGTCTATAGCTGAAAAAACAAATACGGTTGTCGTCGATGCCAATGCAAATGATTCTTTTGTAGCTGATGAAGGGAGTGGTGACGGGGACTGTCAAGTAATGCGTGCGGATGATGCAGGTGCTGCCTGTGCTTTCAGTAATGCAGAAAGTATTGTTGCCGAAAATGATGTTGTTGATTTGGTTGACGCTGGGGGTGTTGCTGCTGCTGTTGAATACGAGGATGCTGATGCTGGTGCTATGTTTATTAATGCTAATAATGTTGCTACTATAGATGATGGTGTTGGAGTTGTTGCGGATGATGTAGGTGCTGCCGGTGCTTTCAGTAACGCAGAAAGTATTGTTGCCGAAAATGATGTTGTTGAATTGGTTGACACTGGGGGTATTGCTGCTACTGTTGAATACGAGGATGCTGATGCTGATGCTATGTTTATTAATGCTAATAATGTTGCTAATATAGTTGATGGTGTTGGAGTTGTTGCTGCTGATGTTGAATCTGAGGATACAGATGCATGTGTTGCTGTGGATGATGTTGAGGATAATATTCGTTTACGACAGTCAAAATCTAATATCTGCAATGGTGAATCTGCACTTAAAGGAATTTTCGTTGCGAAGAAATTTGAATGGTTCCATTTATCAAGTTTTCTGACAACAACAACATTCCAAGCTATTATTGAGTATGCTGCTTTTAAGCTTAACATAGACCAATCTAAAATTGTTTGCTTTAAGTTGATTCCAGTCAACCAAAACATTGAAAATCTCCAAACCGTAAACTTTAAAATCAGAGTCCCTCTCGAGTGTGCAACCGCAGTAACTGGTCGCAGTTTTTGGCCTGAAGGGGTACGAGTTAGATATTTTAAAGAGAACCAAAAAAACTTGAAGCTCCCATCAAATTTCATCAATATAACCTAGACGTTTTTAAAAATTGTCCTGTTATTGACGAAGCTAATACATTTCGCATTTATTATCAAAATTGTGGTGGGTTGAGGACAAAAATTGATAAATTTTATGCTGCCATTGCTGACAACAGTTATCCTGTGTTTGCCCTTACCGAAACATGGTTAACCCAAGGTATATATTCGTCTGAACTTTTTCCCAGTAACTACCATGTTTACAGAAAGGATCGTTATACGGATAGTGTAAGCAGAGGTGGAGGCGTTATTTTATCTGTGAGTTCCAAGCTCATAAGCTTTCAATTATCTTTATTTAATGAAAATATTGAACAAATATGTGTTAAACTTGAGTTACCCTTTGCTGGTGTAAATTTATATATCTTTGTTTCTTATATTCCTCCTGGAAGCGATATAATTACATATTCTTTACATTTACAAAATATAAAAAAAGTGTTTGATGTTCTTGAAAAAAATTCATATATAGTTATATTGGGAGACTTTAATCTTCCACAAATAAATTGGATTTATTCTGATGAGGACAAAAGTTTATATCCCTCTAATGTAACTTCTAAAATAGAATATGAAACTTTAGATTTGCTGTTATCTATGAATTTAAATCAGATCAATTGTATAAAAAATGATAATGACCGTTTTCTTGATTTAATTTTTTTAAGTAATGAGCTTGAAGCTGTTGTTGAAGAAATAATTGAACCTTATCTTAAAAACTCTATACACCATAAAGCTTTACATATTCAATTTAATTTTTTGTTTCTTGATAAACTTAATTTTATTAAACGGGAATCCATATTTGAGTACGATTATGTAAAGGCTGATTATGTTGCTTTAAATTCATTCTTTCAAGAGGTGGACTGGAATAACTTTTTTGTATCTAATGATTTAAAACTATGCTTTGCGAAATTTAGAGAAAAAGTTGAAGAAGCTAAAATTGGTTTAGTTCCTAAAAAAAGGAAAAAGAGCAATGGTAGGCCTATTTGGTTTAATAAACGCCTTTGTAGTCTTAAAAATAAAATGGTTAAGGCTCATAAAAGTTATAGATCCAATGAAGCTTTCAAAGACATCTATAGACAACTTCGACAGGAATATGAAACATTGAAAAAATTTTTGTATAGTCAATACATGTGGAGTTTGGAATCTAAAATCAAAACAAATGCGAAATCTTTTTGGTTGTTTCTTAACGGAAAAAGACAATCTTTCGGGTTTCCAATTAATATGAAATTAAATGATATAGTAACATGTGATGAACTTGAAATTTGTAATTTGTTTGCTGATTTTTTCCAGTCCAACTTTGTACTTGATAATACGACATTCAGAAGTGCACCAAATATTCAACCAATTACGAGTCTAGGTAGTCTTATTATAACTGACGAAGAAATTTTGGAAGAACTTTCTATTCTAGATAGCAATAAGCAGGAGGACTCTGACAGAATTTCCCCTTTGTTTTTAAAAATGTGCAAAGAAAGTTTAACAAAACCTTTGAGGAAATTATTTAACTTATCGTTAGAACAAGGAGTATTTCTTGATGAATGGAAGACCTCGGTAATAACACCAATACATAAAGCAGGCTCGAAGCAAGACATCACCAACTACAGACCCATTTCAATGTTACAAACAATTCCCAAATTGTTTGAAGCGATTGTTAAAAAACGAATCTATGTAAACATTAAACGTGGAATTTCCGATAGTCAACATGGGTTCGTTAGTGGAAGATCAACTACTACTAACTTATCTCTTTTTTCGCAATTTTGTACAAAGGGAATGGAACGAGGTGGTCAAGTAGACGTGATATATACGGACTTTTCAAAGGCTTTTGACCGAGTTCAACACGTTATTCTTTTGGAAAAATTAAAAGCTTTAGGATTTCACTCAAGTATCTTAAAATGGTTTCAACAATATCTTATTAATCGAAATCAGTATGTAAAGATAGGCAGTAATTTATCTAAACTAATAAAAAACTTTTCAGGAGTTCCTCAAGGTAGCCACCTTGGACCTCTCTTTTTTGATCTCTTTATAAATGACCTTCCCTCTTGGGTGAACTTTTCTGGAAACTTGCTGTTTGCAGATGATTTTAAAGTATTTAGGCTTATAAAATCCATTAATGACTGTGAACTTCTTCAATACGATCTTAATAGAGTGTCTAAGTGGTGTGCTGATAACTGTTTGGAATTGAATATATCTAAGTGTAAGTTGATTTCTTTCTCTCGATCTCCCCGAATTATTCAGAACTCGTACATCATTAATGGCAAAGAATTGGAGAGAGTTGACAAAATAAAAGATCTTGGCGTTGTCTTTGACAATAAATTAACCTTCAATCATCATTATGATTATATTGTATCTAAAGCTAATAAATTGCTAGGTTTTCTAAAGAGAAATTCTAAGGATTTTACTGATCCACATACTTTAAAATCCTTATATATAAGCTTAGTTAGGTCAAATTTAGAATATGGTTGTTGTATTTGGAATCCAACGTATGAGGTTAGTATTAACCGTATAGAAGCAGTCCAGCGCAAATTCACGCGATATGCCTTAAGAAAGCTGAATTGGGTAGATAACGTTATGCCTTCATATAAACAAAGATGCCTTCTGTTAGGGATGCAAACTCTGGAATCAAGGCGTAAGCAATATCTTGTTATGTTGGCAAGGGATGTCTTATGTTCACATATTGATTGTTCCGACCTTCTTGCTCTTTATCCGATTTTTGCTCCTTCAAGACCTTTGAGAGAAAGAAAAATGTTTTTTTACGTGCCACGTTTCTACACAAATTATGGTAAAAGTGACCCAGTTTCCAGCTCCTGCATTTTATTTAATTCAGTTTGCGATATAATTGACCTACATTTAAGCAGATTTTTATTTAAGAAAACTTTAATGTTTGTTATATGGTAAATTAATCGGTCATGATAGTAAGTTTGTATAATAATTTTTTATGGACAAAGAATATTTATTCTATGAATGTTAAGTACCTATTGTATATATACCTATTGTTAAGTCTAATAGAGATAATAAGCTCGATAGATGATAATAAAAATAAATAAATAATAAATAAATAAATAAATAAATAGATATCCAGACCAAAGCCAAAACAGGGAAATACTATGAGGAAGTTTAACTTCGGGTGGCTACAGTCGCAAGAAATCACCAAGTCCTTTTCCGATCGAGTTTATCGCTCCCTTTTAAACAGTCCTATTTCGCCAACTGCAAGTATCGAGAACCAGTGGAAGAATTGCTAGGAATCCATCAGAAATGCCAGTTCGTTAGTTCGATGAAGAATGCCGAGTTACAAAGCGGGGTTGCATAGAAGGACCAGAGCTGCTCGCGAGCTTGTGTTCCTCTGGGCTGCTACGACTACAGAGCCATCAGTCTTCTTAAAATCGGCTACAAGATCTTCTCTGCCGTACTTTTTGAACGCCTGAAGCCATTCGTCAACAACCTGATAGGTCCATATCATTGTGGTGGTAGGCCAGGAAAAAACCCAGGAGTTTCAAATCGATACTCACCACCTTTTCATCTAGAGAGACAAGATATATAGAGGAATATCTATATCTATATATATATCTATAGTTTTGGCATCCTTCCCAAGCTCGTCCGTTTGTGCAGGATGATGATGGAGAATGCCCGCTGCTCCATCAAGGTCGACAAAGATCTCACCGAAGCCTTTGGTATCAAAAAAGGTTTTAGGCGAGGCAGCGCACTGTCATGCGATTTCTTCAACATCGTTCTGGGAAAGAATAGTGCAAGACTCTCACGTCAACACTAGAGGCACAATCTTTATAAAGTCCGTCTAATTACTCGCTTACGCTGACGACATTGACATAATCGGATGAACTAAGCGGGATAACAGTGGTGCTTTCGTGAGTATTGAGAATGAAGCCAAGAAGATGGGGCTTACGGTGAATGAAAGTTAACGATATACTTCGCTGTCAACAAGAAAGGACACCCAACATCGAACGTCTTCGACAGAACGTCACTATAGACAGCTATAATTTTGAGGTGGTCAGAGACTTTGTCTACCCAGGATCCGCTATTAGCTAAGCGAACGATACCAGTGCTGAGAAAATGAAGGATTACTCTAGTCAACCACTGTTTCTTTGGGCTAAGAATGCAATTGATGAGCAAAGCCCTCTCTTGAGCAACTAAAGTGTCCCTATATAAGACGCTTATCATCCCGGTTCGGATATATGGTCCAGAGGCATGGACACTGGGTGATTTTTGGTCCCGTCTGCATAGATGGGGAATGGAGAAGAAGATGCAACAACGAATTGTACCGGCTGTATAGCGAAACCGATGTACTTGGCGTGCGAAGCTGGAAACAGCTAGCTAAGAAACGAGTTAGCAATATTATTGACATTTTTAAGGAGCTTTGGGATGAAAATTTTGATTGAAATTGGTTTTGCCATTATTGAGAAAATCGAGATAAATAAAAAAACAACAAAAAATTACCCTTACTAAAACACTGATTTTGTCATCAAAGTAGTAATAGCCATTTCTCAAGACCTAAAAGACTTAAAACTGGTTATGAAGACCTTTCCTCAGAAGTTTAGGTTTTCTTAAGCACGATCCTGGACGTAAAGGGAATACCCTGGACTGAAAAGCAAAAAGCAATTACAATCATCGAATTATTCGTAGATTTTACTAGAACGTTGATTTGTTTTTGTTTTTTACATGAAACGAAACCATGTAACGAAGCGTTCCATGCTACTCGACTTCTTTTACCTTGGAATCTTAATTATTAGTGAGAATTGTACTTAACTACATTCAATTCACACACATTATGGACACGTGATGTCACAGCAAAATCTACATTATCATTTTTCGTTCATGACTTTTACAGTTCACATTCAGTATTAACTGAAAATGTAACATGAGGATCTGCAGGGACGAACGAAAATCACCCTTTCGATCATACAACAAGTCAGACGACTATAGTAAATTTGGTTCCATTAATCATATTACTTCCGGAAGGAAACAATTAAAGACGATCTGCTTTATTTTCTGTCTCAGATCTTCCCCCGCCAGTCGTAAGGGGTTTCATTGAAAGTTAGGTAGGATAAATTGCCCAGCTAAGGGCAAACGTTCTAATTGCCACCAGGAACTTTGGTACCCGCTGATCTACCCAGAGCGTATAAAGGTAGAACTATAATGGTCAGAGGGCTACTGAAGCTAATGTCAAATACCAACGAAAAGTTAGTAGCTTTCCGTACCGTCAAAAGGGGAGCACACCCATAATGCACTTATCATCTATCTCTTTTTGGCATTCATATTTCACCAAATGCCAGTTTAACTTATGTGAGGTGCGCTGGGGACTTGACGAAACCGTGCACTTCGCAATTATAGCCACCAGCCGCGTCATATGCTTTCCGTGTATTCACTTGTTTTCCTCCGAGCACTATAGTTTTAGCTTTAGTTTGTTGTTTTGAGTGCCACCGAGGGCGTAGTACCTGCTGATGTGGTAGGGCGTGTGGGCCTACTATGTTAATTGCCATCAGGGGATTCGGTACCTGCTGATCTACCAGAGCGTCTTAACTTGCTGCTTTGAGTGCCACCGGGGGCGTAGTTCCTGCTGATGTACCAGAGCGTCTTTAGCCTGCTATTTTTTCAAAACGCTAAAAGCGTAATACTCTAACATGATGTCAAAATAATAGGACCAGTTTTAAAAGCCCAACCATCAGAAGCCACATTTCCCGATACCAAACACCAGGACTAGAAACTGAATCATCAGAAACCAGTGTAACAACTCTATGGGAACCCACATGCACAGAATGGGCATTAGCTCGTCGGACTTGGGTAGAGGGTGTCAAGATGTAGAGCTGGACTAGGGCTCATACCACTTCCTTTGTGAATGCCCCATTCCAGAACCAGAAAGGCAGCTCTCGGAGAATACTCTTTCGACGAACTGGGTGACATCTCTTACTTGCCACTAAGAGCATCCTTATCATCCTGAGAAGTCAGGGTGGTTCAGGGAGGCATCCTATACCTAACTCCACGCAATCCTCCTTTACCTTTTCCCAACATCTACCTTACCTAAATCCAATGGGGAGCGCAATGGATCCTTTGATATCCGAGTGAGATGATACCCCTTCTAACCTTACCTTACCTATCAGAATATTGTTTGTTATTTATAAATATAAGACTTCTTCTCAATAAATATTTTGTAATAAGGTTTTGAGATCTTTCATTTCTCTGAAGTTTCGTGTTTTCTTCTGGACGACCCTGCCGCGACTCGCGAGCATAATCTCGTCTGGAAAGCAAAAAGCAGCACAACACAACCAATATTGGCCTCAAATTTTGAATAGCAAGTAAAAATTAACTCATTGCTTTTCTCATATGAGTCATGACGATTTTTCTCAAGAAAAAGCGAATGATCTAACTCTCAAAATAAAAATAGTATCAAAATTAGGATAATGAATCAACAAAACGTAATTATTTTTGTTGTATTGACCTTCAAAATTTGAAAAATAGAAAATGCAAACCAAAAATAGTTTACATTTTGGTCTGTCCCACCGAAAACATGTGACCTTAAGCATAGTTTACAGTTCCGGTGCGAAAAAAAAAAATCTAAATTTTCAAAACGATTTTCCACCTATTCTGTGCACCAAGTTGAATAATATTCAAAGCAAAAAACATTTGCCTTGACTTAATATACCCCTAATAAAGGATAGGCCTTAAAATGGAAATTTATAATTTTTGGATGCAAAAACAATTTGCATGCAAGTAATGCCTTGAGGTGAATATATTTTTTTTAAGTGTAAGCCGACCATCCAAAAAAAAATATTTTATTCACCACACTTTTATTCGCATGCAAACAAATTGCCGGTCCATTATTTTGGATGACATTCCATGACAACAATGTTTTTTTTTTTGCAACTGTAAACCAATCGTGCAAACATTTAATTTTGCATTTCACCTCAATTATGTTTAACATGGGAGAATATTTGTATGGATTTTTTTTGCGCACGGGAACTGTAAACTAGGCTTAAGCCAGCAAAATACCTTGCACAAAAAAAAATCCATTTAATTCCCAAAAGCTTAACATCTTTTTATAGTTATCTACCAAACATTTTTCCGACCATTTATCGCAATTTTAACCTCAAATCCCAATCGATATTCCAATTTACAAGGCACACACTCTGACAATGAGACATCAATAAATTTAAATTTGAGTTCGATTCAAGACCACACACAAAAGTCATTCAACGCAATTATGTATGTATGTATGTATGTATGTATGTATGTTTTTCTTTTCTGTGCCGCTATTAATATTCAATACACGATAGACAGAGTTTAAGCTGTAAGGGATGAACATTTTGATTGTATTGACACATAAAAAATGGCGGAATGATGAATATGAAGTCAATGTTATTTACAAGAAAAAATAAATTATTATGTTAATCGAAAAGAAAATTCATCCCCAAGGACAATATTTATAATAATAGAACAAACAAACACCCATATACAAAACATAGCATTTCTCAGAAAGAAGTCTTAAAAACATACTCACTTGATGCTTTAATGGATTAAAAGCTAAAATATATTTGTGTATGCTGTAAAAATGTTAAATGGAATAATTTATTTTACTATCGGGAATAGAAATGTAAATAATAATTGTTATATCTCAATAACACACTGGATATTATTTTATGTTAACCTGAATATAGAAATTGTAATTTATGCGGATCTGTATATTTGACCCAAATATTGATGAAAGGATGGCGCCTCTTTTGACCAGCTGGAAGGGTTTGCAAATTGCATCCGCAGAAAAACATGGTTACGACTTTACCACGAGTTCTATTTATGTTATACAATAAGATTACGTTCGAAAGAGGAAAATAGGATGCGAAACGGAAAATGATACATGCAATCATTGGGGAAATTAAAAAGAAATCAATTTGAATTTAACTCATGTACTTACATAATGTAGGCTAATTGGATTGGATATTAACATTTTTTCCTGCAACTCCTTTTTCATATTTTATAGAAATGCATGTTAATGGTTTTGGCTCATCTTTAAACCCTAGCCATTGTAAATATATATTTGATTTGATATTTTATTTAGCATCGAATGATCTATTTTGAAAATGTTCTTACATAATACGATAAACCTACAAGGATCAGGACTAAAATGATTTTTTACTTGGGGTTTCAACTTTTCTTATGAATTTTCAACATTATTCTTATTGAAATTATTGTTTCCATATTTACATTGTCAAAGGATAAACCTTTCATCCTTGAAGGGGTACCTATACACAAAATTAATAACACGTGGTTTTTTTTTTTTTTTTTCATTTTTCTTAAGATTGATTAAATCCGTTACCTTTATTAAAATTTTACGATATTTTCTTCTCTGTTGAAATCCAATCAATCAGAAAGTAATTCACTCGTCTGTGTCAAAATTACAGTCCTTTGAAGTAAGATGGTAAAATTACTGCACGTAATTATTTCATTATTTCTCTTAAAAGGTCTTTTTTCACAAAACTAGTAATAAATTATATAGTTAAAAAAAAAAAAAACACAGTACACACACACAGGTGAGAAATTATTCCGTCCGATTAAATATCAATATTGATTGGAATTTAATCATTATTAACATGAATGAAAGTGTGGGAAGAATTCGATTAAAAATAATTGGCTGTCGGAAATAAACCCAGAAGAAGAAATTACCTTGGATTTTATTTTTTGGAAAAATTGTCCTGTAAAATCTCCATATGAATTCCGATGTATTTTTTTTGGCTGAAGGAAAAAGAAATAAATACCAATTTCAGTTCGCTAAACTTTAATCTTCGCTTCTCTTCCTGCTCTTCTCGACCTCGAAAGCAACTTACTACACATACAAGGCGGACTTTGTGGATATGTTGTAGAATGTAGAGGATGGAGTTTTGCATTGATAGCAATCTTAATATTTTGGGATTTTATTTATTTTTAACCCTGGAATTAATCTTTCCCTAGCTCATCTACTCTACTTTCTGTTTCTATTTCTAGTATAATCGTTGGCTTAGCAGATTACATTGTGTAGAAGTGTTCTGGTTTGAAGTTACGCAGCTAGTAAAATATTCACAGAAAGTGTTTAAGCCCATACAAAATAATCAGCAAAAAGATTACATCTAGTTAACACATCCGCAAGATGTGTACTGCCAGAAAACTCCATGTTTTTGGGTGTGGATACTTAAGACCCCGACCCATAGAAACCAGTGCGTCCGTTGGGGCGACACGGATCCATTAACGTTTGCTGGATGCGACGGATTGATTAACCCAATGAATACGTTGACATTCACGTAATAACTATTTGAAACTCAAACAAACACAACAAAATTGCTGTCAGCCCATCTGCCGGAGAGAAAAAGTTAAAAATTGGACTACTGTGTCCGTTGCGTCCGACGTACGCATGCGTTGCTTATGGACCAGTTCCCATAAGAAAACATGTATTTAATCAAGCTGTCAGCTGAACGTGTCACCACAACGGACGCAACGTATTCTATGGGTCGGGGCGTTTACTTACTTACTTAAGGTGGCGCTACAGTCCGGGGTAGACCAGGCCCTCAACGAACAAGCTTCTTCCAGTGGGCTTGGTTTCTTGCTAGTTGTCTACAGTTTTGCACTCCAAGTTGTTTTAGGTCCTCTTCCACTTGCGTGCACCACCTTTTACACTGTCCACCTCTACTGCACTGTCCCACGGGGTTGGATTCAAAGACTTTCCGGGCCGGAGCATTGGTGTCCATTCGCTCTAGGTGACCCAGCCATCTCAGTCGTTGGCTTTTCACTTTTGTGGCTAGGTTGGTGTCGCTGTACAGCCAAAACAGTTCGTTTTTGTATCTTCTTCTCCATTCCCCATCAGTGCCGACGGGACCAAAAATCACCCGGAGAATTTTCCTCTTAAAACAGCCTAACGCGTTTTAAGTCTCATCCACCGTTAACAGTGTTCATGCCTCTGCACCATATATCAGGACCGGGATGATAAGTGTCTTATACAGGGTCAGTTTAGTTGCTCGATAGAGGGCTTTGCTTCTCAATTGCCTTCTTAGCCCAGAGAAATAGTGATTGGCAAGAGTAACTCTTCGTTTGATCTCAGCACTGGTATCATTCGCTGAGTTCATAGCGGATGCTAGGTAGACAAAGTCTCTGACCACCTCAAAATTATAGCTTTCTATAGTGACGTTTTGTCTGAGACGTCGATGTTGGGTGTCCTTTCTTGTTGACAGCACATATTTCGTTTTGCTTACATTCACCGTTAAACCCATCTTCTTGGCTTCCTTCTCAATACTCACAAAAGCACCACTGCCATCTCGCTTAGTTTGTCCAATAATGTCAATGTCGTCAGCGTAAGCGAGCAATTGGAAGGACTTTTGAAAGATTGTGCCTCTAGTGTTGACGTGAGAGTTTTGCACTATTCTTTCAAGAACGATGTTGAAGAAGTCACACTACAGCACGTCGCTTTGTCTAAAGCCTTTTTTGACATATCAAAAAGGTTTCGGTGAGGTCTTTGCAGACCTTGATGGAGTAGCGTGCATTCTCCATCGACATCCTGTACAAACGGACGAGTTTGGGAAGGATGCCAAAACTGGACTTGCTCTATAAAGCTAATCTCTATAGATGCTGTATTACGTGGCCTTGAAATCGATGAAAAGGTGGTGGATATCGATTTGAAGCTCCTGGGTTTTTCCCAGATCTGCTGAAGTGTAAAAATTTGGTGGATGATGGACTTCCATTGCCTAAATCCACACGGATATGGACCTATCAGGTTGTTGACGAATGGCTTCAGGCGTTCACAAAGTACGGCAGAGAAGATCTTGTAGGCGATATTAAAAAGGCTGATGCCTCTGTAGTTGGTGCAGTCCAGAGGATCGCCTTTCTTGAGGATAGGGCAAACAATGCTGACGTTCCATTCATCGGGCATACCTTTCTCCGACCATATTTTGCAGATGAGCTGGTGGATAATGGACTTAAGTTTAGATGTAGCTATCTTTACTTTGTAGAGATCGGGTGGATGGAATTGTTGGCCTACATTGCATCGTCCAGGTTGAATGGTGAAGTGTGAATGGTAGCGGAATTCGGTTCGCCTTTGCAGAAAATGATTTTTCCATATCCTCTGCACTGACTGCAATTCTACTGTAACGAAGTGTTACACTTTTCACTTCCCCCCCCCACACCAAGCGTTCAACAATCCGTCACAAACCGCCAGCAACATCAGCTATCAGCACCCTACATCACCATTAAACCGCCATATACCCGTTATCAGCCATCTACATCAACTACCAGCACCCTGCATAACATACGCCCGCCACCACCCATCGAATGATCAACAGCTACAGCACATAGAATACCATTGTATACACTCTGATAAGCAACAACAACTGCACATTGCATTCGGTGCTGCCGACGACCGACGCCATACGATTTTATATTTGACCTTCTTACAATTCACACTGTCTGGTGGCACAAAAATCATGATGAGGAGATACAAAAATCCGGAAAAGCCGAAGCTTGTTATCTCGAATTAATTCCTAATTATTATTTAATAATTTTGAATTTTTAGGAGAGTTAAATTTCCAGCGGTTCATTGTTTCTAGCAACTTTGATAAGCTTAGGTCCTTTACTTGGTGCATCCGTGTATCCATTTAAAGAAAACCTTTTTGGCATCCGCCGTTAAAAACCCGTTGTTCTCCCTTGGACTAGCCTTGGGCTGGAATCAGATTCCTACCGTTGTTCTCTCTGCCTGCTCTTTGGAGTTGGTTCAGGGCTATACCCGCTGTTCTCCCTTGGACTATCCTTGGGCTGGAATTAGATTCCTACCGTTGTTCTCCCTGCCTGCTCCTTGGAGTTGGTTCAGGTCTATACCCGCTGTTCTCCTTGGGCTGGAATCAGATTCCTACCGTTTAATCCCCGGCTCGCTTCTTCTAAGTAGATTTTGTGGGTAGAGTCTACTCCTGTAGCTTAACAAAACCCAGCTTTGATTTATATGAAATACCGTGTTAGTTATCTTAAGACAGAAGGAACCAAAATTGTAACATTGTAAACCTCTTCTTCTTATTAATAAAGATAAAATATTATAAAGCTAGTGTTTAACCCGAGTTCTTACCTTCTTAACCCGAGTTTTAGCTGCTTTCATCGGGAAAACCCTGGACTACGACGAGCATACCTCAGCCTGGAATAAAAAGCATCACACTACCACGATTTTCTTCTGATCGTCCTTGCAGGCCTCAGTTCGGGCCTTGTAACCCATGGATATTCTTTTTACTTTTTGATAAAACTTGCGAACTTCATTCCTGTAATGGCATCTCTCTATTTCTCAATATCATGCTTCTCATGCTCTTTCTTTTTCCTTTTTAGAAGCAGGTGTTCCCCTCTCCTCTTCTGTTCGTAAGGCTCGCAAGCGCGGCTTGGTATGCCTGTTGTTTGGCTGCATGTACCAGCCAGGGGTTTAACTGTTGTGGTCGTGCGAGGCCCAGCACGTCAGAGGCGGCATAATGGCTTCCTGGCAGTTTTTTCACTGGTTCTCGATACTTGAAGTTGGTGGCATAGGACTATTTAGGAGGGCGCGGTAGACATGATCGGAAAAGGACCTGGCGATTTCTTGCGAATATAGCTTTTCAACGTCGAACCTCCTCACAGTAGTTCCCTGTTTTGGCTTTGATCTTGATATCCGTTGCATTACCTTGGCTACAACGAGGTAGTGGTCCGAGTTAACGTTGACTCCTCGGAACGTTCGAACATCCTTGATACTGGAGGAGTGCCTTGCTTCGATCGCAATGTGGTCAATCTGGTTGACGGTTGATTGGCCAGGATTTCGCCATATCACCTTGTGTATACCGAGATGCGGGAACTGAATACTAGCTTCCACAACGTTTCGCCCCGCAGCAAAGTCGCTTAACCTGAGTCCGTTATCGGAGGTGGTGTCGTGCAGGTTATTTCTTCCGATTGTGCCACCAAAGACGTCTTTTTTTCGCAGTTTGGCATTAAAATCACCCAAAACATTTTTAATGTCATAGCTAGGGCATTGCTCATATGTTTTGTCCAGGAGCTCGTGGAATTTGTCCTTGGTATCGTCATCTTTCTCCTCTGTGGGGGCATGACGCATATGAGACAATCGTTCGCGAGTTTAGTCTTGATGCGAATTGTCGTGAGGTACTCGTTCATATGGTTGAAACTCAAGGCTTCTTGCCTAGGTCAGCCACTAAGGACGAATCCACATCCAAAAAGACGCTGCCCTTGTGACAGGAAATCCGTCCGTCCTCTCTCCTTTGCTGCCTCCTAAAACCGTCCACAGGGAATGGAAACCCATCTTCAGTTAAAGGTACTATGCCTTCAATGTTCACCACGGGGAGGTGAGAGTAGGAGTTGATAGGCAGGGGTTAGCTTTCAAAAAAAGCTTGTGGACGCTTGTGTCCTCTTGAATGCACATCACAGAACAAAATTGTTTCTTACGATATTTAAATATAAACACACATAACTTGAAGCAATCAAACAATCTCAGAAACTTCGCTAGGAACAAAAAACATTTTGGTATTCGAAATTTAGGCCGCAAACTATAAAATGTCTATATTTTATAAGTAGGTACAAAGATTTCGAGGTTGATACCCTACTATTTTTAACGACTTTGCCTGCAATATAAATTATTCCTGCAGCAAAACATTTCACAGAGCACTTTTTGTAACAAGCAAAGCCTTAAATATTATGATTCTCTGCCTCCATATGCCATAACTAATTCTTACTTAAAATACACAATTTCTAAAACAATGTTATGAATTTGAACAAAAGGAAAACTTATCTATCTTTGAACATACACATCTCCCGATTTTGGCAACAAGAACTGTTTTCTCGTTGACTTTATATGACCTACATTGAATTTAAATTCAAATATTGATCCAAAAACCCGCATGAGGTAGATACAAAAAAAAAAAACAAAAACAACTTGAAACAAAATAAAATAAAATGAAACCAAGTTTTCCTTTTCGCAGAATAAAAAAAAAATCCAATTTATTCACAGATAAAAATTTCACAATTTTACATTTAAACCTAAGTATCTAGTTGTATCTATGTTGTTCATCAAACCAAAGCTATACGTATCAAGGTGTGTAAAGTTTTAATTAATTTTTTTTTTTAATTTTCTCTCATCCTCAGGTATATATGGGTTTTATACGATTGAAAATCTACTCTTCAATAATAATCCATCAGTCAACGTGTATAGTGGGGTATTTGGGTGAAAAAAGCGAACAAAATTATTATTTCTTCATACGAAAACCAATTTTAAGGTGAAACAATAATTTATTCCATTTTGATTTGTCCATTTTTTAAACTTCAAAAACTACTGATATGGGTGAAATGGCTTTATTAAGGGAAAGCTACAAATTAAGTAAAATAGATTCACGATTCACTTTATGACCAATAGAACTTTTAACGGTAATTTTGGGGTCATTTTGTTTTGTCTAATCAAAGCTTGAAAGTTTGTGCCAAATACATTGCTAAACCAAAATAAAACAACCATTTTGACAATTTTGAAAGTTAAAAAATTCTACTTTTGTCCGGTTTTTGCAGACAAATGCTTCTCTGTTCGCAAAGCGCCATCCAAGCAATTTGCATAAATAAGCTTTCATCCCTTATCAAGAGAGTTATAAAGCCATACCAGGCCTGTGAATAAGATAATGAAGCTTTTGGGGGCCGTTTATTAAAACCAGCACGACTCTGGAGAGACTTGCACGATTCACAGCACAGTTGTCGCCATTCGATTGTCATTTCTATCTCCGAATAGATTAGCAAAACTAATCAATTCGCACGCATCATCACCATCATCAAAGACGCACACAAAAGGTGGGGGAGAACTCTGCCAGTAGGACATCCTGTCTATGTCATGAGTCGCCATGTGGACGTACATGATGGCAGCTGCCCGAGGAGATCGGGCAAATTCAATGCTATCCTCGAGACGTCGCGCTGAAAGTGAATCATCACCCAAGTATGGTTATAAGTAAGTCCCATCCAACGAAGATCTTTCGTTCAACTTTTTCACCTTTTTCACCTTTTCTATTATTTTTCGTTCATAGTTTAACTCGTCCACTTTATCGAACTACCCGGCTAACTGGAACACATGCCAGTTCCGGAGTATGCAACCAATACCAACAATTTCCGACTTACGGCAACCAAATGTTCCATCATTCGAATTCGTATGCCTCGAATCACCATGTGACGTCACCGTCAGCATTTACTGCTGCCCCTACGTCCACATCGCCGAATCACAGTCAGAACAGCCAGGACGAGGAGGACAGCAGTTTCTTTGGTCCAATGTCAAACGAGAACACCACCAACAACCAAAACCGCCATGCCACCCTTGGCGAACGAAATTCAATACCAAATCGCAACCCGGCCGTAACACGTTTGGAGAATGTGTCGCTGGTTATTGAACAAGGCCAGGCTGATAGAACAGCACCCGTATCTGGCCAACAATTGAGATCTTCTAATCGACGTATCAGCAGCAGCAACAACGATGATGAGGAGGTAGATTACCTGGAAAGTGTGATGGAAAACGGGAAGCAAATGTCAAAGGTAAGTCCTAGAAAAGGTTACTTTTTCCTTTTCCTGTCGTATATAAGGGATGGGGGGGAGGGATCTTAGATGAAGAGGGAAGATTCGGTGTCTTACAGAAAATTTATGCAGGAATCTTCAATTAACTCAGACAAGGACATTCTTGTTGGGGAATTTTTTTGTGTACGTGTTGAAATTTTGTCGGAAAAATAAAATGGATCCTACTGATATCTTTAAGCTTCCTACATGGTGCTTCAATGGTTTATGGTGTTTGGTCTTATGAGAAGCAGAACAATATATTTTTTCTAGGGAAATTTACTTATTTACAATTAAAGGAAACCTTTAAATGTCCTGGTGTGTCTATAATTTAAATTATTTAACGATGATTTCTGGCAGTGTGATGTGTTGTCTTAAAAAAGACCTTAATTAAGATATTTTTGCAGAGACATGAATCCTTTTGTTGCCTCTTAGAGGGTTCGTTTGCGGTTATAGATCTTTTTTATTTTTTTTTAAGTGGTTTTTGTATAATTAGATGCGGAGGCGTTGATGTTGAAATAATATTCCCCACAGCAATATGGTAGCTTTCTGTTTTCATATTAAAAACAAAACCCAGCCTTAGGTGTTTTTTTTTATTTTTGTTTTTGTTTTTAATTTACCTTTAAATTAGTTCCATATTTATAAATACTTACTCATTACCCAGCACCTAACTTTCACACATTTGACATTTATGTTATGTTTGTATGTTTGCTTTGGGTAATTTGAAAGGAGCTCACTTCTATGAGAAAGAGGGTGTAATGTAATAGAAAGGACATTTTATACCTATAATTGAGGCTGAATTTATTTTATTTTAATAATTTTATATTCAAAAACCAATTTAAAAGGGTTAAGGGTATAATTTTGTACCTTTTTACTTAAGGATTATGTTTATTTGGGAAATTTATGTGGGTAGGCTTGCTGATTTTAATTGAAATATTTTATTCTTGAACAGACCTATTATAGGCTTTTAATGAAAAATTGTATCGATTACTCGTATTTCAAATAGAATTCCAAAGAAACATTGTAATAGGTTTGAATTTAGCAGGAATATCGTGTGTATATATCGAACCATCATGACTCGTTAGAATGATACTGTCAAAATTGTTTAACAATTTTGAAGTGTTTCTGGAAAAACATCAACGACTACGACATCATCATCATTGAAATTGGTAAAGGCTCGAGTTCATAGAAATCCAAAGTAGGGGGAGCAAAAATCTAATTGTGACAAACTCACTCATATTGTATCTACAATTAATTTTAATTGAACTTCTAAGAAAAGGAAAGGATTTGTCAATGGCACCTTTATATGGTAGTTCGTATTCAAAGCCATGTCCTGTGGATGTTTATTAACAGAATTTTGATAAACAGCATTTTAAAAATGTTAAATTTTGAATCTCTTTATCGATTGAACTCTGAACTTTTTAGGCAATATCGCGGCACTAAACCCTTTCAGTTCAGTTCCAATAAAGTCAGAAACTGCAAATTTGCAGTATTTGCTGAAACCTCTCACTCACGACTCACGTTAACTAATCTCCCTTTACTCTCAAAACATAGACAATATATCCAGCTTTGCTTCGTCATAAAATTGATAAATGGGTCAAAAGTATCTCCGTCAGCTCTGTGTCGTTTGAATTTCAGCTACAGTCAGACAAGCTTAAGAAGACAGTTGCCTTTATGTATGTCCGATCTTCAGTAGATCAAACTATGGTGTGAATAGTCCTTTAAATCAATTGATTTCAGTCTTCAAAAGTTGTAAGTTCAAAGAGATCTTTTTCAATACATCATTGTAATTGACTACATTAATTTATATTTAATGTAAACTAGTTTTATAAGCTTTCTATCGTTAGTTATTTAACGAATTCAATAAATAATAAATAATAATAAATAAGAACTTATGAATCACAGGAGACTCACCAAATTTCAACTCTTTAGTCTTTAGTTATTTCCGAGATATAGAACTTCAAAAATCGTTAAAACCGTAACAGACTGATTCACTGACTCACTGGGTGGGATGTAAAACGAACTATCTCAATCTCATGATACTTAGATATGAGACAGGAACTATAGGTTAAAAGAAACCGCGGCTATAGAGCACTATTTCATAGCTTTATTGCGAGAATCTCTCGCATCAAAACTAACAACGAAATCTCAGCTTGCAAATAGTTGAGAATACGAATTAGTTGCTCTAGAAAAGAAATGGTCCCTCCTGCCATCTCAGTCACTAGCTTCCTCCAGTTACGCACTCCAAGTTGGTTGGGGTCGTTCTCAACTTGTGTGCGCCACTTAAGGTGGGGTAGATCGAAAACTCGTCGGGCTGGTGCGACATCGCTGTAAGCCCATAAAGCTCATTGTTAAAATTGTCTCCTCCATACTCCATCAATACAGACTGGACCGCAAATTATCGAAGAATTTTCCTTTCAAAGCACCTAAGCAGATTCTCATCCGTTTTTGACAGGGGTCATGCTTCTGCCCTATACAGCAGGGGGTCAATTCTCGATCTGTGAAACTGTGAAATGAAAACAAAGTTATCATTTCAGTTTTCGCAGAGTTTTTTCATTTTATCACTTCACAAACTGGCGCAAGACGATTCCCGAACTCGTTATGAAAAACAGCTGTCAAAGTGAGTACTAAAAAGTACTAACATGAAAAATGCTACCACTTGTTCATAGAAAAAGATGATTGTGACGTCATAGAAACACCAAGATTGCGACTTGGGTGTTTAAAATGATCACAATTTGTTTCTGTTTATCATTTTCCTTTTCACAGGTTTTCAAAGAATGAAATGATTGTGATAAACGAATTATCATATGAAAACATTTTGGCATTTGTTTTCATTTTTTCACAATTCGAGAATAACATTTGGCGTGAAGGCGTTATCATATTTATCACTTCACAGTTTCACAGATCAAGAATTGACCCCCAGGACCGGGATGATTAGAGTCTTATATAACGTCTCCTTGGTTCTTTTAGAGATAGCCTTACTATTCGTCAAATGCCTTCTTAGCTCGAAGAAACAACGGTTGGCACGAGTAATTCTGCGTTTGATTTCGGCACTGATGTCATTTTGCGATGTAATAGTGGAGCCAAGCTAGACAAAGTCCTTGACAACTTCGAAGTTGTACCTATTCATGGTGATGTTTTGCCTGAGTCGACGATGTTGAGATTCCTTTCTCGATGATAGCATATACTTCATCTTGTCCTCATTCACAGCAGAGCCCATTTTCACCATCTCCGATTCAATACTTGCAAACGCGCCGGTAAAAGCTCGCTTAGTTCTCCCAATGATGTCAATATCATCTGCATAAGCAAGTTGTTGAATGGACTTTTGAAAAATTGTACCTCTGTTGTTGACTTGCGAGTTGCGTACAATTGCTTCAAGTACGATGTTAAAGAGGTTGCATGATAACGCATCTCGCCTTGCCTTAAACCTTTCTCGACATCAAATGGTTCAGTGGTCTTCTTGCTGACTTTGACGGAGCAGCGAGATTCCTCCATCGTCATCCTGCACAAGCGGACGAGCTTGACAGAGATACTATGGCTCTGTATAATTCTTCTCTATCTACGCTATCATATGCGACTTTGAAATCGATAAAGAGGTGGTGTGTATCGATTTGAAACCCCTGGTTTTTTCTGTCAGAGTGTGGACATTTGATCTGCGGTTGAATTTCCGGGCCTAAAATCACACTGATAGGGGTCGATCAGATAGTTGACAAACGGTTTTAAGCGATCACACAGTACAGATGACAGAATTTTGTATGCAATGTTGAGGAGACTTATAACTCTATAGTTGGCACAGGTTAGAGCATCTCCTTTTTTGTGGATGGGGCACACTTTACCGAGGTTCCATTCATCGGGCATACTTTCATCCGACCGAATTTTGATACGTTGGTGTATACTCCCTACGAAGTCATCTCGCCCTTCCTTAAATTGCTCGACCAGCAGGCCATCTGCACCAGTAGCCTTGGCTATCGCTAACCGCACTTAATTTAGATCGGGTGGACGGAAATGTTGACCATCATCGTCCAAGTTGAATGGCGTGTTCTGTCTTACAGCGGAATTTTAGCCATCTTCGTCGTTTAGCACTAGAGAAGTGTTGCTTCCAGATCCTTAGCACGGACTGTATGTCTACCGCCATATTCCCACTCCCCTATTGGCAGGCTTCCGTACTGGCCGTTTAACCCTGGGAAGATTGCCTCACCCTTCGGTAGAACTTTTGAACATCTCCCCTGCCACTGCAGTCCTGAATAGGCTCAACTGACCGCTCTCTCTTTTTCCTCTTGAGAAGTCGACGTTCCTCCCTTCGTTTTTGTCCGTGTAGCTCTTGGGCTGCACTTTCAGCAGCTCTGGTTCTAGTTTGCAAAATTGATTGGTAGGCCTCATTCTTTGCTGCATGCGCCAGCCTGTATCCGTTTCGTTGTGGTGACCTAGTTAAACCCAGCACATCAGTGACGGCACCTCTGATGTCATTCCGGGAGTGTTTCTACTGGTCCTCCGCAGATGATGCTGGTGGCGGGCTTGCTGAGAGATTAAGTGAGACGTGGTCTGCAAAAGTCCTGGCGATCTCTTGTGATTTTAGCTTCGCAACGTTAAATCATTTCACAGTATCCGCTCGTTTGTGTGGTGTCCGCACCAAGTAGTGATCCGAGTATTTGTTGGCACCTCAGAACGTTCGGACATCCTGGATACTGAAAGCATATCTGGCATCTATCTCAACATGATCAGTCTGGTTTACGGTTCGTTGATCTGGAGACTGCTAGGTCCCTTTATGTGCGGGAATCGATGACATTACGTGCAGCCTGAGTCCGTTGTTGGAAGTTTCGTCGTGCAGGCTGTGTCCAACTATCCACTGCTCTCACTTGAGCTAATTTTGTCAAGTAGTAACAAATTCATTTTAAATATGAGACTAAAGTTATTCAGTGAGACAGACTTCATGCATATCAATTTGAGATAAATCTCATCGCAAACGCTCAGCCTCATACAATTAGCTGCTCCAAACTCAAATACCATTCGATTGAGATGTAGGCACATGCGCGTGTTTTCGTACAGTGCCCATTATTGGCAATGATATCTGTCTCATAATTATTTTGCCAAACAAACCTATAGTAGCCAGCCCATTGAATAGATCTTTTAAAAAGAAACAATTACGTTCAAGGGTTTTGTTATTGAATATGTTTGTTTGGACCATTAGCAAGCTTAAAATAAAAAATGCTACTAAATTCACCCATGCGTGAATTCAATTATAATTCACTATTTTTGGTATAACTCGGAAACTTAGCCGAATTTGACTATTTTACAATTAAAACTTTTTGTTCGAAATTAAATTTTCTATTGAAATGGTTAGTTTAGAAAGTTTCCTAAAAATTTAAGCAGGAAAAGTTAATAAAAATCAACATATACAAAAAATCGAAAAATAAATGTTTTTTAAATTGTCTCTGTAGTCGTAATGTCATATTATATCAAAAAAATCAAAATATTGATTTCGAACATTTTCCGTCGTTGAAATTTGCCATATTGTACCAAAAAAGGGGCTTTCGGGCCAAAACTATGAAAAATTATAAGAAATTCTTTCTATCTATTTCTATCTTTAATCTTTCAGATGATCCCAGCTAGCCATTCCAAATTTCCAAAAATTAACTTTTCGAATTTTTTTTCGAGCCAATCGTTTGTGATTCGTTTGTGACTGTTTGTGACAGCATTAAAAAGTTTTGTGACTCGTTAGTTATTGAGTTATTAACAAATTTAAAAAAATGTAGCAGTTAGCCATAATATTCTTGAAAACTGTAGTAGCAAAAACTCTTTTACTGTTACTGTTACCACCAAGTATATAGCCTGGAGTTATAGCTATTTCACGAAAGCCACCTCGATCATCAGACTCCTTTAGTGGTGCTTAGTCTGGTTATGCTCGTATTAATTGAAAAACTCTTTGCAGTCATCTGGAAGCGAACCATGAATCTTGCGATTCAGAGGCCGATGCACTTCACACGCACTAAAAAAAATAAATTAATTTTCTTGTTCAGTGACCCAAAATTAGTATAGAAATATGATTTTTTCTTAGAATTCTAGATTTTTCGGGCAATGCTCAGTAATTTTATTGTATTTATTTCAATTCTGATATGGACTTTAAGTCCATCTCGAAAATATTGAATGATATGTTTGTTTCATAGTGCAGTTTTTATTTTTACTTGAAAGTTAATCACGCCTAAAACCTCTTCTGCACATGTGAATGGTTGCAGGCTCAGGTGCCTTCTGTAAACTCTAGCGACTACTGGGCAGCGTTGCCGGAAAATATTTTTTTAAAGTGCCATTGCCAACAACAGAAAGTGCCATTTTGGGCCCCTGGGTGCCACCAATGGAATAAGTAAAAAATATCTTTTGACTTGTATGTCGTTTTTCATTGTTGAAAGGATTTGATTTTTTTGCGAAAAGATTAGCACTTGTCTAATCTTTTCATATTTTATCCAAGAAAGGGAGATCTCAAAACGAAAGATGCTATCTTTCTATTTTGGGAGATTTGATCTGTTTTCATCCCTACATACATTCTTCTGTCAAACGGCAAATCGAAATTTGACAGTTTGTTTGTTTTAAAATATTTGTTCAGAAAACAAAGTGTTTATGTCCTACCTGTGTTAATTGTCTTTTCATAGATACTACTCAAAATGATGCCCAGATATGTTTAATTCCAAAGTTCGATTCGGGACTTTAAGATCAAATCTTTCAGATTCTAATGAAATATGGTATTAATTTAAAAGAGTAAATATTTTGACAGATGAAAATTAGTAGTGTTGCTCCTTGGGTTGTGTTACAAATTATACAAAATTATTTCTTTAGCATCTATATGGAAGTAAATATTTTAAGTACGCAAGTGTTGCTTAAAAACATTCTAAGAAATATTGTTAGCTTAAACAACATCAAAGTGCCATATAAAGTCTTAGAGTGCCACAGTGCCATTTGAATGAAAAGGTGCCATAAGTGCACGATCGTGCCACATCGGCAACGCTGCTACTGGGTTGCCAAGGTGTTCAATGTCAATCTGTTTCTTCTTGGTAATTCGCAATTTATTTTCGTTTGACAGTAACTCTATATCTTTAGAATCCATGTTTTCCCCTAAAGTGTACCGACGATTAAGATGTTGCGGCTATAAGCACAAGTTTGACTCAGTTGGTGGTTCAGTGCCAGGTTAACTATGCTAAAACGGCTGTATTAGGTTTTGAAGCATTTATTATTAATTATCTATTACCAGGCTATAAAGTATTTCATAATTCTGCCCAAACTTATACTATGCTTCTAGCTGTTTTTAACAATCTTAGTTGAATAAAAGATGCCCCAGTTTGAGCCATAATTTTTCATAGTTAATTGCTCATTCTTAGTGTGTTTGCAGCTAATCATCTTTAATCAATGATTTTTGTGACTGGTAAATCTGCGAATGTGCTAGTTAACCACAATTTAAGTAGTATTTTAACGAATCCATAGTTTGAATTTTTAATTACTATCGACATCGCTAATCAGACAATATTGGTTGATTTGATTCCGAACATTACAATTTGCAGATTTGAGATTTTTATAAAATTTCGT
This sequence comes from Dasysyrphus tricinctus, assembly GCA_963921185.1. Lineage (NCBI taxonomy): Eukaryota > Metazoa > Arthropoda > Insecta > Diptera > Syrphidae > Dasysyrphus > Dasysyrphus tricinctus. Next base: position 20,522,440 of record OY992531.1, read on the forward strand.
AATCAATTAAAACAAAAATATGATACAAAATAAAAGTTCAAGAACCTTTTGCTAATAAAAAAGTCATCAAACTTGAATTTTTCAACTCATTTCCAAAATTCATACAAATGATTGGTCCTTCTCTAATTTTTTCCAACGGAATTTTCCCAGATGAGCAAAAAGATGTAAAAATATTATAAAAATATAAGCAACAAACATTTTCTGTCCATAATCTAGTGGAGCGAGGTGTACCTTACCTATGTACAAAACATACAATTCTATGTAAATATTATGTTCCTACAGATAATTTTATGGTAGGGAGGTACCCATCCACATTAATATTTAAATAAAAATAATTAAATTCAAATAATTTCAGGAATGGTGTTGTCCTTAAGTTTGTATAGGGTGTTTGAATCTTCTTTGATAAATCTTTCGTTACAAGCAGTTAAGACTTATCAAACTTATTTTTGATTGCTTAATTCATTCACCTTAAAAAAAAAAAACAATTATTATAGAATAAATGAGCAAAAACCACGGTGTTTACTTCAGAATTTTCAATTACAAAATCAGATTAACTTTTGTTTTATTTTTTCTTATTGCTTAATGAATATTCCTTTTAAATTAAAATGTAATTCCTCTGACTCAGCTGGAAGTCAAGAATTAATTTACTCAAACACGATTCCAGAGTCTTTTATTTAAATTAAAAACTCCAATAAAACTTTGAACATTATTTTCTCACCTTTCTCACAGGGTAAAGTGGCGTTAAATTTCGATCAAAAGTTAACTTTAATTTATCCAATTCCTTACGAATTGGGTAGGGTTGTCGACAAAGTTCTTTAACGTAAATTTGAAAATACATATAAAAAACATGTCACGGACATAAAATCTGTACCGACTCCAACCGTGTTGGTATGTAGGAAGGTATATGTATTTCAAAAGTCCGACAAAACAACAAGGACGAATTGTAATGGAGATGGAGAAAGAAAAAAAAATAAAACCAATTCCACTAAAACAAACTGCTTTTCTGACTGGCTATGCTGTAGAATTTTTAAGCCTCTTCTTTATAGTCGTCCGTCACTGCTTCCGCTATTAAAAACAAAAACAAACATTACGCGTTCACTTGGGTCAAGAACGAGAGTACCTACTTATTCCACTTCACCGCCTGCCGCTGCTGCTGCCAACATAAACCGTTGTTCTTCGAATCCGTTTTCAGGATTTCATGACGATTTAATTTCGCTAACGGCAGGCAAATAATTATATATTTTCGTTATGGAGGTTTATTATCCTTTAAGGCGGAAAAAAAAAGAAGATGAAATAAGGCTCTCTGTGTCTGATACTCTGAACGATCCACGATGACAGCAGGATTTAAGTGAGAAGAAAAGGATGAATATAAATAAAATTTACGATACGGATAGTCAATGTTGATGGGTTGAAATCCTTCCAAATGTAAATAGAATAGATTCAATGCAAAAGAAGGATTTTTTTTTTAATTTATTTACTTGGTTTTGTATATCGGTTTTGTATAGAGGTATTTTGTACATATTTAATATATTTTCAAAAATGTGTCTGTGTGTGTATCTGACATATAAGCAATTAAGGTTTCCAATTATTGACGAAAATTTATAGAATGCTACGTACTTCGGGTCGTAATCTATAGTTACCGACCCAAAAGTTGTGAAAACTTTGCATGATGATGGGATTTCTATGTGTGTAGATTCATATAAAGGTCCTTGAGTGCTTTTTCATTCAAAGGTGGTAGGTACCTACATAGGGAAAGTTAAATTACTTTTAAAGAAAGGGTTAACACTGTAATAGTATACTCTTTTGGTTATTATATAGTTTTCAAAGGCCAAAACACAATTTTACAAAAAAGAAAGTAGAAATATATGTTTTAGCACTTAAGGACTTTACAAGCCTTTGAAACTAAAACCGCTACACTTGACAAGTTGTTTAGAAAATCCTTTATGCTTTGCTAAGTTGTTAGTTGTTAGTTTTAACAAAATCATAATCGTCTTTTAATGACCCTAATTTCACACATCTGAGGAGACTGCTATGAATAAAATGTATTTGTTATCAAAAACTTTGAGGACAATACATACATATAGATAGTACAAACAGTCCTGGTCATAAGGTTAGAAGCAGACATCTAAAGCACGCTGCTTCCAGTCATCTAGAACAAGCTTTCTGGCATCTGGGCATCTGCGATGGCTCGGCATTTAAACCGTAAGTTCGGTATTTTTCGCTCTATACTCTAGCTAGAATATGGTAGCTGGTTTTCAAAAATTGGAGCATTATTGTTCATTCGCTAGATGCGGCTGAGCCAATGTAGTCAACGTGTTTTGATTTTGTTAACTACATCCACACTTTGATGCAATTTCATAGAATCCGCGGTTGTATCTTTTCCTCTATTCGCCCTCCTCGCCCAGAAGAATAAATATCCGTCGAAGAATTTTTCATTGGAAAGAGGCCTCCCTTTTTGCTTATTGCCCTACACTTGGCTCACAAGAGGAAGTTAAATGAATCCTCCTCTGTCTCTTCATCCTGACCTGATGCCCATTCTGCTTAAGTGGGTTCCCACTGTATTGTGACCTGTTAGGGTCTGCGTTGTGGCCTGCTTAGCTTGAGTAAATATTTAGTTTTTTTCTTTGAAATATACGGCCATAAGTTCCTCGAAACACGTCAGGTATCAATTTTTGACTGTCTGTCATTGGAAACTTTGAGGAAAATCTGGTAAATTCTTTCCTGATCTAGTGGGAAAAGAACCGAGCAATCTGTTTGGCTCGGATTAAGAGATAATCCGTTTTTGGCCAGTTTATCCATTGCGTTACCGTTTATGTCACGATGTCCTGAGACCCACCGAAGGGTAACTGTATTCAATTCAATTCAATTCAATTCAATTCAATTCAATTCAATTCAATTCAATTCAATTCAATTCAATTCAATTCAATTCAATTCAATTCAATTCAATTCAATTCAATTCAATTCAATTCAATTCAATTCAATTCAATTCAATTCAATTCAATTCAATTCAATTCAATTCAATTCAATTCAATTCAATTCAATTCAATTCAATTCAATTCAATTCAATTCAATTCAATTCAATTCAATTCAATTCAATTCAATTCAATTCAATTCAATTCAATTCAATTCAATTCAATTCAATTCAATTCAATTCAATTCAATTCAATTCAATTCAATTAAACGAATAACCCAGTTGTGACCTTGCAACAATAAAATTGTCAATATTTTTGTTGATTAATTCACAAGTTGAAAGGCTCTTTGTAGCCTCAAAAACTTCGAGCACTTTCGCTTGAAAGACACTGCAGAAATCTGGAAGCTTTATTGATCTGTCCAAGGGCATGTTAACTGAAAAGATGCCTGACCGAAATACGATTAATGTTTAATTGAGCGTGGTGCACTTCTTCTTGAGGAACTTTGAACACATCTGTTAGCTAGGGTAATTCTTCGTCAGATCTCCACTAAGATGTCGTTCAAGGGAAATGTTTACTCCCAGGTAGATGAAATCCTTAATTACTTAGAAGTTGTCAAGAGTGACGTTTTGTCGTCTCATCCTCGTTTACTTAAAGACGAACAAGTTTTACCTGTTATTCAATTGCTGTGAAACCCTTTATAACAGCCCATTGGGAGTGGACAAAGACATACCTTAGAAGTTGCACAGATTTATTTAAAATAATGGCTTCAGTGTTAAAGTCTTGCCTGCGCACTATTTGCTCGAGAACGAGCTTGAAGAAATCACATGGTAGTGCATCTCCTTGCCGAAACCTTGCGTATGTTTAGAATAGTTCGGAAGAGCTTTTTCCTAGTTGCCCGTTGCGTCGCGTATTTTCCAGTGTCACTTGAGTACTTGACACAATTGAATCAGTTTTCCCGGGAAACCCGTATTCATTCATCGCCATACATAGAGCTCTTGACGATGAATGCTCTCATATGTGGCTTTGAAATCGATGAATAGATGGTAAGTCTTGAAATGAAATTCTTTGGTCTTTTCCTGGATTTGCCTGAGAGTGAATATTTGGTATAAGGTCGATCTGCCTCGTCAGAAGCCTCACTGGTACTTGCTGATAATACTTTTAAACAGTTCGTTGGATCGGATCTGGTATGCGACGTACACATGATCCAAAAAGTCTCCGTACAGAGACTATCGTTTGCGTTTTTGCAAAAAAAAAGTAGTTATGTTTAATAAAAAAAACCAAAATGGCAACACAGATGACAGCACGTTGTCTCCCGTCGCTTGTTATGCAAATTCCAAGAACTTTTATGCTCCAAGGATACCGTTATGATCATAATCATGTGGCGGTTCCTTGAAATAGAGAAAAAAAGTCTCCGTACATCTTTCATTTTCTTGTTGTAGTTGGCACTGTAAGGTGTGTTATAAGGAATTATTTCGTTTTTTGGTAAGCTTAAGTGTTCTCAATTATGTTTTAGCTAAATATTTTGTTTCGTCTCAAGGAAATTAAAATGGAATCGAAAAATAAGCAAATTCCTTTGGCTAACAAGCAGATTATCATCGATCTGCGCAATGAGGGGAAATCTTATGCTGAAATTTCAAAAATAGTCAAAAGGCCACGCTCTTCCGTTCAGTACGTTGTGGAACAGTTTAAAAAAACAAAAACGATTTTAAACAAACCAAGATCTGGTCGTCCTAAAAAGATAGATCGTCGTACGGAGAAGAGGTTGCTGAGGAGTGTTGCAGAGGATCCGAAGCAAAGTGCACCAGTTCTCGCTGGAAAACTTAAAATCAGTGACGGAGTTGATGTATCCCCCCAAACAATTCGCAATCTCTTGAACAAGAATGGATTACATGGTCGAGTAAGTCGGAAGAAGCCATTCATAAGAAAAGTAAATAAGAAAGCAAGGCTGGACTACGCCATCGACCATTTGGGAAAAGAAACCTCGTTTTGGGATCAAGTCATATTTACCGACGAGAGTAAATTCAACATCTTTGGGTCAGATGGTCGTCGTATGGTGTGGAGGAAGCCCAATACTGCTCTAAATTCGAAAAACTTAACCCCTACTGTGAAGCACGGCGGTGGCCATGTAATGGTGTGGGGTTGTATGGCATCTTCTGGTGTTGGAAACCTTGTTTTCATTGAAAATACGATGGATAAATATGGATATTTAAATATCCTTAAAGAAAATCTTCGTCCAAGCGCTGAAAAACTGGGTCTCGGGAACAATTTTATTTTCCAACAGGACAACGACCCTAAGCACACATCGATGCTGGTAAGAGAATGGCTGCTTTACAATGTCCGAACGCAGGTTAAACATCCTGCTCAGTCGCCAGATCTCAACCCCATTGAGCATTTGTGGGATCATTTGGAAAAAAAAATTCGAGAGCACACAATTTCCAGCAAAAGTGGCCTCAAAGCCATCTTACTAGAGGAATGGAACAAGATTTCCCCCGATACTACTTCTAAACTGGTCCATTCCATGAAAAATAGGTTGCAAGAAGTGGTAAAAAACAGAGGAGGTCCTACTAGCTATTAAGCAACATTATTTGTTGTTTTAGGATAAATATTTCCTTTTTTTAAGAAAATAAGAAAAAATGTACGGAGACTTTTTAGTTCCTTATATTTATTACTGTGCTGTGAATTTGTTTTACTTTTAATTTTTTTTCCAATAAAGTGTTATTTTTTTGTTGAAAAATTGTAAGTTGTTATCATTTCTTTCAATCTTGGTGGATTCCAAAAATTTTTGTTCTCTTAAATTAAACAATTTTAAAGTTAATCACAGAATAAACAAAAATTATACTGCTGTACGGAGACTTTTTGGACTATGTGTATATCTGGGATATGCCTCGATAGTTCCTGCAGGACATAGGATTGCCTTTTTTGTAAACGGGACGTATGGAGCTGGTAGTCATCGGACATGCTTCCTTCTACCCAAATTTGGTTAATGAGTTGATGGATGTACCTTTGTAACACATCTCCTCAGTATTTGAAGAGCTTCGCTGGTAAACCATCATATTCGGAGGCCTTGTTGTCCTTGAGCTTCTTAATAGCTAAGTCTTCCTCTTCTATGTATAATGGGTGGTGGTAATGGGTCTTCATTGACTGGACCAAGGTTTGCTTCTTGTCCTATTTCCAGCCCTACCTGCTGCCCAATCAGCAGCTGCTGGAAATGCGGCTTGAATACATATCTGCTATTCCCTGTGCCTGTATCCTATTTTGAAGAGCCTGCGTTCCAGTTTTAAAGCCAGCAGCAATGTATTATGATTATAGAACTTCCAGGTGTTGTTTCGATCACGCACGAGGCTCTTTGATCTCCTGGAGCTGGGAGGCTGTGTACGCTCTCTCCTTTCTTCGCAGCGTCTTCTCCTCCTCTCTGTTTTGCTCGATACTTCTCTTTCCTGCTCTTATTTTACGCTGCACATATTTCCGCTGTATAAGCATTCATCATCATAACACGGGCTCTTCTTTTGTTGGGTAGTTGGTAGCCTATTGTGGTTTTGGCTGCCTCTTTGATGATGTAGTGAGTCTAGGACCACTGGTTGTTTGCTTCTGTCACAGGTTAATGTACAGCGGAAAGCTTCTCGAAGGCTTGAATTTCTTCTTACTCAATGTTTGATAGAGTCTTAGTAAGGGTTTGTCCTTGTACACTGTGTTATTATTCACTGTGGGGAGTCAGGGAGTAAATGATGCTTTTTGTAAGGTTCTCGACACCAAAATACCGATGAAAATTCCTTCTGAGAATACCTATGTTCTTTCAACGTAGAGTTTATAGACCAGATTCCTTATATTGCTTGTTTAGGTCGCTAATTAGCGACTTTTGTTCTATGTTTTCTGGTGTGATGTCACGATCAATGCTTGTCTCGACGTTTGGCTTCCCATTTGCTGCAGAAAAAGAGCGTGTGTTGGACATCGTCTGTTTTAGAGTCTCAGTACTGGCAGGCTACTGATTTTCCAATCTTATGGAAATACCCGTGTCCCATGAGAAACTGAGTAACGTAATAGTACTAATAGTTTATTTCACCATGTTTCCTTTCATTCCACATTCCCGATTAGCCTCGCCGTGTGTCGTCCTCTACTTTCCGAACTAGAGCGCTGGTGACACTTTTGTTTCGTGAGTTTCTTTGCCTCCTTGGTTTTCACTGTCACTCCAATTTCCGCCTTTTTGCCGTGGACGTTCTTCCATTGTGCTACAACAAGATGAATAGGGGTTACTTCTGTGACTACAAGGCTGATTGGTTCCGACACTGTTAGGTAAGAGCAAGCCACACGTAAGGCTCCGTGTCTTTGAACTGCCACAATCTGCTTTCGGTATTTTTCTTGACTTAGAGAACTGACCGAATCTCGCTACCGATTCATTGTTGACTATAGCAGCTTCCGCTTATTTGCCAATATGTCACCTAAATTCAATCAGTCTGCTGATGAGCAGTGTTGGGACTTTCGACACTCGTCCTCCAGCGGAACTTTCTGTTGCCAGAAATATAAGAGTAGCGTTGCGTCTAAGTCCCAAGTATTTCACCGCATCTCTACTTTTTACGACTTCAGAGCCAATTTGAAAATAACTAAGCCTGAAAATACTCTTTTTCGTCTGAAGAATTGTCTCTGTGCTTTTCCTTTTCCAATCTTAGACTGTGTTCATCCATTCAAGTCGAATGACCTTTTTCAGCTTCCACTGTGCATTTTCGGTGTTCTTTTGACGTTATTACCGCGGCAATGTGGTATGCGTATCTTCTACCAGAAAGGTATCTTCTAGCATTGAACATCGTTCATGCGGAGTATGATATCATCGATCGGGCGAAAGATTGATCCCTGTGCTGCCCCGGAGATGATTTGCTTTCTTTGAGTGCCTTCCGTGGTTTCATATATCAGCTCCCTGTCCCCGAGGTTATTTTTCACCATCCGTGTGAGATAGGCTGAGATTTTGAAAGTATCCTCTAGCGCGTTTAGCATGTAAGTTGAGTTGGTTGAGTTAAATGCATTTCTAACATCCAAAGTTGCCAACAATCCAGAGTTGCCAACAGTATGATGTTCCTTGCGTAGTGGTATCCCCGTTGCGCAATTTGGGTGGCCTAAACTACTTTTTCAACCGCTCCGATCACGTAGAGTGGCCTTTCCTGAAGCCCTGCTCCTCTTTGGACAAGTCTACTGCTGTCTGTACTGCAACGTCGCGGTCTTAGCATCTTCTCCAAGAGATTTGGATTTCAATCATACGCAAAGGTCTATATGCGGATGGGGAGCCTAGGTCTTCTTTTCTCTTGCAGTTGAGTACCAAAAGCAAAAGTTGAGGGCATGTTAGCATGGTCATTTTTAGCACTTCCGTTGTTTTTACGTCCAGTCTTGGGGCTCTTTTGAAATGCAGGTTTTCATGGTTAATCTCAACTCTTCTTTACTGAACAACGGTACATCCTGTCGATGAGTCAATATGCCCTACGGAGGCCTGATAACTGGATGAGTTGGGAATATCGTATACTCTTTGTTGTCATCTTCCCTTAGAGCAGAGGTGGCACTTGAGCTCTTAGTTTCCGCATAACAATCTTCTAGCCTAGTCACAAGAGGTCGCTGTTGACATCTTCGCGGAGGTCCTTCCACTTCTGTTTTTTGTTCATTGAAGTTTAAATTGAATTTGAATTACATAACACCTTCCTTAAGATTCAAATCCAATAAAACCCTTAGTATTTGTGTTTTGAATTCATTTTCCATCGCTCAAAAATTGTTTTCACCGAACCCATTTTACTCAAAAATCCATCTCTTTGTTAATCTTAACAAGAGACCGTAAATCCATTTAAATAAATAAAATGTTTATTTAGCCTTTTAAATTTCAAATGCCTCTCTTTTGTTGTTTTGAAATAATAAGTAACTTCCATCCATCCACATCGATATAGTATTTTCAATCCCAAAAACTCTCAAGCTTAAGAATTCAGCTTCAGCTTTTTTTGGATACATTTTTTCAGGGATAGTATTTTCCAATAAAATGAATAAATAAATCTTGTTAACATCATATTCTCATTAAACGATTGGAAATTTATACTTTTTTCGTTGTTGTTAAAGAGATATCGTATTTGTATCTAGATTTTTTTCTTATACTAGAAAAATAGGAAAAGCTGCAAGGAGACATACATATATCTTTTTTGTTCGAATATAGATATACACGCCTCTCTCTCTCCATCCGGATTAGTTTTATTGACGTTGAAAAAATAAATTCAAACCCATAGGAGAATCCTTGCAAAAAAAAAATAAAACAAAGGGACAAGTTTAACTGACACAGAGTTGAAACAGGATGAAACAGAGGGTCACTGAGGAGAAGGAGGAAAAAGATTTACTTTCACGTTCTCATAGTATTCCCTGCGTCCGTCCGGTTTTTTTTTGTAAAAAGGCGATTTATTTTACCTCGAATAAATTTTTATGGATAAGTGTTTTGTTCGTACAAAAAAAGAATGAGACGAACAAACAAAAAATAAAATATTGAAGTGAAGAAGAAAAACGCCTTCAAGGTGATTTAAAGGGGGACGAATTTTGTGTTTTTATATCTTAGGTACCTATAAAAATTGAAAAAACAAAAAAAAAAATCCTAAAAGACCAGTATAACAAGGATAATTGAAATCGTGGATGTAGGAAATGTATCCAATTTATTCTCATTTAGTTGGACAATAAAAAAGCCACACCTTCAGCAGAGGTTGGTAGTAAAACGGACTTATTTCGTTACGTGTACCTTTCCTATAATATTATTTAGATATCAATCTACCTGAATGAACTGTAGGTATATAATAATGTACTTTGTCTAGGATTTTTGTGTGTCCTATCTTCCTTTTTTTTTGACTTGGATCTATCTATCAATTTGAACTTTCCTAATATTCATGGTAGGGACATTTTAAGAATTACAAGATTAGTATTACTCGTAAGAAGCTTTCGTTTGTAACTTTTCGACATTTCCGAATAATAAGGGGTTGTTTTTTGTTGGTTTTTTTACATGATATTCAAGTATTGTGCAATATTAGTATTTATATAGGAATATTTAAGATTTCGAAGCATTGCAATTTATATAAATGGAAAAATTGTTAAATTTTTCTTTTCATAACCTCCTTTCATCACGTTTCAGATTATTGATGAAATAATTTGACTTTTTTTTTAGTTTTAAGTAGATCCCGGGTTGGCAAACAAAAATTTGTGTTTCTTTTCTGGCTCCAGAGCTTCGAATATTTATGTTTCTATTGTTCCTTCTGAGCGAGCGTGTTCAGAGTGCGATATCTGAGCTTAGAATAAAATAACTTTGAGCAGACAGGGTTAGAAGCTGAACACAAGCTTGAAATCTGAAATATCAAATGGTGACATCTAAGTTACAGGTGCGTTTAAAAAAAAAAATCACAACGCTCAGGGCACGCTGGGCTTAAAAATAAATAAATAAATTGGGTGGCGCAACAGCTCATGGAGAATCAGGGCCTAGTGACTTACAACTCTCAACCATAACCATTCCTGTGTGCGTGTTGTTGGCAGGAATGGAGGGGACCTACAGATTTTTGCCGAGTCCGAACGGCTAAGTGAGAAGCACTTTTTCATGACAAGTACAGTAGACGCTCGATATAGTGAAGTAATAAGAACCAGGCCTAATCACTGTTTCGAGATTGTTCACTTTTTCGAGCGGAAGTTTTGTAAGGCGAATTTGATCCAAAATGCACATTTCGTTTGATGTGAATGCTTTTAATTATAATTAAGCATTGAACAAGGCTTTCACTCAGGTTTAAACAAAAAACAGAAACAGTTACTGAGTGCTCTCAAACTATGTAAAATGCTTGCGCTTTATTTTTATACAAAATACGTTTTTATATAAAATTTTGTGTGTTCACTATTGTGGATAGTTCACTTTCACTATTTCGAGATTCACTTAATCGAGCGTCTACTGTATACTCTTGGAGGACTTGTCAGTTCCTCGCAGAGGCAATACCTCGGATAAAACATTTCTGTTTTTAGGTGGCTCGGCTGGGAATCGAACCCACACCTTCGGCATGACAGTCTTACGCACTAACCATCATGTCACGAGGTACCACGCTGGGCTTAGAGGATTTCCGAAAACGCTCCACACCACATGTTTTTGGACTCGGTTTAGAGCTCTATTGGACTTAAAAAGAAACACGTCTTACAGACTCTTGAAGGGTAGGAATAAACATTTGGAATAGAAACAAATGTATTGTACACTTTTCTTCACAAATTTCACATATTTCACTCTTTGTTCGCCGTAATGCTTGCTGCCAGCTCTGTATTTATGACAAAGCATTACGGCGAATAAACAGTGAGGTATGTATCGAGGGCATGCTGCCCCCCTGCAACCCCCCTGCTTTGGCACACTATGGGATTTGGGGTTGGTGCGAGGCTGGGTGTATGCAAAGTTTCGTTTGCATTTAAAGAATCTGGATTTAAAGAAACGCAATTTCACATTTGTGTAATTTTTATCATATCATAGGATGGGAAATAACTCCACACAATCTTAAGATGAAATAATTTTACACCTTCAGTGGGAAATAACTTCACAAAAAAAGGTTAAATTAACTCACACTAGTGGTGAAGATAATTCCCATGTGAAGGTAGTTCCCGTCTGGCCCGCCATTAATAAATCCCTAACAATTTGATCTCATATATAGACCTAGGCGGGACATAGTCAGGGTCGTAGCAACTGTACTGGACACTGGCCAATCGGGGAACATGCGGTGAGGCTGGGTATTCCTTACAATACTCACTGTAGCAGCTGTGGAGACCAGCAAGAAAAGGAAACAGTCCTTCATTTTCTCTGTAAATGTCCAGCTCTAGCCAGAATGACAGCACAATCGATTGGAATGGCATTTTTTGACAAACTAAACGAACTTTCCGAAATGAAGATCAAAGACTTGATCTCTTTTCTAAACGCCACGAAATGGATCTGTTCATCATCATATTCCCCCCAGATCCAAAGACCGTGAGTAATCGGAGCCCGGGTTTCTGCGGGGCTTCATGATGCTCAATGGCAATGATGATCACACGGTTGGATCGATCGCGCTTCGGTGCTATTCTACAACCTGCCGAGCTCGGCATAATGTAGCAAGCTCGGGTGAGATGCGATCCTATCGAGTGAGTGTCCTATGACACAACTTCTGTCTTTTGTACTGACTCACAAAAGGTACCTCAACCACACTTCACAGTCGTCCTATTTCAAAGCAAGGAACGCGTTTCTGGTTTCTTGGGAATGATGATCTCCACTTGAAACCTCTTGTCAGACGGAAGCCCAAGAGGAAATCTCACATCCAACCCAAGGAACGGGACCCCTGAGGAACAAGCTCCTCAGAGAATAAACCCGCAAATCCTCAATTTAATCTACTTTCATACAGGTCAAACAAGTTATGGAATCAAAACGGCGCAATCCAGTGCTAATTGGGCACAGAGCTAGTGTTACGCTCTTGCCATCATTTCTACCTATACCTACCTAGGTAGTTCCCGTGAAGTTAATTCCCTGCACCTCTTAGGGGAAGATTTTAGGTAAATTTAGTAAAAAATAGCATTTATACAGAGAAATAGGGTAAAAAAGTTTAATTTGTTAATAATAAAATTGATTTATTTTAACCGCTCTTAAACAACAGAATTGCCACTTGGCCTAAGTAAAAGTAGATGAAATGGCGAGTTTCGTGTGTCACATACGAACCAAAATTTCTGCCAACAATACAATGCCATGTGGGGTTGTATTTTTTGTCAAATTCCTTTTTGATGTACGCAGCTATATCCTTTTCTATGTTATATTTCTCCAAAGCTTGTGTCGCACAATCAACAGCATCCTGTTGCATCTCTTCGCTCATATCAGCATTTTTAATAACAGCTTTGCGATCAGACATTTTGTTTAAAACTCTTTTTCTTACTTGAATATGTATATTGTTTCCAGGAAGAGGAATTCTTTAATTTTGGCCAAATTTTTAGCGATTGACAGGATACAGAAGTGTTCGGTTTAATGGTAAGGCACAATTTTTTCTTTTTTGTCAATATTTTAATTTGAAAAAGTCCTTTTTCACAGGTCACTAGCTTTTTTAAATCAATTTTTTTTTGTTGTTGTTTACAACAAAATTAAAAATGTGAAATTTGATGGAGTTTCCTTCGGTCACTCTTATTTTAAAATAACAAAAAAATACTGTTAGATTTCCTTTCATTTTATTTTTCTCTGAATGTCAAACGTGTGATGGAAAAATAACGGTTGATGACTTGAAAGATAAGTGTTAAGTAGACGCACTTTTAAGTATAATTTAAGTGTTGCCAATTTTCGGGAATATACTTTTTTATATCAAGTAATGGTACATCCACTTTTTTAATAATTTTAAATATTTTGATCATGAAAAAAGCTGCGGAAACGCCCCCACATGCCAAACCCGTATTGAAATAATAACATCTGAAGAGATAGCTGATTAGTAGTAGTACCATTATTTTTCCAAGACACGTTTGAAGTTCAGCGGTATTTCCGCAACTTTGTTCACGTCAAAAACTACAAAAAAAGGGTAAAGTCCCACATTTTGTTCCTGAAAAGTTGCAACATTGAAATTTTGACGGAAGGCGCGTCTACTCAACACCTATTTTTAAAATATCAATTTATATTTCCCAACATGCGTTTGGCATCTATATGCGCAGGGGCGGACTGGGAGTCAAAAGGCCTACCGGGACTTTTAGATAAAGGGCCACATAATACAATTATGTACTCTCAAAATGATTCAAAATAAAAGTTGATATTGCAGACATTTTTCTAAAATCAATAATTTTCGACTTTAAGTGGGTGTGACTTTCAGCTAAGACGAAACAAAATTACACTAGTCAAAACAACTAAGGAAACAATTTTTTTCAATTTTGTTTAAGTGTTTATTAAGGAGCTGCATCTTTTTGAAAAGTTTCCGCATTCAGATGAATTAAAAAGAATTCTTAAGATTCAAATTTCAAATTTTCAATAATTTGTTAGAAATTATTTATTTTAAGCTACTATCACACGAAAAGAAACGGATCAAATATTTAAAAAATAAGAAGAATTGGAGAGTCAAATTTTCTTCAATTTTTTCCGAGTTAATCAAATAAATTATTCAGATTTAATTTGACAATTTTTAACACCACCATTTTTTTTGGTTAGAAGTTTTTGGTCTTAAATGAAAAGACTTCGTTTTATCATTGATCACATATATCTAGGCAAATAATGATGGCACTCAAATTTTAGGGGCAGTTTTGAAAATTTAAATTAAATAAAGGTACTTTTAAAACTTTGGGCCTTGTGAAGTAAAGTTTTAAAGCAAGACAGTTCTATCTTAAGATTTGTTTCAACGTGATTAAAAAAGATAACGCTAAACACTTTTAGCTAGAAAATTTGCTAGCATTCGTTTATTTATTGACATGTTTGGGCTAAGCTAAAGCTAAGCTAAAACTGTTGTTTTTGGGGCCGAAAAGCAAAGCAAAGTCGATTTTGGATTTCATACCAAAACTGTTTACCTGGTCTATATGGCAAGTATTGTTTTCACGTCAGAAGAAGATTTCGAAGTTTCAATCAAACTTTACGTTACGATGATTGATGGATAGGTAAGTCCCGAAATGATTTTATCATATCGTCACAACCGTCAGTGTGTGCGTCTGTACGTCAACTCTACATCGAGCTGGAGCCTTAACAGATGGGCCAATTTGTTCCAAATTTGTATTTCATTCCCTAGGAGGAAGCTTCATTACAGCGGTTATGATAGATGTTTTCAATTTTTTAAACTTAGTAGGTACCTGTATTAACCAGAGCAATTTTAGAAGAAAACTTTTCAGGTTTTTGGCAAAAATCACATAACGGAAACAGAGCTTAAAAGTTTTTTGAGAACATTGGTTTATGTGTTGTTATTTTGATCCCTTAATAGAATTCCTGTTTTGCTGTCAAAAACAGAGAGAAAAAATGTGGATTCACTTGCTCACTTTTTGATTGACAAAATATGTGAGATCTCATTTCTTTGAACTTACCAAATAATTTTTTAATACTTGTGACATTTTAACACTTATCCATAAACATTGTAATTATTGTATTCATGCCATAATCTTCAATGCCTAACCACATTATGGCTATGAATGCTCTAAAATTGAAGGGAATTCTAAAAAATACCAACAAGTCAAAGCTTTCTAGTAAGGGTCCAGGAATCTTCATATTTTTATAGCTTTTACTATAATATTCTAGCTTAAACTTTTTTTAATCACACAAATTGAAGCTTAAGCAGGAAAAACAAGCTAAAGCTTTGACTATTTTAAGATAGATATTACTAAAAGCAGTAGTCTATTTACTACCTTAAGCTTTTTTAATCAGAAAAAACCAAGCTTTTACTTAAAAATCCAAGTTTTAGCTTTATCTTTTTTTTTTACAGGACTATTTTTCTTCTCAGTCACCGAGATTTAAAAAAAAAATACAAACAACATGTTCTAGTAAGCCCTTAACAGATTTTCAAATATTGATTACTATCCTAATTTTGGTATGAGGTTTTAGAGAAAAAAAATTTCTAGAAAATTTTTAAATTGGTCTGCCGAAGCGTTTCACAGTTTTGGTACTGGATGATCAAAGTGGACGAGTTTATTATTTCGCAGATGACGAAAGGTGATCTTGCCTCGTGGTATTTCTCTAGACACTGTCCAAAACGTTTAAGACAGAATGGCTATGAATAAGTACATGGCATATCCATCGAAATCACCATCATAATCAAATCATTAATTTCAAAAATTGTATTGAGGTAAACGATAAATTTCTCCACATACGGGTTGTCCCGTAAGGAATGAAAAAGTCCCGAATGGCTCATAGCAGACTATAAAACTGAAAGAATAAAATACAGGACTTGGTCGCACGTACTTGCTTTTATGTTCAAGAGGCTGAGGGTTTAAAACAATTGTATGTAAAGAATTGGAAATTATGAGAGAAAAATGTTTAAAAGCATGAAACAAGATAAAAATATTTGTGCCAAAAAAATTTAATTTAAAACCAAATTGAATTCTTTTTCATACCAGAACTCGGAAAAAAATAATTTTTGTAAATGATAAATTGGTCAATAATTTTGCATCTTTAGATTTTTGGATTTGTAAAATTTTCTATCAACTTATATATGTCTATAATTATGATCCGTAGAGGTCACCAACGGAGTTATGAAGGTCTCCAGAGATCTGTTGAGGTCATTAATCGAATTCTGAGGGCCTCCGAAGATCCGTAGAGGCCATCAACCAAGTTCTGGGGGCCTTCAGTGATCCGCAGAGGCCACCAACTGAGGTCTGGGGGCCTCCAAAGATCTGAAGACGCCACCAACCGAGTTCTGGGGGCCTTTAACAATCCGTAGAGACCACCAACCGAGTTTTGGGGCCTCCAGAAATCTGAAGAGGCCACTTACCAAGTTCTGGGAGCCTCCAAAGATCCATAGAGACCACAAACCGAGTTCTGAGGGCCTCCAATGATCCGTAGAGGCCACCAACCGAGTTCTGGGGGCCTTCAGACATCTGTAGAAGAGGACATTTATGAAAATCTGGGGGCCTCCAAAGACCCGTAGAGGCCACCAACCAAGTTCTGGGGTCCTTCATTGATCCGCAGAGACCAACAACAGCATTTTGGGGCCTCCGTAGATCAGTAGAGGCCACTAATCGAAATCTTGGGGCCTCCAGATATCCGTAGAGGCCACCAACCGAGTTCTGGGGGCCTTCCGATACTGTAGTGGCCACCAATCAAGTTCTGGTGACCTCCAGATTACCGTAGACGCCACCAACTGAGTTCTGGGGGCCTCCAGAGATCTGTAGAGGTCACCAACCAAGTTCTCGAAGCCTTTAAAAATCCATAGAGGCCACCATCCTTGTTCTGGGGGCCTCCAGAGATCCGTAGAAACCACCAGTCGAGTTCTGGGGGCCTTCAGAAATCCATAGAGGCCACCAACTGAGTTCTGCGGGCTTCCAACGATCCGTAGAGACCACCAACCGAGTTTCGGGGCCTCCAGAACCAAGTTCTCCTCCAAAAATCCATAAATCCATAGAGGCCACCAACCGAGTTATGAGGGCCTTCAGAGATCCCTAGAGCAGCGGTTCCCAATCTTTTTAAGCTGTGGAACCCTAAACAGTGCCCAAATATATTTCGGAACCCCATCCTGAAAATAGCAAAAAATTAAAAACAACACATTTCAAAATCAATTTTTTATTTAGTGTGAAGAATGAATCTGTTTCATTGTTTGATTTATAATTGTTTTTAAATTAACTTCTATGTCCGAAAGTTGTATTCGAATATCTGGGGCAGCGCAGCGTCCAGCCTCGATCTGTATTTAGTTTTTGTGTAAGTATACGCTGAAAAGCCTACTTCACAGTGTTGTGTCTCCTCCCATACCTACCAGAGGAAATCGTCGTGCGTTGAACTCTGCACACTTCAATTGTGTTATTCACTTTGATTGTCAATTCGGTATCATCTTACGGATATTGTTTTGGGTCAATCAAAGTGCAATCATACAATCCTTGAATTGTGCTGACTCTTTAAACGTGCCGACGATTATCCACTGCGAATGTTTGGGCTTGCGACCACCGAAATGAAACGACAAGATTGGTCTTTCGAAAACAGTAAAAGAAGTCGGTTGTTCCGTGTACATTTCTATTTAAACAGTTTTAACACAGTTGTACATTGTAACAAAAGGTAGCAAATTCAATAAAGCTTTCTTGGCAAGCTCAGGGAATTCATTCTTAATACCAATCCAAAATTCGTTTAATGATACCGAATCAAATACCAATTTTGATGAAGAGGAGTTCTGCAGATCTATCAGGGATTCGTATTCCTGTATACTCAGGGTCATTGGCTTGATGGTTTTCATTAGAAATGGATTTTGTACCCACTCGATGTCAGTATTTGTATCTGGAAAGTAATCAAGCATGGGTCTTTTGAGACTAACTAAGTGGAGAGCAATAACATTGCTAATATCTGCTCTGAGTTCAAGCATGTTTTCTTGCAAGAATTCATACACATGAGATAGTCCAGTCATATTGTATTTTTACCATGCAAATTACGGGGTAGTTTTGATTTGTTCGCTCCTTTATGTTTTCGGGGGTGCTGAATCCAAATCTGAGGTTTGCCCACAAAATTTCGTGACGCAACATGGAAAAAAATGCAAAAAATGATACAAAAATGCATTTTTTTGGGATTTGTTCACGAATGGCTCGAAAACTACCAACTATTCGAAAATGACATCAAAGTACCATTGAAAGTATACACAATTTCCAACAAATCTCTATTCAAGGTTTTTTTCTGCGACAACCCATTTGGACTCAAGCGCTAGTCGAAAATTGACGTATTTGTACTGCTTTCGAAAATCCACTCGAAAGCGCTAAAAAATTACTTTGTGTGATTTATTGGAAATTGTGTATACTTTCAATGGTAGGGTAGACGGGGGAGCCTTTGCCAGGATTTCGGGAATTTGACCTTACGCAAAACTTTTAGCCTGTTTTCAATTTTCTTGCTATCTAATATGTTCCTTTCTTTATTATCTTCATTTTAAAGTACATTTCATCTTGATAATTTAATGATTTATATTTTTAATATTTAATTTAAGAAAAAAATATTGATATGGCAAAGCCTCCCTGGTAGGGATGCTTTGCCATGGGGATGGGGTACGTTTGCCAGGTACCTAAATACCAAAGTCAGTAAATAAAAAAAAGACTAAACATTTAAATAACGTAACAAAACATATTTATTGATTCAATAATATGAAAAGTAACTTTAATGTTTATAATTCAGACTGTTTGTTTCATTTTCATGGGGTGCCTTTGAAAATGGCAAAGCCACGTCAAGGGGTGCCTTTGCCAGGAAAACCTACCCACTAATAACCGGCAAAGGCTCCCCACTAACTGTTTTTTTGAAAATTTACTTATAACTTTTTTTCCTTATAAGCAAATAATGTAAATCAAAACTATTTACAACAAAAAATATACTAGCAAAATATATTTAAAGCGAAAAGATATTGAATAAGAAAAAAATAGAAATTAACGGAGATTCCTTACCTTATAATTTAGATTCTGGCACTTGAAAAACCAACACACACTTCCAACTCGGTTGGGGTCTAGCGGAGAACTGCCAAACTTTGTCAGAAGTTTGTATATAGAGATGCGCAATAAAAATCGATTTTTTGATATTTTACATTTTGTTCGTTCGACATAAAAGTTCGATTGGTAAAAATCCCCCCATGGCAAAGGATCCCCCTTCTACCCTACTTTGATGTCATTTTCGAATAGTTGGTAGTTTTCGAGCCATTCGTGAAAAACTCCCAAGAAATGCATTTTTACATCATTTTTTGCTTTTGTTTCCATGTTGCGTCACGAAATTTTGTTGGCAAACCTCAGATTCGGAGTCAGCACCCCCGAAAACATAAAGGAAGGACAAAATCAAAACTACCCCACAATTTGCTCGCAAAGTGCCTTTTTGAGCACAAATTAACTGGACTAAGAAGCAGAAATTAATTTTTCTTTTTAAAGCTGCCAGTTTGTATCTCGCAAAAAATACTGTAATTGATTTTTCTTGCAGAGCTGTAACATTATCGTTGATCTTCTCGAAAATGTCTGCAATATAAGCTAATTTCGTAATCCATTGCTCATCATGCAATACATCAAAGAGGTTTGCAGTTGAAGACATATTTTTTCCAGTTTGAACACATTCAACTCATCACGAAGTTGAAATAACCCTCTGGAAAGCCATCGGATTTCAGTATGAAGAAGAAGCGATTCGTACTGACTGCACATATCTTTACACACAAATTTAAGCAATCACGATTAAAAAGGACGACTCTTTACAAAATTTACTGTTTACACAGCTTCACCGAGAATTTTTTTTAAGTCAGTTGGCATTATTTTCATAACAAGTGCATAGCGATGGAAAAAAATAAAAAATAAAAAATATAAGCTCAAACAAAAAATGCTGTTCAAATTTTTTTTTTGTGGAAATTTTTTCTTATTTTTCTTTTATTGTTTGTATTTTACTCTTCATACTTCAAGAAATTTGTGGAACCCTGAAGACTCTCCCGCGGAACCCCAGGGTTCCGCGGAACATACTTTGGGAACCGCTGCCCTAGAGGCCACCAACCGAGTTCTGGGGGCCTACAAAAATCCTTACAGGCCACCAACAGCGTTCTGGCAGCCTCCAATGATCCGTAGGGGCCACAAACTGAGTTCTGGGGGCCTTCAAAGATCTTTAGAGATCAACATCTGAGTTCTGAGGGGTCTCGAAATATCCATTTTGACTCACAAAAACTCTTTATTAAGTGGAGTATAAATTTATTAGAAAGTTTTTCTTTCAACAAACAGAACAGAACAGGAACTTCTATGAACTTTTTGCTTGCCCGGGAGCCCACCGGGCAAAATCCCGGCTGCCCGGTGGCCCAGTCCGCCCCCGTAGATGCGTTTCCCCAACATTTTTCATGTTTAAAATAAAATGATCGAATAAGGGGAGGTTCCAACCGTTGACATGAAAAAGTATGTTCCCTAAAAGTTGCAACACTGAAATTTAACCCGAATGTGCCTCTACTCAAAACCTTTCTTTTAAGACATAAATCGTTATTCTAAGCATGCAAATTTTCCAAGTAATTTACGAGACATTTTTGATGTACCATTTTTCCCAGATTTGGTGCCATTTTTGAACCTCACACACACATAAATTAATTTCTTTCCTGGGGGTGCTATCCTGTAAGTAAGACTTAAGCTAATTATATACAGCTAAGCTTACACAGTGTAATTATTTGTCAAAGATTACGCCATATGTTAAATGCTTTGGTTCTTCTGTGTCCAAGAAGATAGCAGCACATTGTTTTCTAACATTTTATAATTTCAAAGCAGAACAACAAAAATATCTTCAAAAAAGAAACATAGCAACTTTATTCACTTTGTAACCACCATTGATTATATGAGTCATTGTTCAATGGGATACTCATTTCTATAAGATATTAATTTGCCCAATCGTTGAAACAAAATCATTGAAAACATTCGATATTTTTGTAGGATCATCGCAAAATAACAAAACGCCTTCACTTCTTAAAGTTATGGATTTAGAAATATTTTGAGACTTGCCATTAATGATATAATTTGATGCTTTCCATATCATTTACTACACAGAGGGCTCCTTGTACTTAAGAGTAGAAATATCTTTCTTTGACGTGATTGCTTATTTTTTTGTTTAATTTTTTTCATTTAATCTTTTAAGATGGCTTTTAAGTAGATGTTTACTGCATTTCTTCCATAATTTATTTTTAAATACAAACTTTTGTGCCTTACTTCAGACTTTATTTGAACAAAATTTTAGCTTGAATTTTGTATAGAAATGTTTAAATGTTTTACTCAAGAAACGTGACTGTAGATTTGATGGCCAGTGGCACAGAACAGTAGAGTATGAGTATCCTTATTCCTTAAAGACCTAAATTAATTAGTAAGGAAATGGTTCAGTACTTGAAATAATCTATAAGAGGAAAGTAAAGTAAAACTTTTTAGAGATAAAATAACTTTTGAAAACTTTTCTAGAGTTACAGGCCTTAAGAGATTTTCAAGTGAGTTCAAGTGGTTTGAAAAGATCTAATGGAAGAATCTAATAGCATATACTTACAGTCACTGAAGGTAGCTATTCAAAAAAATAAACTGAAAAGGAAACAAATTTATTGAATAGTTTTCTTTAACTATTCTTTATGCACATATTCGAAGTGTTTCAGAAAATTGCACTGAAGCCTTAATGAAAAATTAAGTTTTCGGGAATAACGTCACCGTTTTTCACTTTTGACATAAATAGCTTAAGGTAAAACTGAAAGTAAATTTGATTTTGTTTAAACTAAGCATAGGTGGACGGAATTCGGGGCAAGAAGGACACTTGAATACCCCTGGCTGGGTGTCGGGAACTTTGAAAAATACAAAAATATGCATGTGCCTTTCCATATTGGAGCCCATCACTGTTTGTCTGGTTATGGACCTTTGGCATCTCATATACGGGGAATTTGGGATAAAATAATGCTATCTTACTTACTTTAGGTGGCACTACAGTCCGGGGGCCTCAACCAACAAGCTTCTTCCAGCCGACTCGGTTTATAGCCTATCTATCGCCAGTTTCACACGCCAAGTTGGTTGAGATCCTCTTCCACTTGCGTGCGCCACCTTTAACGCTGTCCCCCTCTACTGCACTGTCCCACGGAGTTGGACTAAAAGACTTTCCGGGCCGAAGCATTGATATCCATTCGCTCTAGGTGACCCAGTTATCTCAGTCGTTGACTTTTCATTTTTGTGGCTATGTCGGTGTCGCTGTATAGCCCGTAATTCGTCCATTCCCCATCTATGCAGATGGAACCAAAACCTGGAGAATTTTCCTTTCAAAACAGGCTAAAGCGTTCTCATCCACCGTTAGTAGTATCCATGCTTCTGCACCATACATCAGGACCGGGGACCGGGGTGATAAGTGTCTTATATAAGGGCACCTTTGTTTCTCGAGAGAGGGCTTCACTCCTCAATTACCTTTTAGTGCCAAAGAAGCTGCGATTGACAAGAGTAATTCTACCTTTGATCTCAGCATTGGTTGGTGTTATTCATTGAGTTGATAGCGGAGCCTAGGTACATAAAGTCCTTGACCACTTCGAAATTATAACTGTTTATGGTGACATTCTGTCCGAAACGTCAGTGTTGGATATCCTTTCTTGTTGACAGCATATACTTGGACTTTCCGTCATTCACCGTTAAACCCATCTTCTTGGCTTCCTTCTCAATACTCACGAAAGCACCATTGACATCACACTTTGTTCGTTTAATTATGTCAATGTCGTCAGCGTTAACGAGTAATTGGATAGACTTTTGAAAGATTATATTCTAGTGTTGACGTGGCACTTTTGAACAATTCTCCCAAGAACGATGTTGAAGAAGTCGCATGACAGCGCGTCAAACCTTTTTTGACATCAAAGGTATCGGTGAGGTCTTTGAAGCAGCGCGCATTCTCCATCGACATCCTGCACAGAGTTTGGAAGGGATGTCTAAACTAGACATTGATTTACATAACTCGTCTCTATAGATGCTGTCATACGCGACGGTCGATGGTCAACTTCCTGGCTTAGGGCTACACTGATATGCACCTGTCAGGTTGTTGACGATTGACTTCAGGAGTTCACAAAGTACAGCAGAGAAGATCTTGTACTCGATGTTAAGGAGACTGATGCCTCTTCCATTCATTGGACATGCTTTCCTCTAACCATATTTTGCAGATGAGCTTGTGCATACTCCTAAGCAATTCATCGCCAGCCGCTTTGAATAGCTCCGCTGCAAGGCCATCAGCTCCAGCAGCTTTATTGGACTTCAGTTTAGATATAGCTATCTTAACTTCATCGAAATCGGTTCGACGAAATTGATGGCCTACGTGCGTTGTCCAGGTGAATGATGTAGTCTGCATGATAGCAGAATTTGCTTC
This sequence comes from Dasysyrphus tricinctus, assembly GCA_963921185.1. Taxonomy (NCBI): domain Eukaryota; kingdom Metazoa; phylum Arthropoda; class Insecta; order Diptera; family Syrphidae; genus Dasysyrphus; species Dasysyrphus tricinctus. The sequence goes on from OY992531.1 coordinate 20,545,813, forward strand.
ATAGTCGCCGTTATACAATTTACAGAAATGAATTTTCCATATCCTCAGCACCAACTGTGATTCAACCACGATGTTCCCTGTTCATCGTTGCAGGCTTCAGTTCGGGCCTTGTAACCCTGGGAGTTTCTTTTTACTTTTTTGTTAAACTTCCGAGCTTCATTGCTGCAATGTCATCCCTCTATTTTGTCGATCATGCTCTTCTCATACTCTTTCTTTTTCCTTCTGAGAAGCTTGTGTTCCACTCTCCTCTTCTGCTCGTAAAGCTCCCGAGCAGCGTTGGTCATTCTATGCAGCGCCACTTTGTATGCTTTTTGTTTTTCTTTATGTAATTGCCGGTATGCTTCATCGAACCAGGCCTTTCGTTGTGATGGTCATGCGAGGCCCAGCACGTCAGAAGCGGCATCTATGAAAGCTATCTGGCAGTTCTTCCACTGGTTCTCGATAGTTGCACTTGGCAGCCTAGACCATTTAAAAGGGCGTGAAGGACTCGATCGAAAAGGGAACTGTCGATTTTTTACGACTGCGGCGTTGAACTTCCTCACAATATGTCTTTGTTTTGTCTTTGGTCTGGATATCCGTAACATAACCTTGGCTAGAACGAGGTAGTGGTCCGAGTCAATGTTGGCTCCTCGGAACGTTCGGACACCCTTGATACTGAAGGAGTGCCTTGCGTCGACCGTAATGTGGTCAATCTGGTTGAAGTTTGATTGACCAGGAATAAGCCATGTTCCCTTGTGTATATCGAGATGCAGTAACTGCGTACAAGCTACCACAACGTTTCAACCCAGCAAAGTCGATTTAACTGAATCCGTTTCCAGAGGTAGTTTCGTGCAGGCTATATCTTCCAATTGTGCCACCAAAGACGCCTTCTCTTCTTAGTTTGGCATTAAAATCACCCAAGACAAACTTAATGTCATAGCTAGAGCATCGTTCATATGTCTTGTCCAGGAGCTCGTAGAACTTGTCTTTGGTGTCGTCATCTTTCTCCTCTGTGGGAGCATGTGCACATATAAGGCTAATGATGGCGAATTTAGCCTTGATGCGAATTGTCATGAGGCGCTTGTAAGCATAGTCAAAGCTCAAGACTTCTTGCCTAAGTCTATCTCTTACGATGAATCCACACTCAAAAAGAAGGTGACTGTATTGTCGGTAACAGTCGCCGAAGTAGATGTCGCAGTCTTTCAGTTTTCTTTTTCGGGCCATCCTATCGCAATTCTTGGATGGCGATAATGTCTGCTTTGTAGCAATAATCTAGGGCCTCCGTTAAATGTTCGGCTGCACGTGGTCTATAGAGAGACAGAATATTACACGTGCAGATCCGAATTTTGTTGTCCTTATTTCGTTCGCTTGGTTCATCATCAGTAAATCCATCCGTATCCGAGGCTTGTAGTCGCTTTGCAACTAAAATTGCTTTACTTGGCCGGGAAGTCACCCCGACGGCTCGACCCCCAACCTGGAATACCAGACCCTTACAACCAGAGAATATCAAATAAAGAAGCCAATCCTCAGTTGTCAATTTGATTTGCCTACAAGCTGAAACCAACAGTTGTGATGATAAGTTTTGCAAAGTATAAGTGAAAAGCAGTGCAAAACGCACACATAGAATCAACTAGTCATTCAGCACAGGTCTTTTTGTTGTTGCAATTCACATCTATTCTTCGACATGAAATGAAATTACAAATACAACAATGTAAAGCTTTGGAGGGTGAAACGTACGAAGGATTGGCTTCTTTATTTGATATTCTCTGCTTACAACATAGCTCCAAGGGCGGAGAGCCGGATTAACCGCTCCTTATAGACCGGAGCTCCAAATATGTCGTTGCAACCTGTATAAGGTGTCCACTAAGTAATTCAGCCTGATTGGAACTCAAGACGCCATCGTTTATTCCATCTCGGGAATTTTCCCGCTGAAACCTTGGTAAAGGCAGAAGTGACTTAGTGGGAACACTCCTATCGGTTTCTGTCTTCAAAACTGTTGGTGGTATCGTTGATGCTCAATGCTTAATTGAACCGCTGAACACTATCCATCTGAAAGGCTCGTCCAAGACTTCAGCCGAATTATACAGCCAGTCATTTCCGACAGAAAATTTTAGTGTTGCTATTTCTGTCTTTTGTTCAACACTTGTGCATATTAGTCTAACAAGTCAAGCCCGGATGAACGAGACCCTCATCCGATGGTTACCAATTGGAGGTAAAATAAGCCCAATTGACGTGTAGTATTCGTTGCATCACTATACGTCGCCATGTTGATGCCAATAATAACCCGTGTCCTGCAACGCTCAACCATCACAACACGGTCATTTTAACCGATCTGACATCTACTCAAGGGAAGTTTTCCAAGTACATACCTAATTTACGACCTTTTTTAATTTAACCATTTGGCCCAGATTGGGCGCCATTTCTGCGACAGAGTTACAACAATGACTCTCACGCTAAATTTCATCCTCAGGATGCCAAAAATACATAAATGACAAATCTTAAAAAATGTCACACTTCACAAAAAGAGCAGGCATTTCAGTATCCAGACTGGACTACACACTGGACTTACTATTACGCCAAGGGGTGGATACAACATCGTCATTTTTCTCGAAATTTTTCAAGAGCGGAGTGTCTATTTTGACTGGACTCTGATTACATCTTCATGTTCATTATATCATAATTCCAATATCCACTAATACCACCCACAATCCTTGAATTGCATTAGCAGCAGTTTATTAGCTTAAGATTTATTTATTCGATTAACCTTGAAGTGTTTGTGTATAGCTTTGAATTTAGTGTCCATCTATATTCGATCCTGGAGCTCTATTATGTTAAACTTCAGTGATGGCTGATAGACTTTATGAGATGCAGAAACAGTGCTTTTCATTTGTGGGAGTAGCTATACTTTCCCAATGTTTTGCCTTCAATTTTTTTTTGAATTTTTCTTCTTGCTAATAGAAAGGCTATCAAATCATTGCCAAAGTCATCGAAGGAAGGTATATGTAGTCAAAATGAATCAAAGTGTACACATTAAACTATACCCAACGATAGGACTACCTATCTTACTTTAAGGTATCATCAAGTCATCAAGTCAAAAGCATAGATAGGTAGGTACCATCTAAAATCACTCATTCGAGAGCTAAAAATGTCAACATGAAAGCGTGCTTTGAATTCCAACTCTCATACCTATCCAATTTGATGTTCGCCAGTTCAATTTATAAAAGGCAAAACTTTCGTTCTTATACATCTATGTACTTCCCTTTTTTGAACAACAACCTTGAAATTCTCAGCTCACTCACACTCGCCATTAACATCTTTTCGATGGACACATACAAAAAAAAAAAAACAACCCCAACAACATACCTGTGGATGAAGAACTATACGACAACACATTTTCCGGACTCTTCAGACCAAGAAGCAAAAAAAAAGTATTCAATTCGTGATCCCATTACAAATTCCTGGGAAAAGTTTGTCAATTTTTTTTTTAGTGAGCTCTAATCTAAGTCTGACCTTAACCTCTCTTAGTTACAAAGTTACTGATGGGACATAGAGAGGAGGGATATGATGTGATACTTCCGTTTCACATTTGCGGGTACATAAAAAGTTTTCTGGTGTCAAAGTCACGATAAGCCATCACCAAACATGAACACGATGAATTCTTCCGATGTGTCAATTTTAACCATCAGCTCTTTTAAATTAATTGTCAATCTGTTCCCAATTTAAAAGAAAAAAAAATCCCTTAAAAAAGGGTAAACATTGCAGAAAATGGATACGCACTTAATTTTGCTGATTTCCGCATTTCTAGACAAAAAAAAACAAATATCATGCTTCGTAGAACGCAAAGGTCAATAGCACCATTATCCTGCACATTGTTGGCTCTTACATAAAAAAAAAATATCTTTTCATCCAATATCCTATATCATCCCTGCAAGGAATTTTAATGAAGTTCTATTCTCCATTCAAGAACACTCACTTAGATGACAGCAAAGATATTCAAGCGAATGAGATACCTCCACAGGGTACTCCAGCTACGAATATTCCATTATTTCTTTTTTGTGATGACAGAAAGTGAAAAGGGAATGTTTTCCACATTCGGATCCTTAAACCCAGTTTTTCAATACTGAATATGAATTAACTTTGAGTTAAACCAGGGATGGTTAACCCTACACATAATTTATTTATTAATTCATTAATAATTGCTATTTAAGCATGTGTTAAAAATGTCCCTAAATTTAATTCCGGGTTAATTCACTAAGCTCGGTGGCTATCCCTATCACCCTGTCTAACTTAACCTCAAAGTTAAAAGGGACGCAACATTTTTGTTCGCTGCATAAACTTTCTAAATCATCCTCAACCACCCTGTGGTAATTCTTTTTAGGCGCATAAATAATGTTAACCAAACCCTATATAATCCCTATGAATTATGATTATGCTTATGGAAATTTTCGCTCAAAATCTAATCCCCTTTCCGACCAATAAGTTGATAATCTAATTTTCACACAAAAAAAAAAGAAAACCCTCCCCCATAACCTTTCATTAGAAAAATATTTGCTTAACTTTTTTTTGCTTAATCGGGGCTTATGTATATAAACATAACTACACACAGCGAAAAGGTCGTCGTGGTTTAAAAGGTATTTTCTTAGTTTCGTTTATTTTATGTTTTTGGGGTTTAAGTATTTGTATTAAACATGCGGTTTACAGTGATTAAGATGACAAGAAGATAGACGGGTTTTAAACAGCAGCGCGCACTCCTTTTCCCCAAAAAAGGTAAACTTTCCATTCTAAACGATGAAGAAGTATTTTTAATGATTCAATTTAGTAGATGGTTAAAGGTTAATGTTACACGCAGATATCTAATAGCGGAAGGTATAGAGGTGGGTGTATAGAAAACTGACAGAGATTTAAAATGTTAACAACCCATCATCCAGTGTTTGCGTGAAATTAATTTTTGTTTTGGTAAATTGAACGAAGGATCACCACAAGAATCTTAGCAGAAATAGGTATTAATATTTTTGAAGTCAATAATAAATATGTCAGGAGATGATTTTGTTGAAAATAAATTGAAAAATTGACATTGATGGATATAAGAATGGTTTTGAATTTGCTGCATACTTTTCCGCACGCTTTTGTCAGATATAAAAATGAATTGATTTCAAGATTATTGAATCTTGAACCATTATAGTTTGACTTGCGATATTGAATGTACTATAATATGGCAAGTTATGCATTCGTAATCAAAAAAGTCGAGCTTGAGATTTTGATCAAACTTGTTATTACGATGATAGGAAAGATGAAAAAAGTTATGGTCTCACAATTCTTTCTGCATGTCCGTTCGTTGAGTTACAGCCAAAACGGCTGGATCGTTGTTTTCAAACTTGGTACATAGCGGTTTTTGGTCACTATCCCTAAACGAAATAAAATGCACGACTGGGTCGCACGTACTTGCTCTTATGTTTAAGACAATGCGAGTTTAAGAAAATTGTATATACAAACATGGAAATTATGAGAAAAAAATGTAGAGAACCATGAAATACGACACTTAAATTAGCTAAAAAAACCCTTTTGACAGTTTGAGGTGAGAAAAAAGTATGCCATCTTAATTCATGATGGAATATGATTGCATGGGAACAAAAATTTTAAAATCGTTGGAGCGGTTTTTTTTTTTAAATTAATTTTTTATATATTAAATTCTTAAAACATTTTTAAGAACAAATTTTGGTATGCAGATTTAAACTATATATTTATGTGTATATAAAAATAAAATTTGAAAAAAAATTGTCAACCCGTTTTTGAGATATCGAATTTTCAAAAAAAAAAAAATTGAAACTTTTTTTAAAAATCCAAAAACTTTTTTTTTGAAAATTTTGATATGCAATATTATTAAATCTTATCTGAAATTTGTATATAAGAAAATTCATTTAAATCCGTTAAGCCGATAACGAGAAAACTCAAAATAAAAAAAATACGTTCTATGAAAGGTACTATTAATAGTTGCTATGTGTAAAATTTTATAGTTTTTGATGGTAGATCGTCCTAATTTTAGTATATGAAAAAAGTTTAATCAAAATCGTAGGAGTCGTTTTCGAGCAAAAAATATTAACCTTTGCGGTTTTTTCACTTTTGTTGGAAGGTACCGTTATTTTTTCATAAATGCAAAATTTTTTCTAAAAATATTTTAGAGAGTACTAAAAATGTCTTAAATATCGAGTTTCAAAAAAATCTATGATGCCGTTTTCGAAATATTTCATTTTCCAAAAAAAATTTTGAAATATATTTTAAAAATCCAAAAAATATTTCTTCAAAAATGTTGGTACACAAAACTTTTAACATTTTTTTGAAGCTTCTGTATAAAAAAAATAATTGAAATCGCTCATACCATTTTGAAGAAAATCAAAAATTAAAAAAATGGTTCCTTGGGAGGTACCATTAATAACCATTTTTGAAAAATGGTTTTCCACCCAAAGAAAGCCTTTACTAAAATAAATTTATCGAATTTTTTTTAAGAAAATTTGTCAAGCCGTTTTTGAGAAAAATACGATTATGTAAATTTTCAAAAAAAAAAATGTATGACAGGTACCGTTATTTTTGGTTCTAAAAAAAATGAAAAAAAACCTGTCGGCAGAATCACCAAAAACCACTAAGTACCAAGTTTGAAGAAAATCGATCGAGCCGTTTAGGCACGTCTGTGAAGTTAGCAGGGCAACTTTCACCCACGCAATTGGGACCTTGACAGGAATTTGCAGTTTTTTTTGCATTTTTTTTGCATTTCTATTCCCGATTTTGCAGTTCGCCAAATAACGGTGTAATTTAGTGACCTGCTAACTTCACAGGGAAGTAAGCAGGTCACATGGTGTATCTCAGGAACCAAGCATGCTGACCTGCAGGTCAGTATGAAATTTTTTTTAAAAAAAGGACTTCAAAATTCTGACCTAGCCTATTCTTGAAATGCAAAAAACTGCTAATTTGGAGCCTTACTGCAAGTTCCTAGCATGCTTGGTTCGTGAGATACACGATGTGACCTACTTGCTTCATATTGAAGTCAAACTTGGGAAATTTTTAAATTGAGGACTTCAAATCTTGAACATAGCCTATCGTTGAAATGCAAAAAAACTGCAAATTTGGAGCCTTATTGCAAGTTCCTAGCATGCTTGGTTCCTGAGATACACCATGTGACCTGCTAACTTCACTGTGAAGTTAGCAGGTCAGTATGAAATTTTTTTTTAAAAATGGACTTCAAAATTCTGACCTAGCCTATTCTTGAAATGCAAAAAAACTGCAAATTTGGAGCCTTACTGCAAGTTCCTAGCATGTTTGGTTCGTGAGATACACGATGTGACCTACTTGCTTCATATTGAAGTCAAACTTGTGAAATTTTTAAATTGACGACTTCAAATTTTGAACATAGCCTATCGTTGAAATGCAAAAAAAACTGCAAATTTGGAGCCTTACAGCAAGTTCCTAGCATGCTTGGTTCGTGAGATACACGATGTGACCTACTTGCTTCATATTGAAGTCAAACTTGGGAAATTTTTAAATTGAGGACTTCAAATCTTGAACATAGCCTATTCTTGAAATGCAAAAAAACTGCAAATTTGGAGCCTTACTGCAAGTTCCTAGCATGCTTGGTTCGTGAGATACACGATGTGACCTACTTGCTTCATATTGAAGTCAAACTTGTGAAATTTTTAAATTGACGACTTCAAATTTTGAACATAGCCTATCGTTGAAATGCAAAAAAAACTGCAAATTTGGAGCCTTACTGCAAGTTCCTAGCATGCTTGGTTCGTGAGATACACGATGTGACCTACTTGCTTCATATTGAAGTCAAACTTGGGAAATTTTTAAATTGAGGACTTCAAATCTTGAACATAGCCTATCGTTGAAATGCAAAAAAACTGCAATTTTGGAGCCTTATTGCAAGTTCCTAGCATGCTTGGTTCCAGAGATACACCATGTGACCTGCTAACTTCATTGTGAAGTTAGCAGGTCAGTATGAAATTTTTTTTCAAAAAAAGGACTTCAAAATTCTGACCTAGCCTATTCTTGAAATGCAAAAAAACTGCAAATTTGGAGCCTTACTACAAGTTCCTAGCAAGCTTGGTTCCTGAGATACGCCATGTGACCTGCTAACTTCTCTGTGAAGTTAGCAGGTCACTGAATTACACCGTTATTTGGCGAACTGCAAAATCGGGAATAGAAATGCAAAAAAAATGCAAAAAAGCTGCAAATTCCTGTCAAGGTCCCAATTGCGTGGGTGAAAGCTGCCCTGCTAACTTCACAGACGTCGTTTAGGCTGTAGACGAACAGACAGACAGACAGACAGAATTTTGCCACCCACTTTTTTGGTGTTCTCTATCATCGTAATATCATGTTTGATTGTTATCTCAAATTTTTTTTTTGCACGAATCCAAAACTTGCCTTATAGTACCTATAATCGCAAGTAAAAACTTAATAGAGTCAATTCCGCTTAGCTGCACTTCGCTTAACTGAAAACTCCGCTTATCTGAAACGGAGCCTTTTTGAGCATTTTCCACACAAACTACTTCGCATAAATGAACTCCGGTTATATGAAAACTTCGCATTATTGAAACAAATATTTTCGTCTCAAATGCTAATTTTGCACTTATTCAACTTCGCATTAGTGAAACTACCATTGAATGCTACCACTAAATCTTGAATCGAGCACACCCCTCGGATTTAGAATGTTAAAAACTCATTTCTTGTCAATCCGTTCCTGGAGGGTACGTAAGCTTTAAAGATATTGTGCAATGGTGTGGAAAATAAACTAAAATAAATATAATATATTTTTTTTATTAAATTTATTGTATTTTGACGGAATTCCGCTTATTTGAAACAAGTTTCAGTTATTCGAGGTTCGGTTAATTGAAAACTCCACTTAACTGATACAAATATTCTGCAACTGTCGTGTTCCAGTTAAGCGGAGTCGACTGTAACTCAGCGTGAGATATCTATGGAAGTATAGTATCCTATCTCTGCTAAACTGAGTGAATTCGAATGAACTTTATTGAATTACCATCAACTGGTATCGCCACTTTTTATTTCACAACATTTATTATTTATCGAGACAAAAATGAAATAATAAAATTTTTAGTTGTTTTTTGATTTTCCACGTAAAAACGCACTAAAGAAGAAGAAGAAAATGAGGTGTTAACGGATAGAATCTGTGGATTTGTACCAAAATTATATGGGTGATAGTACCGATATTTGACTTTTTCATCATTTTTGGATTTGGACTATAACCTGTTAACGCTATCAGTACAGCAGTAATGCATGCATTTCAAATGTTTATTTTTTTTCTTTAAGATCTGTATACCTTTAAATCATCTGAAAAATATCAAATGTGACAGTCATCATTGAGCATGATATCCGCTGTTAAAAAAAACATAAATAAAGCCTAATATACACTACTAAATACAAAACATTTTACACACAAACAAAAATTAAATCAAGATAGATTTGTCATTTGTGCCTCTCGTGCCATATTTATCTAAATGAATGGGTTTCTGGCTCAGCTCAACTGAAATTATGTTTTGATGATTGAATATATGTACATAGGTTTCTGTGGAAAAAAGTGACTATAGCTAGAGTCCCAAACCAGAGCTTAAAAATACATCTTTTTAAATGGCTTATTTTATTTGTTTTTATTCTAAATCGTTTATGATTTTTTGTGGCTATTTTTGATATTGTAGACGTCATAATTCAAAACGTACGTGCAGTTGTGTTGTTTTTGAATTCCGTTTTGTTCGGTTTTTAGACTTTAAATTTTAATGACTAAGGTATTTCTTTTTTAGTTTAAAATCCAGACGAAATTGTCTTTTAAAACTTCGCACTGATTGGATTCACATTTTTGGATTTTTGGACGATAAGCTTTTGTCTGAAGCATATCCCTAAATGCACCTTTACCACAGTTTTCCTGGCTTCCGCTGGAAAAAAAAATCAAAACAAATTATTGTAGGTCCTCTCAAAAACCTATACACAGAATTGGTTTAGAGTTTTAAGTCAAGTAGGCCCTTGCTCTATACGAGCTTCCCTGCCATGAGCCATCAATTTATCCGCTTTTCAAATTTTGGTTAACTTTATTAGAAATACAGAAAATAGTTCAGTCAGCAGTCATATTGTGTTTTCGCCATGCAAATTGTGGGGTAGTTTTGATTTTTTCCCTGCTTAATGTCTATTCGAGGGTGCTGAATCCGAATCTGTGGTTTGCGAATAAAATTTCGTGTTGCAAACAAGGAAAAAATGTAAAAAAAATGATGCAAAAATTCATATTTTTTGAGTTTTTCATTTATGACTCGAAAGCTATCAATTCTTTATAAATTTCATCAAAGTACAATACAAATTGAAAGTATACACCATTTCCAACAAATCTTTGTCAGAGGTTTTTTTTCCTGCGACAACCCATTTGGATTCAAACGCTAGTTGAAAATTGACGTAGGCATTTTTACTATTTCCGAAAATCCACTAGCAACCACTAATTAATTACTTTGTCTGACAAAATTTGAATTTTCGACTTTAATATGAACGGAGATATACTTTTCTAATGGTTATTGATTTGCTGAATTCTAATATAGCCTCAAAATTCCTGTAGCACATGACGTTTTTGAGATATGATTTGGATAAATTTTAGCTTGGCTAAATCTTGGAGAAAAAATGGGAACAAATATTAATGCAATCGGCAATCAGCCTCTATAGCTCCCCCCCTTTGGATCCTCCATTGGCGTCAGGAAATTTTAGTCGCAAATCTCAGATTATGATTCAGCAACCCCGAAAACATGAGAAGGGAACAAATCAAAACTACCCCACATATTGCTCGCTAGGGGCCCTTTTGAGCCCAAATTGACTGGGCTATAAAAGATTAAAGCATGGCTTAACACCAAAATGCAGCTTCGTTGCAACTGCTTTGAAGTTGGGTCAAATTGTTGGCAAATTTATCTGGCCAAGTAGGTATTTAAGTAATTCCACTTCTGATTTTTGTATACCTTTTACTTTTCATTAAATAAATCCTCAAGTATGATGCATGAGCTATTTATTGGTCCTGGGTAGTTATAATCTAAGCATTTTCAATTAAGTTATTCCCTCAACCTAAATTAACATGGCATGCAAGTAATCTCTTCTAATATGTCTATACAAATCTCTTGTCACGGTGTTTGTGGCCGAACTCCTCCGAAACGGCTCGACCGGGCTGCTCGGGTTTGGTTTTACATCGAACACCTCAGGAATCTATCCTAAATAGCAAATAAGTTATCTCCACTGCCGTCGTACTTGATGTATTCGACTCGATACAGCTGTATCCGAAATGGATCCCGAAAAGAACTGCGACACACAACAACAGCTCACTTTCAGTTTCAAATTTAGTATTTGTAATGAAGTTATACATCTTTTTTCCCCTAACTGCCTGGAATACCTATCAAGGAATAACCAACCTGCTGACTGACTAAAGTTTTATGGCTGCATAATTACAAGTCGCCTAGATACAACAATAAATATTATGCAGAATGAAATGATCAACAAAAGCCCCCTCCACAACCGATTTGTAAAATTAATTTAATGGCAAAATACAATTTATAACGACTGTTGTATTCGTTTCAAACCTAAAAGACACTTAATGAAACATAGAATGATCCCTTAAATCACTAATTCTTTCATTTTCACAAGCCCTAAAGAATTTTGACGAAAAAGACTTGGTTGTACCTAAGCTGTTGTTTTCCCAAGCTTAAAGAAAACCAAACAAAAAAACGATTCAGGGCTAAGCAATTTACATGCAAAGTTTGTTTTTTATTCAAGTTCCTAGGGAAACAAAAGGTAGACGAAAAAGATGCTGTAGTTTTGTTCAAGCCCTTGGAGAATTAGGCGAGCCAAACGATGTTAGTTCAGCAAATGTAAACATTAAATAAACTGAGGAGCTAAAGAATAAGTCATGATATTTTTATTTAATATTTTTTTTTCAGAAACTGAAAACCCGAAATTCAGATAGATGTCTTTCTGGTTAGTTTTTCAGTAGAGGGTTTTAGCAGAATTAGTTAATAATTAACACTATCGATAGCTAAGGATATCGATGGAACTCTTCATTAAGGATTCCATTGAACTCGACCACAAAAGTAAATGTAAACTTTCTTTGTAATCTCATTAGTTGTTATATATTTCGGATTCGGACTCAGCTAAGCCCCAGAGAACTTCTGAGCTAATTACTATAAAAACTGTGTTTCCGGCGCAAAAGAACTTTGGTATCGATGGTTAGAATGAAATATTTTCGAACAACCGAATCAAACAATTTTTGTTTACCAGAATCAGTGTCCTCGAAATTGAAAGTAAAAATTATATTTCAGGTTGTTTTTGCAGTCCGAAGATATTGTCCAAAATAGCTTTTTAAGACATTTATCCCTAAAAAATCGAAGGACAAATTGTAGGACTAAAGGCCATAAAAGCTATTTTAAATCAATAATTCAACAAGTCCAATCCTTGATGCTAAGTCTTCTACTTGGCTGATTTATTTCAGTAGTGTATAGAATTTGTATTATAAAAAAACTTCTTATAGAAACTATGCAAAAAAAAAAAACAGCTTAATGATTAGTAGTTCTAATATTGTACACAGGGTGTCCCGGACCTGAGTGGAAGTATTTTAGGGTGTGGTTCCAGTAGCGGATCCAGGATTTGGCTGTGGGGGGGCTTGAGGCTCCTATTTTAGACATATCATTTAAAAAAATGCACAATCTCTCTCAATACTAACTTTCTTTTCTCAGAATGTAGGCCAGTTGGCATAGTATAGTTGCAGGATAGTTACACTGTACAAAAAGTTGTTAGGATAATTCAAATGGCTTTCTTTTTTAACTGAATGATTTTTGTAGAATTTATACATTCAGGCAGTACGTAGATCGTGCTGAGTTTTATCTCTCACATAAAAATAAAAATACTAGGCAGAATTTAGGGGAACATTTTGTATGGGAGCAACATTTTATCACGTTTCAAAGATATTGGTTAAAACATCTTATTGATATTGGTTTAACGCTAAAGCAAGCATTTACAGACACTCAATTTTGTTTGATGATTGACTGAATGTATTGATTTATTTCATTTTATTTATTTATTATTTTAAAGAAAACCAAAGAGAAACTTAGACTAAAACTAGCATCGTTTTAAGATAACGTATTAAATCATCAAAACATCTTCGAACTGCAAATTTTTAGTTTTCAATTTCGAGGACACTGATTATAATAAACAGTAATTGTTTGATTCGGTAGCTCGAAAAAATTTCATGCTGAGTTTTGTTTTTGCATCAGAAACACAGTTTTTAGAGTTATAAGCTCTAAAATTTTTCGGGGGTCATCTAAGCCCGAAAGATATCAACAGAAGAGCTTAGGAAAAAGGTGATATTTGCTCTTGTGGTCAAATTCAATTCTATTGATATCATTAGCTTTCTTTAATTTAACTTAAAGAAATAGCGTGCTCTACTCAAAATTTTACCTGAAAAGAAATTTTAAAAGCAAAAGGTAACATTTTTCACTCAGTAAAAACACTTACATATCTAAATTTCGGTTTTAAATTTCCGAAAAACTTTATTAAATGCAAATATCAGGTGTTGTCCTTAAGCTCCTCAATTGCATTGAACATATAAATTTGCTGAAGCAACCTCGTTTGTTTCGCCCAATGCTCTTCGGGCTTGAACATAAACTCTGAATTTTTTTGCGTCTACCTTGTTTTTGTGACCAATTCCCTAGGGGCTTAAAAAAAAACACAGTTTACATGTGAATTATTAAGCCCTAACATTATATTTTTGTTCAGTTTCCTTGAAGCTTGGGAAAACAACCGCTAATATGTAAAATTTGTAAAGCCCTAGTCCTTATCGAATTTCTTTAAGGCTTTTGAAAAAACACAGCCAACATCCAAATTTGCTAGCCCCATTCTTGTTTTTTTTTTTCAATTCTCTTAGGGCTTAGAAGAACACATTTTAGGGGTAAATTGATTAGCCCAAACCCTGATTTTTCATCCCTCTTGTAGGGATGCAGGGGGGAAGTTTCTGAAACAGTTGACTTTTAATGCAAAAAAAAACTTTTAAAAATCAACGAAAACACATCTTATAATGTGCTATAGTTTTTTTGTTAATCCTCCATTCTTGCATTTGATTTTTAAATCAAGTTGTTTAAGCGAATAGTTTTTGAGAAATTAGATTTCAAAGTCAAAATTAAAAAAAAAAAAATTGTGATTTTTCTTAAGTCGATATTTTTCAAAATTTTACGTAATTAACTGTATTTTTTGTGTTAAATATTCAAAGCCCTCTTTATTTTTAAGTGCATTACTGAAAACCAGATGGAAAAATCTTCCTTAGTTTTTGAGAAATTAAGAAAAAACAAAAGGTACTTTTACCAAAAAAGCCCGAAAAAATTAATTCATTAATGAATTATCCATAATTTAACCTTTTTTTCGGGCTTATTTGGTAAAAGTACCTTTTGTTTTTCTTAATTTCTCAAAAACTAAGGAAGATTTTTCCATTTGGTTTTCAGTAATGGACTAAAAGTAATGAAGGCATTGAATATTGAACACAAAAAATGCACTTAATTACGTAAAATTTTGAAAAATATCGACTTAAGAAAAAAAAAATCAAAATTTCTTTTGTTAGTTTTGACTTTGAAATTTAATTTCTCAAAAACTATTCGCTAAAACGACTTGATTTAAAAATCAAATACAAGAATGGAGTATTAGCTTTCAAAAAAAGATGTGTTTTCGTTGATTTTTAATGTTTTTTTTTGCATTTAAAGTCAACTGTTTCAGGAAATGCCATCCCTGCCTCAGGGAGGGGAGATACAACTTTCCCCCCATACAATTTTTTTTAGAACAACCCCAGGAACCACATCCTAAAATACTTCCACTCAGGTCCGGGACACCCTGTATATGTAACAACAATGTTGACAATGTTTTTGTATGCCAAAAAATCCACGTAAGTTAAAGGGAAACTTAATACAAATTGTGTATGACAAAGTTCCTCACTATGTTACTGATGAGTCCAAGTAAGTAAGCCGGACGAAACGCCAATTTGTAGGACTAAAAGCCATAAAAAGCAATTTTGAATAAAATTTTTCATTTGGTATATTTTTCCATTTTGAAAAATTTGTTTGACTCTGCCGACTGGCCTACGTTCTGAGAAAAGAAAGTTATGATTGAAAAATATTGCGAGTATGGTTGAGCCTTTTTTAAATGATGTGTCTTAAATAAAAGCCTTAAGCCCCCACCCCCACAGCCAAATCCTGCACCTACTGCACCACCTCTCTTCGTTATTCTTGTTTTGTCGTTGCCTTAAGACTTGGGAATACGTCCCCACCTGTCGTTCGTCTTACGAATCAGTCAAGACTTGTTTTGTCGTTGCCTAAGAAGTCCCAACCTTTGTCGTCTTAGGCATCAGTCAAGACTAGGGAATCCATCCCATGACCTCTGCGCAATCTCTATAGTTTTGCTGTTGCCTTAAGACTAGAGAATACGTCCCTACCGTGTCGTCGTCGTCTTAAGCATCAGCCAAGACAAAAACTGTCCCACCACCTCCACGCAATCTTTATTGTTTTGCCGTTGTCTAAAGACTAGGGAGTACGTTCCAGCCATCGTAGTTTATATTTAAGAACTACGAAAATTGTACATATATGAAATACGCTGTTAAGTGAAAGGAAGACTTTCAATAAACAATTGTATAAATTGGTAAACGGTTTCGCCCTGGGGGTCAATTCTCGATCTGTGAAACTATGAAGTGATAATTATGATAGCGCTTTCACGCCAAATGAGATTTTCGAAGTGTGAAAAAATGAAAACAAATGCCAAAATGTTCTCATATGATAATTCGTTTATCACAATCATTTCATTCTGTGAAAACCTGTGAAAAGAAAAATGATAAACACAAACAAATTGTACTCATTTGAAACACCCAAGTCACCATCTTGGTCTTTCTATGACGTCACAATCATCTTTTTATATGAGAAAGTGGTAGCATTTTTCATGTTAGTACTTTTTAGTACTCATTTTGACAGCTGTTTGTCATAACGAGTTCGGGAATCGCCTTGCGCGTGTTTGTGAAGTGATAAAATGATAAAACTCTGTGAAAACTGAAATGATAACTTTGTTTTCATTTCACAGTTTCACAGATCGAGAATTGACCCCTCGACACCCTACTGACTTACCTCAGCTGGAAAAAAAAGCATCACATATTTAACTTTCAATTTATGATAACGTTCGATTTATTTGATAATTTGTATGGCAGAACAACGTTTTCCGGGTCAGCTATTATATCTGTTGAAATTAATCCCTATTTCTCTTTGTCACGCAATAACTCATGAATGGCTTGAACGATTTGGATGATTCTTTTCAGATTATCTTTGATATTTGT
This sequence comes from Dasysyrphus tricinctus, assembly GCA_963921185.1. Taxonomy (NCBI): domain Eukaryota; kingdom Metazoa; phylum Arthropoda; class Insecta; order Diptera; family Syrphidae; genus Dasysyrphus; species Dasysyrphus tricinctus. The sequence goes on from OY992531.1 coordinate 20,562,176, forward strand.
CTGCAAGTGTTTTAGTGAAGTTTGGCTAAATTCGGTCCTATAGTTTGCTAAAAATGTGCGGAAAAACACGCTATTTTGTATAACAAAATTAATTTTGAAATTGAGTTTGAAAACAAATCAATGAATTATGAAATTGTAGGTTTTCAGAAAATAAAATAAAAAAAAAAAAAATATTACATTCGAATCTCCATTATCCGGTATTCGATTAATAGAAGACGCAAAATTTTGCTTTGTTGATTTGTTTTAGAAACTTGTGTCTATACCCGAGCGAAGCGGGGATGGGCCAGCTAGTTTTCTATAATTTTTCATTGTTTTAAACTATAATTATATTTTTTTTTTCAACTATCAATTAATTTAAAATTTCTGTTAAGATAAATCATTCGTAGAAGTAGGTAAAGTCCTTTAAAAATCTAACGTACCATGGCAATATCTCAATGATAACTCCTTCCAAGGAAGAGAAATAAAAACGTCAAGATCTAATTACTCAAAGGATATTATATTTCCTGTCTCCTTTAAAAATAAATAGAAATATATGTACAACAAGTTTAAGGACGACTTGTCTTCTAACTGTTTCTTTAATTTAACTTTTGTTTCCCATCACAGAAAGAGATACCTATTCTTTTGACTTGAACTTGGTTCTTCAAACATTCAAACGAATATCCTTCATTTTAATTATTATCAAGTTTAAGTTCCCGACTGAGATGCGTTTGTTTTTTCAATTTCCTTTTGTACCGTGAGATATTACAATATAGCTCTAGCCAAGCCATCAGTAGTGCTGTGCTGTGCTTAATGCTGAGTGCTGACTGCTGACTCAGGCGAATTGGGAGTTTCGCGATATAAACGGCCATCATATAATAACCATTATGGCCATCACGTCCAATTGGCAATAGAGAGTCCTTGTAGACAATTTGTAAACAATATGAAATGATTATTTATTGCCCAATAATACAATTATGACTGTATAAGGACTCGTTGTCCTTTGGATGGGAATTATTTTCTACACGCACACAAACAAATAAATTGAAAACATTCTCCTCAACAACCAACAGGTTCTATAGCAGCTATAACGGTAAGGAAGTTGATGTTTTGGTGTTGTTGTTGTTGTTTTTGCTGTTTAACATTTGAAGGTCATCAGGGAGAAGGTATCGGTGGTATCTCGATATCTGTATGTATAAATGTTGGTGTCAGTTTAATAAAGACAACAATGAGACAGTAGGAATATCCATCCCCTCGGCTCTTGGACAAAGAACTCAAATTGTATCTACAACTGATAGCATTGGACGACGGACATGGACAAAAGTATATTATGTAGATATGGAAAGACAGAAAACGCAAAAAATGGAATAATAAAACACAAATATAATTGCCAATTGATTGCGCGACCAACAGCAACGGCTGTGCCACTATGACAGCCACCACCTACATCAGTAAAGTGTATGTATAGTGAGGAGCTTGTAGCGCCAAAATAAACACTTAAAACCCAACACACCTCCATCTTGGACAGAACATATTTGCTAGAGAGTTAGATACTTTATTTTTGCGTCTTCTCCTCTGTATAGATTCAACGAGTCGCAGTGACAATTCAGTCATCGCAAGTTATTTGATCCACGCGTTTTGAGGGTCTTGAGTGCTTTTTTTTTTCTTCTTTCTTAGTAGTAAGACGCGCAGCTTAAGTATAGTAGTTATCGACAACTAGCTACTATATTGGCTACAACGACGACGACGTTAGTGATGTGTAGTTTTATCGGCAGCATATCGACACTCATGGTATGCTAAACGCAAAAAGATTAATCTACAACATAAATACCTACCTGTATCTCTCTCTCTCTATGTATAGCCAAAGTGTTTTAAGTTTTTAACTAAAGCGAGTTAAAATAGCTTCTAGTTTGTAACTAGTTGCACATACGGTCAGTTTAATAAATCATCGCTTGGTGCATCGTTCCGATAAAGCGTGCGGCGATATTTCTTGACCTTTTTGAAATTTTTTGTTCGCATTTTTTCAACATTCTCAACGGAATTTGTGTAAAATTTAAAAATTTATAACCAATTCGAATTGAATCTTCTGGCAAAGTGATTTTTTTTTGTGAATCGTAAATGATTTGAAATTAAATATTTTGAGAAGTTTACCTTGTGCATTAGTGTGTATGTGGAAAAAGAAAATAGTATTTGAAGCTTTAAAGTGATCACGCATTGACACCGCAACTATAAGGATAACATGAATCATTACACCATCGAAGTTTTCTATATTTAATACATATTTATTTAAGTACCTATAATAACCATAAGTTTAGCATTTTTAACTTTTTCAATTTGGTCAAAAAGATGTCCTATAACTCTCTTCTTTTTTGTTAAATTTAAAAAGCTAATGGAGGTATAGTGTTTCACTGCTTCCTTAGAAGTTTGGATTCGAGTCCCAATTTCTATATCCCCCAGCTTCAACTGCAAGCCATCACACCTTAATAAAGGTTGTGTCCTAGTTTTAAAAAGTAGAAATTTTCTTTTAAAACCTTCTCAGCAATGAAAACAAATTTCAATTTTTTTAGAAAAAAAAAAAAAATGATATTCTGCTTCCACTCTACTTATACAAATCATGGTGGAAAGGGTTGGCTTATAGCCACGCGGTGCGTTAGGCTGATCCTATGTCAGCATAGAAGGAAACGGCTGCTTCGTCGTTGTCGGTGAAAATATTGGCATCCAGGGTTTCCATCACACTGCACTGAGGTACCTCGGTTCAGTATGTCGTTGCTCGGTGGCCATCGTTCTCATTAGTTGATTAGGGGGATTGACGGTGTTCTGCACTAGCTTCTTTGCTGAATTTAGTAGGTATTTGTCCAGTTAACGGTATAATCTCTACTTTTCTGTAGAGTTCGTTCCTGTAATGTTTTCTTCGGTACCAGTTGAAGTGGAGCCCGGTGTAGATTCTTAGCATCCTCCTCTCGAAGATTTGGAGTTCCTTCATCGCTGATTTTGTAATTGTGAATCAGACTGGGAAAAAATACCTGATGAATGGCCACAGGAGTTGCTTGTACACAAGTATCTTCGTCTGTTGGTTTAGTACTGATCTTCTCCTCATCAAAGCGTGTAGTCGATAATGTCCAGTTCGCTTTTCTGAGAACACTTTTTGAGTGCCAGTTCAACCTTGCGATTTGTTGAAGTTGATTCCCAGGTATTTGACATTCCTTTTGGCAGCAATGGTGGATCTATCTGGATGCTTCAGAACTAAGTTTCTGCAAGTGGCTGCTGAGCGACTCCTGCCGTGACTGGGTCTCCTGAAGCAGACAAGATCCAATTTTACTAAGTGAGGGTTGATGCCCAATTTCTTGTAGAAATCGAACAGTCTGTTGATGTGAGCCTCTTCTATACGGACTGCAACTAGTGGTGATATTGAGTTTGCGTACATAAGCGAGTAATCAGCAAAGAGCAGGTTTTCACAGCCAGCTAAGGTGGGTTGGTCTGATGTCATCAGACTGTAGAGGAAAGGGTCAAGTTTCGAACCTTTCAGTTTTGATGTTCTTCACAGACGATGAGCAGTTCCGATAGCAAGTTCCTAGAAGAAAGAAAAGAAAAAAGAATTTTTATTAGTGGCGGAGGTAAATGTAGCTGATGTAGTTTATTCAGCTTCAAGGGCATCTATCCAGTCGCTATCGAAAGCTTTCTTGACTTCCAGAAAGCATCCGACGGTGACACGATGACTGTTGAGGGCTACGCTGATGTCATGTTGGAACTTCTGGAGTGGGATGTAGTTTTGAGTGTTTTTCCCTAAGGCCGATCTGCATGTCAGGAATTATGTTGTATTCGCTGCAAAACTTCTTAAGTTTACTTAGTATCAGCTCTTCTAACAGCTTGCTTATAGGTGTTATGCTCAGGAGGGATATTAGCCTGTAGTAAGAGATCATTTTCCTGAGACCTTTCTTCGGGATTGCCACGATCTTTGTTGTTTTCAATTTTTGAGGGAAATAAGTACATAATTGTTCTTGACACAGTTTCAGGATGATAAATTTGGATATTCCATCTGGTCTGACTGACTTCTTTGGCATTTGGCCTGCCAGCTGCTGATAATTTCAGCAATTTCTTCTGGGGCACTCAGGTTTGGGCTGCCAACTGGGTCTGGCTCTGCCGTATTAGGTGCCAGTGTTACTTGGATGGAATCCTTCACTTCATCAAGGAAGACTGGATCTGCAAATGGGTTGGTTTCCTTCAAAGTACTCAGCAAATGCCTCAACTTTATCCTGTGTCGTTATAACTTCTCCATTGTTGGTGATAATAGCTTCCAGCATCGGTGGGGTTTTCCCAATCAGTTTGTTGATATTCTTGAAGGTTCAGGTTTAATTGATTGCAGTCTCTTGTTAAATTTGTTATTATGGCAGTGTTGGATAGAGTTCCGCAACATAATGTTGACACACTATAGTTCGCTCCATACTGTCTGGTAGTACCTACTGTTTGTTGTGTTCAGTTTCCTCAGCGTTTCTTCAGTTATTGTCGATGAATGTAGAGATTCTGGTTATACTTAGGAAGGTGCTGGTATCTGTCCTTTGGTGGTCTTGGGCTGTTTTTGGATATCCAGTGCACTTGAAATAGCTGCTTCCAGAAAGTTGATGGCTGCGTCTGTTTTTGTGTTCTGCAGGTTCCTATTTTGGGGTGGCAGTATTGTGGTGGATTCTTTGCCTGGTCGGAATGTATCCACATGCAGTCTCCAATAGTTGATGATGTGCTCAGTTGGTTCGGTCGGTCGTCTGGAAGATGGGTTCTTGGAGTTTGATGTTTAGCTGAGCAGCTTGATGGTCTAAGTCCCCGGGTATTGTAGAAAAGTTGTAGTTCCTTAGTTCTGGAAGTATGCAAGAAGAATATTAGACGTAGAAATAAATAAATCAAGTGTCAATGGTTTTTCGGGTTAGGTTGGTTTTTGTTGTGGAACAACCACTAAAGAGTGTTGAAATTTGAAATGTTTACTATAAAAACTTGAATGATTAAAAATTAGGAAAAACCAACCACCAAAATCTGAAAATTTTTCTTTTAAATTCGCAAAAAATTACATTTATATCAGTCACTTCACATTTTTGGATCCAATGAAGCCTGTCAAAATTTGTATTGAAAATATTAATGAATGTCTGACACGTATCAAAAATGGTTTTAAATAAAATATCAACTAAACAACTCACAAAATTGCCTTAATGCGACCGTTTACAGATTTTCATTTCCGGTCTAATCTTAGTTAACTGCAGAAACGTATTTTTGAGTCGATTGAAATCCTAAAGTTAATTCATCCACTTTGGACGAAATTGTAAGTTTTTTCCGCTGTGGTGCCATTTAGGTTTTAGATATAGTGAAAGTTATTGACAGTGCAATTTCCATTGTTGTGCCTGACACTTGACACCACCCTTTAAAATCGAACTGACCCCCCAGTGAGGCTTGGGCCCCACGTTGGGAAATACAACATTACATTACATACATACTACGGGATCATGATATTATCTTGAATGACACAAAATCTCGAATGGACAATATCTCCAACAAAATTTTTATCTTGAATTACATAGTCCTCAGCGACATCGGCAGCTACAGCTGCGACATTCATGGCCAAACGACCAGTCCGGTGGCAGCCACGCCCTATGGTCTCCTGTGGTTTGCAGTCTGTTCAAGTCGAGTAGCTAAGCGCTGGAATGATTACCCAGTAGGCGCGACACAATTAGGAAATCGATGTCAAAATGGATGCTGAGCTAACACCATCGACCGATTTTGTCAGTCAAAACAAACGACACAATGGCCGCGTTCAAGTTTAAATGGATAGCTTTTGTAGGATAGCTTTGTATCCATGTTTGTTTCAGAACGCCAGTCAGCTGTTGTTGACATTTTTCTCATAGCATAGCTTCGTATCTTCAAATCTTTAGAGTAGCTTGGAGTCTCTTTTTTGCCAACAGCTGTTTTGTAATCAGCTGCGATTTAACAAGGGATTATAACGACACAAACCTAGCCAAGTAGCTTTGGAAACAAGGACTCAAAAAAGGAATCAAAATCATATGTACCCGTGGGCTCCGTGAAATAAGACGTCAAAGAAAAAATTAAATTAATCCCCAAAAATATGTACAGGCAACAGTAAGGAAAATTCTCAAATTTATGTTTTTCACTTTTTTCGTCCTCATTTTATTATATTCTAAGCGCCTAGTTTCATTATGAAATAAGACCCTTATGCTGTTGTGCAAAAAATCACAAAAATTTGAAAATCCGCTGTGAAGGGGCAACCTAGTAAAAACAACTTCGCTCTAAAAATTTATCTTTAAGAAACTATGTATGGCGTATGAGTGTTTTTTTTTTGTTGCAGATGTTAAACTCTTTTAAATCATTAAAAACGCAAACACTGAAAATAATTTCATTGAATTAAAAACACATAATGTAAAGAAAATGTCATAAATTTGGCAAATGGCGTCTTACGTCAATCATATTTGACATTTGTGAACTAGACAGCTGCAGCATAAAAATAGACAAGCAATGGAGCGCAATACTCTACAAGAGCATAAAATAATTGGCTGCGGTCAAACTTTGTCCCACTCACGCAATACCCTGTTGCTCCACCTAAGTATGGAGCGTGCAAATGCGTTAACACGTACTGCATGAAGACTTAAAATTATGGTAATTAGCTAATGTTGAATTCTATTGATAATGTCATATTAAAAGGAACTAAGACGTTCATGGGGTTTTATTGTAAAAATCATCAAAGGGGTCATTGAAGATGAGAAAACCGCGGAGTGATATTGAATGCGAGGGCGCATTTTTAAGAGGAGGGGCAAAATCACCCTTTTTGGTTTTTTGCATATAACTCGAAAACGAAGCAAAATTTCGAGATAGTTCTAAAAACCTTTTTTGTAAAACCTTTACCATCGAAATGGATTTTTGAAAAAAAAAAATGTTTAGTTTGCTAGATTAAAAAAAAAAAAAAAATGTGGAAAATGTGAAAAATCGCATTTTTTGGTTTTTCTTACTTGTTTGCTTATAACTTTTTTAGCAGCAGAGATAGGTAAAGGGAGTTGGGGCACCTTATTACGATTTTCATTTGAACTCAAAAATCGGGCTTCATATTGACAGTAATATCAAAGTGAAAAATTTTATATTGCCCCCTTATTGCAAGAACTAGGAAACTCAATTTTATATATTTTGGAGATAGCAACGTTCATAGATACCTAGCTATTTGATGACGTAAGAAAGTTTAATTTTATGTTTCTTGCACTTTACAAATATCCTATATTTGTCTACAGCAGAAAAAAATTTGACAAAAAGTCTTGAAAAGTGTTCAAAATAATACCGGTTTTGGCGAGATATTGTAAAAATTTAAAATTAAGTAACCTAGTTCTTGCAATCAGGGGACGATATGTTCATTGTCTTTCTAACTAGCTTTTATGATAAGAAATAAATCTAAGTCTCATTCAGAAAAAATATTAGGCTCAATATATTAAGTAAAGGAATTTGTATCAAACTGCCCCATTCACGGGGAACATTGATACATACAAGGAAACTTTGATTTATAGCAAATTGTCAAGTTAGCAAAGCAACTTTGACGAATCGAAAAATGGTAAGTTGGATAACTTGCCGTTAATTAGTCGTTAATTAGTTGTGAAAAAATCAATTTGATCGTGCAATGTTTTCGATGTTTTTTGGGTTCTTCGGTAGCATGACATCAAGTTGGCAAAGTACTATCTACCTATCTATCTATCTATCTATCATTTAAGTGGCAAACTATTAAGCCATAAGCAGCTTGGTACTAGCAGTTTTAGTCCCTTTTTAAGATGGTGCTTTGCTAACTTGATATGAAGCTAACAAAAAATTAAAAAAAAACATAGAAAACATTGCACGATTGAATTCAATTTTTAACAACTAATTAATGACTAATTACGGCAAATTTAAGCCATAAGACATTAAGTGTAAGAAGTTTTTCACACTTTTCGAGTAGTGTAAAATTAGCAAAGCACCCAAAAAACATTGAACAACAAAATCTAAATTGTCACAACTAATTAACGACAAACTATGCACCGATCCATTTTTCGATCCGTGAGAGTTGCTTTGCCAACTTGATATCAAGTTAGCAAAGCACCCAAAAAAACATAGAAAACATTGAACGACAAATTCGGAATTGTCACAACTAATTAACGACTAATTAACGGCAAATTATCCAACTTACCATTTTTCGATTCGTCAAAGTTGCTTTGCTAACTTGGCACGCATCAAAAATGCCAATTGTATAGCTGGGCAATTCCATGGTAACTCACGTTACATTTGGGAGAGTTTTACGTTCTCTTTTATTCAAATTTCAATACTTATATGAATATAAATTAAACAAAATGTATACGCTATACATGGTAATGATTTCGACTGCTAGGAAAAATTAAAATTTTTGGGAAAAATAAATTACTTCTTAGTAAAAAGTACTAAAACATGTTGGTAACTCACGTTACCATATTCGGACACGGGTTTTGAAGCAGTACTATGCATATTTTCTAAAAATTAAACAAACTAATTAAACTTAACTGGTTTGTTGAATAAGATATAAGAACATATCAGCCTGTTTATATCCGTACATAAATTTTCAATTATTGAAAATATTTTATATAAATTTAATAAAATACATCGTAACTCACGTTACAAAAAGTCGGTAACTCACGTTATTTCACGTTTTTAACTTAAAAATTTAGGGCTTTGCCTTTTATAATTTCATTTTATTTTCAGCCGTATGTTTGTTAGGTGAAGGATATTTTGTATTTCTAATTTCAAAACTAGCGAACAATAGACAGGGAGCGAGATAAATTTTCCATTTTTCTATCTTCATGTCCACTTTTTCATGGAATTACCCAGCTTTAAAAACTTAAAATCAGCTTAGTTTGAACAAGTATTTCTCGGTCGATTTTTATCCAAACGGTTTTTTGAATAATTCATTTAAAAGAAAAATTAATTATCTTTCTTTTAAATGGAACAATGTCTATACACTATACCTATCTCTGCTGGTAAAAAAGTTATAAGCAAATGAGTAAGAAAAACCAAAAAATGCGATTTTTCACATTTTTCCGCAATGATTTTTTTTTAATTTAGCTAACTAAAAATTAAATTTTTTTTTTTTCAAAAATCCATTTCGATGGTAAATTTTATTTTCTACAGAAAAGTTTTGCAGAACTATCTCGAAATTTTGCTTCGTTTTCGAGTTATATGCAAAAAACCAAAAAGAGCGATTTTGCCCCTCCTCTTAAAAATGCACCCTCGCATTTAATAGCACTCCACGGTTTTCTCATCTTCAATGACCCCTTTGATGATTGTTAGATACAATGAAATCCCATGAACGTCTGAGTTCCTTATTGCCCTGTTTTTTTGGACATAATCAATAGCTTCAAGGAGGAAAAAATCCAGTGGTTAAATCTAAAATGCCTACTTGCTGGGACAGTGCATCGCAGTCTTTATCTTCTTTTGAAGAACAAAAAAAAATTATGTAGAAAAGAATATTAGATATCTGCAACCTGCAAGTTATATTTCTTGAGAAACAGTATGGCTGTTTGCTTCTAAGCATTCGATTCAATAAATGAGATTTAACCATGAGATTTGGTTTGAGGTTTCAGCTTGCATGTATTGCAGTGCTAACAGCCGATCTTCTTCTTCAAACCAAAAACAGTATTGTTTACTTCGATTTTTAATATTTTAAATAGAACGTGCTGTACCTATGTACATGTAATAGGGACTAAAAACTTCAACTTTAGCTTTAAAAACGCCTGGATAACCCTTTACAACGTTATATTGATAAATTTTCCAGTTAAATATTTTAAATTTTCTATTTTTTTGGTACTAAAAAGTATTCTTGCCAAAATTTATTTGTAGTTTTGCAATGCAATTTTGTAAAAATCCAACAAAAATTTCATAAAAATTCCGATGTATTTTCCAAGGAAACAATTCTGTTTTTCGACAAATAATTTCTTGCCGACTAAAAAAAAAAATAATACTCCGACGTCAAAATATAAAAATATTTTAAACAAAAACGTATGTCAAAAATGCCTCATTTTATGAATACCGTAGAGTTTTCAGATGTTACTCAACTGACCTCAATATGTTGGCATTTCTCATACATATACAGAATGTGCATAGTATTTAAAACAATTACGTCAATTCTTTAAGGAAATTTAATGCTGACTTCTATTTTATTGATTTTATTCAAAAACTCTATAACCGGAAAGCTATAAAATAATAATTTATTAAACAAGATTTTCCTTTCCTCTTTTACGATTATATCTTTTTGAAATCTCAAAAAAAAAAAAAAAAAAACACAAAGGGCAATTTTTATTGTTTTCTCTATCCGGAAAAAAATCCTTAAATATACTGGACGTCAGCCACAGCAGCAATTTCGGAATCTTAAAGTTATCTATCGATATAATCCATTATATCATTCTGGAAAGAACACAAATACAAAAAAAAAAAGATATTCCATGCCCCAACAATAAAAAGATCTAATCAAATCACCAAACCAATAACCTTTTTCCCTTCCTTTTTGCACCTCATAAAAGAAGAAGAGAAAATACGAATCTAAATAAAAACAAAAATTATAAATCCTTTACCACCCATCATCTAACAAATCAAAAATTGTACGTGACTGTAAAAGTACGTAAAATACAACAAAAAAAAATAATTTAGTATGTCCTAAATACCACAAAAAAAAACCTGCAAAAATTGGATAATGATCAAAAAAATCCCTAAAAATAGGTAACGTGAAATGGAAAAACTTTTTCGATAAAAAAGGACCTTTATGGGCCTCACTCACTCATTGAATGAAAAAAGTACTTCCCAGGCAATCTTCTTAACTAGATTACAAGGGTTTCAGGGTTTCACTTATTTTTATAACACTTCATTCAACTCTAACCCTTCTTGGCAGTAGCAGTAGCAGAGTAGCACTACCATCATCAAATAACAAACGTTTTAGAAAAGCCTTTTTAAATGGCTGATGTTTGGAAAAAAAAACTTTTACCTGCTTTTGGCAATGAGGAAGCCATTCCACAATCAAAGCATCATAAAGTCGAAAAGTACACCACAAAAGTGAGTGTTAGATACTCTTATTCTCACTCTGACTCGCACCCCTTTTAAGAATCACTTGAACTCCTTGAAACTTTGACAATATACATACTTTGGGACTTGTAAAAGTTCGTAAGAAGCAGGATTTTATAAAGCTATTTGGCTTTTGACCAATTTCCCCCACTCGAGGGCATGTTGGATGACTTTGTATCTTTATAGCAAACATGTGAATAAAATTGGAAATTCCGAACATATTTATGTATGGTAGATGGAAAGCCTGAGTAAAGAGGATGCCAAAAGAGGTGCTCATGTATGTAGATCCGGTGTTTAAAGAAAACCTCTGGCATCTTCGAATGTGAGTAAAAATATAAACTTATTCTGAATTGAATTCAAACGCATTCAGACATTTTATAGGATTATTTTTGAATAAAATGAAACATCAGTTCTTTGCTGTGTACACTCGAAGTAGGTATAAACTCCTGGTTCCTATTTCTAGATTTTATATGTGGAGAAGCTTCAAGTTCTGGATTTGTATACTTTGGATATACGCCCTGTGAGTTGAAGATACGTGATCTGAATATAAGGCAATAGTACAATAATAGTGCTGTAGGTATATCCTGGAGACGTTATATGAATTATTTAATTAAGTGAAAAGGATTCATTTCCAGCAGAGAGAGAGAAACACCGATATTCTCTCCTACCTCATAAAAGAATTTCGAATGAAGTTCATGGCTCACGTCGAATTCTGAGAATGTGTTGCATTAATTAGTCGATCTTATATAGTAGATGCTCTTTTCATTTCGATGTTGGATTCGTTTGGTATGAATTTTCATACTACGAAATATTCTCCCAAGCGCGTGACCGAATTTCTTCCTTTTCAACAATTGTTATCAAAACCAAAAGCAAAAATTTGGCCTGCAAATACTTTTACTGAATTTAAGGAAGTCTAAGTGGGGCGTATGTGTACCGAAATTATTAAATTTATGCAGGAAAGGCTGTAATTTTATTTTTTTTACTATAAAACTAACCAACTTACAGAGTTTGTTGATAGTTCAATTATTACTTGCGATATAGGCTAGTACAGTTTTGGATTCGTGCAAAAAAAATTTCGAAATAACAATGAAACATGACATAACGATGATATTATTATTTTTTTTATTATTTTTATATTTATCCGGCTCCCGATCCATGAAGGGTCTCTGCCTGAGATATTGCGGTCTTCCATCGGTTGCGGTCCCTCGCACGCTCCCTCCAGTCGTCGAGACCAAGCGCTCTTGCGTCTGTGACCGCCTGGTCCCTACAGCGGAGGTTCGGTCTTCCTGGTCGTCTCGAACCTGGGGGCTGGGATTCGAAGATTTTCTTGGCTGGAGCGTTGTTGTCCATTCGCTCGATGTGGCCGAGCCAATGTAGTCGACGTGTTTTGGCTCTTTGGACTACATCCACATCTTGGTACAGCTCGTACAGTTCACGATTGAATCTTCTCCTCCAATCGCCCTCTTCGCATATAGGACCAAATATCCGCCGTAGAATTTTTTCTCGAAAGTGCCCAGGATCAATTCCCCTTTTTTACTTATCGTCCAGCACTCGGCACCGTAGAGTAGAACTGGTAAAATTAGAGTTTTGTATAGCGTGCACTTTGTCTTTCGAGAAAGGAGTTTTGAACCCATTTGTTTGGCCAAACCGAAGTAGCAGCGGTTCGCTAGGGTAATTCTTCGTCGGATTTCCACTAAGGTGTCGTTCGTGGGATTGATGTTTGTTCCGAGGTAGGTGAACTCCTTGACTACCTCGAAATTACTGCTACCAACAGTGACGTTTTGTCCTAGGCGATGGACAGATGAGGCTTTGTTTGTTGATAGCATATACTTTGTTTTGTCCTCATTCACTTCAAGACCAACGCGTTTCGCCTGTTCATCAATAGCTTTGAATGCTTCAAGTACAGCTCTCTTGGAACGGCCGATGATGTCGATGTCGTCCGCATAACCAAGCAGTTGAGAAGACCTGTTACAGATAGTGCCTTCCATGTTAACACCACTCTTGCGCACTATCTGCTCCAGGACTAGGTTGAAGAAATCACATGATAGCGCATCTCTTTGTCTGAACCCTGTACACGTCTGGAATAACTCGGATGAGCTGTTACCCATTTGCACGTTGCACCGCGTATTTTGTAACGTCATGCGGCATAGCTGGATCAGTTTTTTCGGGATCCCGAGTTCCGACATCGCCAATAGAAGCTCTTGGCGACTTATGCTATCATATGCGGCTTTGAAGTCGATGAATAGGTGGTGGGTCTCGACTTGAAATTCGTTGGTCTTTTCCAGGATTTGCCTTAATGTGAAGATTTGGTCTATCGTTGATCTGCCTGGCCTAAAGCCACACTGGTACGTGCCGATCATAGTGTTGCAGAAAGGTTTTAGACGCTCACATAGTACGTTGGATAGGATCTTGTAGGCAACATTAAGCAGGGATATGCCTCTGTAGTTCTTGCAGGACATAGGATCGCCTTTTTTGTAGATTGGGCATATGGAGCTATTTGACCAGTCGTCGGGCATACTTTCCTCCTCCCAAACTTGGTTGATGAGCTGGTGCATGCACCCTACCAGAACATCTCCTCCATACTTGAAGAGTTCCGCTGGTACGCCATCCGAGCCGGCGGATTTCTTGTTCTTAAGCTTGTGGATGGCTTTCTTAACCTCTTCAGTACTGGGTGCTGGGACTGGATCTTCATTGACTGGTCTAATGCTTCTTTGTTCCCCTGTCGCCTCCTCTACATAATGTCCATTAAGCAGCTGCTGGAAATGCTGCTTAAACACGTCTACAATTCCCTGTGCTTCGGTGACTAGGTTCCCTTCGCTGTTTCGAAGAGCTTGCGTGCCAGTCCTATAACCAGATGCCAGTTGCTTGGCTGTTTTGTAGAACCGGCGGGTGTTGGTGGCGGTGCTGGACTCTTCGAGATACTTGAGCTGAGAGGCTGCGGATGCTCTTTTCTTTCTACGCAGGGTTTTTTTCTCTTTCCTTCTCTTTTCACGGTACTCCTCTCTTGCTGCTCTTGTTTTCCGTTGCAGCATTTGCATTCGTGCATTTTCCGTCTCCTGCTTCAATACCGCGCATTCATCATCATACCACGGGTTCTTTTTTCTGGGTGGTTGATAGCCTATGGTGGTCTCGGCTGTCTCCTTAATAATGTCGCGATACTGGTTCCACTGGTTGTTGACGCTTGTGGCTGGGTGTACGGCAGAGAGTTTCCCGGTCAATTGCTCACTGTAGTCTCTGCCTTTCTCAGATGTGCTAAGGCATGCGATGTTGAACTTCTTTCTTTGGGCGGTCTTAGTTTTCTTTTCGTTGGACAGTCGGGCTCTGAACTTTGTCACAACAAGAAAGTGGTCAGAGTCCACGTTTGCACCTCGGAAAGTTCGCACGTCCAAGATGTTCGATGCCTACCTTGCGCCAATTAGCACGTGGTCGATTTGGTTGGCCGTTCGACCATCTGGAGATCACCAGGTTGCTGTGTGTATCCTTCGCCTGGGGAACCTAGTGCTACTTATCACCGTATTACGAGCTGCAGCAAAGTCAATTAGTCGGAAGCCGTTGTCTGTTGTCGTTTCGTGGAGGCTGTGCTTTCCAACTAATCCGCCAAAGATGTTTTCCTTTCCGACTTTAGCATTGAAGTCTCCGAGCACGACTTTGACATCGTACTCCGGACAGGCTCCGTAGGCTCCGTCCAGGAGGTCGTAAAACTCCTCCTTGTTAGACTCCTCAGCTTCATCGGTAGGGGCGTGTGCACATATTAGGCTGATGTTTTGGAAGGTAGCTTTGATGCGGATCACAGCCAGGCGATCGCTTATCGGCTTAAAATCGATGACTTTTGATCTGAGTCGATTTCCCACGACGAATCCGCATCCTAGCATGTGCAGTCTTTGGTGACAGCTGTAATAAATGTCGCAATCTTTTCTTTTCGTTATACCTGATCCTATCCATCGTATCTCCTGGATCGCGGTAATGTCTGCCTTGTACCGCGAGAGGACAGATTCAAGTTTTTGAGTAGCACCTGGTGTGTAGAGTGTCCTTACATTCCAGGTGCATACTCGTAGATCATAGTCCATTTTCGTTCCGGGTCTGGTTGCCATTTGAGGGGGGTCGTTATCCGAGGCTTCTTGCGTCTCTCTCATAACAATTGGCTTTTTTACTGTGGCCGGGTCGTTAGCCCAACGCACTAACCTCCAATCTGTAGGGCCATGGGTTTAATGTTGCAATTCTTTCCTTGGTCAACATTCGCACTTACAAGTTTAGCAAGTCCTGGCATAAAGCCAAGACCAGTATCCGGCGGCTACCAACTTGGAGGTATTGTAAGCACTTGATGTGTAGGAAAAGATACAGCTCGAGGCCCCCAGTTCCTACAACATCCAACCATCGACATAACGATGATAGATAACGAAAAAAAAGTGGGTGGCACAATTCTGTTTGTCTGTCTTTCTGTTTGGCTACAGCCTTAACGGCTGGATCGATTTTCTCAAAACATGGTACATAGGGGTATTTGGTGATACTGCCCACACCAAAAATAACGGTACCTGCCATATAATTTTTTTTAGCAATTTTACAAAATCTCATTTTTCTCAAAAACCGGCTCCATTAATTTTCATAAAAATAATTAAAAATATTTCTTTTAGTAAAGGCTACCTTTGAATAGGAAACCCTTTTCCAAAAAATGGTACCTCCCAAAGAACCATTTTTACTTACGATGTAGGTACTATAAGGCAAGTTTTGGGTTCGTGCAAAAAAAATAACATGCACGACTGGATCGCACGTACTTGAAAATATTCAAGAAATTATAGAAAAAGTATAAAAAGCATTAGAATCGTTCTTTCAATTGTATAAACAGCCTGATGAATAAATTAGAGCTAAAAAAAAAGTATGCCATTTGATTACTTGAAAAAATATGAATATATGCAAAATAAAAATTTAAAATCGTTGGAGCCGTTTTCTTAAATATTAATTTTTTATATATAAAATTTTTGTAACATTTTTCAAAAAAAAATTTGGTATGCCGATTTTGAGTATATATTAATATACATTTAAAACTACAATTTCAAAACAATTCATCAACTCGTTTTTGAAATATTGAATTTTCAAAAAAAAATTTAGAATCTTTTTTTAAAAATCCAAAATTAATTTTTTCCAAAATTTTGGTATGCAGTATTACTTATATTCTAACAAAGCTTTTGTGAAAAAAATTTTATTGAAATCGGATGAGCGGTTAATGAGAAAACCAAAAATAAAAAAAAACGTTATATGGCAGGTACCATTAATAAATGTGTTTTTGGTGATTATTTTTCTTACTAAAAGGTACATCATATCTACAATAATACACTGATTTTTTTTCATCAAAATCGTTGGAGCCGTTTTTAAGATAGATAAGCTTTTCCTTAACGGTTGTATGGCAAGTACCGTTATTTTTTGAGCCGTAGGTTGAGGTACGGACAGACAGACAGACAGAATTGTGCCACCCACTTTTTTCGTGTTCTCTATCATCGTAATATCATGTTTGATTGTTATCTCGAATTTTTTTTTTTTCACGAATCCGAAACTTGCCCTATAGTACCTATATCGCAAGTAAAAAGTAACACAAAAAACATAAAGGCCAATTTTTATTGTTTTCTCTATCCGGAAAAAAATCCTTAAATATTCAAAAAAAAGGTCATGCTCTAAAAGAAGATTCTGCTGGCGTTTGACCTTGAATAACTTTTAGCGCAAGCCAGATTCGTATGTAGACTTTTGCACGAGTATTCTTTATGGCAATTTAAAGATAATTGCGCTTAAAAATTTTAACTTGGAGTTTTCCCGAAGTGGTAATGCATTTTTCCTAGATATACTACCAAAAAAACATATAATAAAGAAATAGTTTTCTTAATTTACAATTTTCTGGAAAACTAGATGGCATAAACCATCTGGTTTTCAGTGTTCATTTAAAAATTACAGGAAAAGTGTATAATAGAAACTAACATAATTCCTGATTTCATATTTTGAAAAAAGAACAGTACCTATATCATTTTTTTCAGGTTTTTTTTAATGTTGGGTATGAAGGTATTTTTTTCGAAAACTATTTGCAGGAATAACTTATTTTGAAAAAATAATTAAAGAACAAACTTGAAAATCTCAAAAAAAATATAGTACTTTATTTTAAGTGTTGCCATTTGTTTAAATTTTTTTTTTTTTTAATTTTAGTACTATTTTCAGAAAATTGCTCCTCCCGGTTAATTGGGGGGAGATAGACCCCCCCCTCAGTATGAAAAAATGTTTGTACTATGTCTCTCTAAAAAATCCTATTATTATTTTATGTCACTGGGCGAATCATTTTGGGCCGGAAAAACCAGCATTTTCGAAAATTGATACTTTTTGAAGTCTCAATATCTTTTTATTGGGGCCTTATATCGAAAAAGTCTTCATAAGAGTTCTTATAGAGAATATTATTGTTTATACAAAAAGTATAAATTATTTTTCAAAAACTTCACCATTTAAGAGAAAACCGCAAAATACCGTTATTTTTGACTTTTGTGCATTTTATATAAAATATTATATCTTTTAATTAACCGCAAACAAAAAATTTTTTTATTTTCTTGTAGAAGGGTAAATAACCTACAAACTGTGTAAACATAAAATTTCTAACATATACCGTTTAAGAGTGGTAAGCTAAAAATCTTTATTTTCAATACTTAACCTTTTTGAAGTAGCAATATCTTATTACTGGTCACTCGTGTGGAAAAAAGTGTGTTAATATTTCTTGTAGATTACATTATAGTCTATAAGCTGAATATAAATTATTTTATGAACATTTCGTTATTTAAGATTTAAAAGCAAAAGTCTGGAATTTCAGGTTTTTGACGAAATTTTTCAAATAATTATATCTTTAAAATTATTACTCTTAGAAAAAATTTATTTTTTTTTTAATAGAGGGTAACATAGTATACAAACTTTGCCTATAAATGTTTTCAATAACATTCACCATTTCTGAGTTATACGCAAAAAAGGGATATTTTCGTCAATTTACGTTTTTTGAAACGCCGATATCTTCTTCACCATCTGTCAGAGAAAAAAAAGTGTTTTAACATTTCTTGTAGATAATCATATTATCTACAAGTTTTGTATGCATTACTTTTTAATACCATGTACCGTTTCAAAGTTATACGTGGAAAACCGGTATTTTCGACATTTAACCTTGAATAACTTTTAACGCAAGCCAGTTTCGTTTGTAGACTTTCGCATGCGTATTCCTTAGGCACAAATAGAGATAATTGCATTCAAAAATCTTCACTTGGAATTTTTCCGCAGATTGGCAATTTATTTGTACATTTTTCCTGGGCTACTATATGGCAAGTAAAAATAAAGATAACATGACATTACGATGATAGAGAACACCAAAAAAGTGGATGGAACAATTCTGTCTGTCTGTTCGTCTATAGCCTAAGCAGCTGGATCCATTGTCTTCAAGTTTGGTACATAGTGGTTTTTGGTAATTATGCCAACACGTTTTTTTCATTTTTTTTTTAGAATCAAAAATAACGGTACCGCCATACAATTTTTTTTTTTAATTTTACATAATCGTATTTTTATCAAAAACGGCTCCACAACTTTGTAAAGACTTCGTTTGGATGGAAAACTATTTTTCAAAAAATGGTCATTAATGGTACCTCTAGGGCTGCCAGATAAAATGTTCGCAATATCGGGACATCAGTGACAAAAAATCGGGACAAATCGGGACTTAGAAAAGGCAATGAACTGTTAAATATACAACAAATAGAAAAACACTTATGACAAAAAAGAAATAAAAAGATTATATGGGGAGCATTGAAAATTCAGTTTTGTTACTAAAATATCTTCGGGTTCTTTGGTACATGGTACTGTACAAAAAAGTCTGTCATTTCGAAAGATTTGCAATTCTGGTAAAATATTTAAGCATTGACCTAGTTGTTGTCTAATGATCACTTGAAAATAAAAAAATGTCTCGATTTCTTATTTCCACAATTTTTGTTTGAAGGATTAATTAATAAAATCTAAAAACTAATTGCAAATATCATGTCCGGTGCCTCATAGGTTTGCCTTAGGCCCCACATTGAATAGGGCTACAAAACCGATGAAAATTCATGTTTTAAAGCAACACATTAAGATTTGACAAAATGAAATCATGCAGAGCAGCATTATAATTTTCAAATTTTATGAAATTGTATTTTGTTGAAAACCTTCAAGCAATATTAAATAAAACCGTAAATATTCAGCCTTATCCGCAAATTAATTTTCCCCCGGATTTTTCCCCCGTGCAATACTCTCCAGTCGTAAGCAATTTTCGAAAAAAAGGGAAAAATTCCTAGGAAAAAAGTAGGTATCGCCAATTTTTTTTCCGAAGGAAAATTAGTGTTTTTTCCCTGGAAAAATTCACTTAAGTATAGCTGGAGGATTTTGAAAATACAACAAGAAGTTTTTCTTTTGGGTCATTCCGTTATTTTAAAAATGATAATCGTCAGAACGATTACCGTTAAAGTGATCGTCAATGCTTCACGTAACGTCTATCTTTTTTTTGCTGAATGCGCAGTCCCCTACAAACCTACAAGCATGAAAAATGAATTAAGTGAGCTTGAAAACGATTCCTTTTTCTATCCCTTAAGTTTCTTCGAATTCTGTTTAGGTTTCTCCGATCTCTTTCTTCGGTGGTTAATCTGAAGCCTATGGTAGAGATTTTAAGAAATACCGATCTGAATATTTCAAAAATGTAGGTTTATAATTGTATTTCATTAATTTATTGACAAAGTTTGACAGTTTAAATTAAATAATTCTCTCAAAATATTTCGAAACTGGTTCGAAGATATTTCCGGGGGAAATTCTATTCGGGGGAGATTGGCGATGAGAGTATTCAACTCGGAATTTGCGATAAGGCTGATAAAGATCATGTGCATGTCTTGCTCCTTTACAAAAAATTTGCAAGAACTACTGTCGAAATAAACTTAACTAAATAAACTACATCACATATTTTCTTCTTAATTCGGGAAATCATTTTAATAAAATTCTTTGATACAAGAAAGTTATTTTTCATAAGTAAAAAAGAAAAATCGGGACAGTTTGTATATCGGGACATATATCGGGACAGGGTTCAAATATCGGGATTGTCCCGCCAAAATCGGGACGTCTGGCAGGCCTAGGTACCTCCCACGAACCATTTTTTTATTTTTCGATTTTTTTCAAAACAGTTTGACTGATTTCAATAATTATTTTTCTTATACAAAAGCTTCCGAAAAATAAAAATAGTTTTGTGTACAAAAATAAAAAAAAAAATATTTTTTGGATTTTTAAAAAATGTTTCAAATTTTTTTTTTTTGAAAATAAATACATACATATTTCGAAAATGATATAGTTGATTTTTTTAAAACTCGATATTTAAAAGTTTTTTAAGTACATACTCTCTTAAATATTTTTAGAAAAAAAATTTACAGTTTTTTAAAAATAAAAGTAAGAAAACCGCAAAGGAAAATATTATTTTTTCTCGAAAACGACTCCTACGATCTTGACTTAACTTAACTTAACAAGAGTTTTTTTAATATTTTCTTAAATATTTTAAGATAAAATTTGTATTTAATGAGAAAATAGAGGTACCTGCCATACAAAAATTAAAAAAACCGTTAAGGAAAATATTTCTCCTATGATTTTGATAAAACATTTTTGTCGGCCAGATTAAGTAAGCATAATAATTGTATTGCAATATATTTCCACTTTTGTCTTCTTTATTATTATTGATTAAGCAAGCATGGCTCTTTTTTTTAACATATATGTTTTTGTTGGGATTTCACTCCTTTTTGCAAATATTTTATTTTGCTAGATGAATATCAAGTCCTACCACTTTACAAAGTTTCATAATTTTACGACAACCGAAAGTGCTCCATATAAATATATAATAGCAATTCTGAAGGAAAATTCCAAACTCTTGATTTCTTTTCTTTCTTAGTACATACTTTAAGCCCTACTGATCTAACAATTTTCGTCGTTCCACAACAATCGGAAGTGCTCCATTTATTATATAAGAATTTTTAAGAAAGTTGGTGGATGCCACGCCCGCCCCCCTGAATAGAAAACTACAAATTATTGATTTTTTCCTTTGTATGCACCACAAGGCCTACCGTTGTGCAAAATTTCAAGTTTCTACGTTGTCGGGAAGTGCTCCAAAAATTTGATGATCTGTCAGTAGGCGTTTTTCTTTTTTAACTCAGAATAGAGCTCTGAACAGAGTCCGAGCATGGCGAGCATGTTCTGAACTTCATCTGAACAATTGTATTCTGAGCGCTCTGAACTATTTTTGAAACACACCTGAACAATAGCTGTCAAATGTAATCTGTTCAGCATTGAACTCTGTCTGCTCAGTTATTTTATCCTGAGCTCATAGAGCGCGCTCTGAACAAACTCCGAACACGCTCAGAACGAAAAAAGAAACACAAATTTATAGCTCTAAGCGCTCAGAGCTAAAAAAGAAACACAATTTTTTGTTTGACAGTTCAGGCTCTGCTCTGAACTAAAAAAGAAAAACGCCTAGTGAGAGAGTGAGTGAGTGAGTCAGTCAGTTACGGTTTTTGCAATTTTTGCAGTCCTATATCTCGGGAATTTCTTATGCCTAAGAGTTAAAGTTTGGTGAGCCACCTGTGTTGGGTCAGTTCAGCAAATACTGCGAACTTGAAGTTTCTGACTTAATGTTACAGAAGTTAGAGGGGGGTCGATAATTGTCTGAGTTTGTTTCTGTTAAAAGGGTGTAGTGCCGCCAAATTGGCTGGGCACTATCGTACCCTTTGATATATTCTATGTATTACAAATTTTCACTGACTGAAAAGAGCTGATATTAAAAGGATAATGCAGGATTTAAAAAATGTTGACGGGATAGCTTCATTAAACCTGAAGAGCGGTTTATTTCCGTGAAAAAAGGATAGATAGAAGTGTTTGGTATCTATAAGATAACTTTACGTCTTTCAAATTAAACCGTTACTACACGGCGTTATAGTTAAATGGAACTGAATCATATTTTGAAAGAAATACTGCTGGCACATTGAAATAAAAATAAATTAGAGCTATCAGGAATTGCATTATACCTAATGGAGGACTTGATACGAATCCCGAAAAAAAAACTATATAAATTGTAGTGGGAATTCCTAAATAAATTTGCATTATCAACAGATTCGGTGATAGTTTTTTTTATCTATTTCGATAAAATTCGTGTAGTATGGTTGAAATGTTTTGACTTTATTTTTTATGAAATCCCCTTTGTGCTGATAACATTTATTTAGAACAAGAGTTATATAAAAAGTGCTGCCTAGAGTAGAACTTTAAAACAACACACCTAAGCTAATAATCAAGTACTACATCCATTGAACCATCTAAGCCCCCAAATTAATGAATTATCAAATAGACCTATTGATGGTTTGATACCCTCAATTATTGTTAAACTTTTTATTATAGATATGTGGGGCTTGGGTAGGTACTAAATTAAATTAAAGTCTCATAATTTTTGACCCATTTCAACACCTGACTATATAAAGTCCTTGATGCTGAAACAACATTATCATAAAGATATTCGCAAAATTGCAAAATAAACGCCAACGTTCGAATTCTGCTCCAATTTCATATCAAAACAAAACAATGAAATGCCTCTAGAGAGATGTGCCAAATATACTCGTACCCTCACCTATTTCAGTTTTATGTGAATTGAAGCTATTTAACGAAGGTGAAATTTGCACGTGCGAATGAATATTCATTGGAGTACGCGTAGCTGTATACCTACGAGAATATACCCGTAGATCGTTTTTCCGAAAATATTTGTTTTGCTTTGTTTTTTTGGCAAAAAAAAAAAAATAAAACCCAAAAACCATCAGATCCCGTATATATCTGGGAACATGCCATGCATTTAAAAGAAAACATACCGTTATCTCCAAGCTTCTGGTCGATTTAATTTCTATGTCTTTTTGGCCACAGCCAGCCCCAACAATCATTGGATATGGAACTACTCTGGAGACCTCATGATAACGAAAAAACCCCTTTTTTGAATGGCATTTCGGATTTGGAATGCTTTGTACGCGTTTAGCGTTCATAAACGTTGTCTGCCGGTGGCGATGATGGTGGCAGTGGTAGCAGCGGCGGCGTGGGGTCGATTTGTGCTGCTGATGCTCTTCAATCGAAAATTAATATTCTGAAAGAGTTGAGGATCTATATAGCATAGGTATACGAAACCAAAGCCGAAGGGCAATGGAATGGAGTTGATTTATTGCACTTCCCTCCCCCAACTATAGCCCATCATGAAACTATTGTTGTTTTTGTTTTTTGTTTTCAAGACAATGGAGGAAGTATACTGTGGAAGTGAATTTTTAGCTTGGAACTTATCAATATTCTCCATCGCAGTGGAAGGGGGTCTGAGGCATGGGGTGGTCGAAAACTACTATTTTGTCATCACCGGTGCTTATGACCTTGACAATTTACGCAGAGTTAATCGATTAATCGTTTTGTTTTAACAGAAAATTGAATATTTTGATGTTTTGTCCAATTTATTCAGAATTGTGTGTGAGCAATGAGCACGAGGGGACATCAGCAACTGAATTCAGGGTTGATTTGCAAAAAAAAAAAAAAATATTTTAAACGCACACCTGCAGCTGAATGACCTGTAATAGCTTGAGGTATAATTGAATTGCGTGTTTATTTTTGAAGGAAGTTCTTTGACTTATAGGTTTCTTTTGGTCAAAAGATATTTTAACATGATATGAACCTTTATTCGGCGTAGGTCAAGAAAGTTCCACCGCATGTATAGTATAGATACGTATACCTAGTTCCAAATGTTTTCAAGGTTATAAAATCGACAAGTAAGATAAAGCCTTAAATGTGTGCTTGCGACATTTGTGATTGTGATATTAATACTGGTAGAATGGTGACTATGAATAAGTATTCTCTTTCCGATAAGGTGCTTTAATAGAATTTTCTCGAATAGACTGAAAATACATAGCTAGGAGAGAAATTGGTTTTTGAGATTCCTAATAATTGTCATTAATGTTTGACAGCTGCAGGTTTGGTATTGAAATTTAACTACAAACATCCTCGAGGATACATACTTATACAAACATACTTTCATTAAATCGTATTGAGGGGCTTTGTCATTTTTTTAAATTTTTGTATTAGTCAAGTGAGGCATTTAAAATTTTTAAACTATCAAGGGACGATTGAAAGCTCAGAGTCTAGTGAATACCTATATGTACCTTTTAAATAAGGGACAATGACGTTCAAGGGTTTCTATTATTGGAATATATTATTTGTTTTGAACCCTTACATTTCTAAGGGCCAGTTTTTCAGTTCAGGCTTTACTCTGAGTTAAATCAGAGTTAGCTTATCCTGAAAATAAATTAACCCTGAGTTAACTCAGGAACAGTTTTCCAGTTGAGGGTTAACTTTATTTATTAACTCACCAAATTAGACGAGTTAACTCGGAGATATCTTTCGATTTCAATTGACTGAAAAACACGTTTCTGGATTTAACTTCGGTTTAACCCCGAGACTAGGATGATCTCGCACTGAAAAACTGGCCCTAAGAGATTTGTCACAATGGTCACTTTTCAATATGTGTGATATGGCTCGGAAGCTAAGTCGATTTTGACAATTTAACACCTAAAACTTTTTGTACAAAATAAAATTTCTAATCAAAATGGATTGTTAATTTTTTTTTGTTTAATTTTAGGCGTGTTTTTTTATCATCGGGATCGGGATCTGGATCTTCTTTTAACACGGGTTACAAAAACAATTTTAGAAAATTTCCCATTATTTTGTTTTTGTATTACGTGTAAAACTTAATCCAGATCCAGATCCCGATGATAAAAAAACACGCCTTTTATTAAAACAGGAAAAGTCAAAAGATTCACAATTATTTTTTTTTTTATATAATTGGCGCGCACTCAACACTCAAGGGGTTATGAATACCCTTAAAATGTTTTCTTCACACAGTGCGGGCGTTGAGGGAGAGCATAAAAGGATATAACGATGTACATTTGTCTTAAATATCTGGATATTGAAATGAAGAGGAAAAACAGTTTTGGGTAAGGAATTCCACATTCGTGTGGTACGGCTAAAGAAAGAATTTTTATATTTGACGGTACGTTCAAAGTTAGGCCCAAGGGTATACTGATGAGCATTTCTAGCAGGGCGGGTATTACGCTGAAATTGTTTAAGGGGAGGAATGCAGCTAGCTACTTCAACAGAGCAACGTTTGAAAAAGTAGCGATAAAACAGTGTTAAGCAAGAAAAATTTCGACGGTGTTCCAACGAAACAATTGTTGCTGAGATTGATCTGTCACCTTTCAGTTTTAAAGCTCTATTTTGGATTCTATCCAGTAGGTGGAGTAATTTTTTGGAGAACCAGATAAATGAGAGTTACACTCCAGCTCCAGCTTTGGGCGTATGTAAGATTTATTATAAAGTAGCCAATTCAGAAAGGGAAAAATAGTTTTTACATGGCATTTTGCAGCATTTTTAGCAATATCTTGTATGTGGTCGTTCCACAACAGCTGAATTGTAAAACACACTTACTTTCTTACTTACTTAAAGTGGCGCTACAGTCCGGGGTGGACCAGGGCCTCAACCGCAACAAGCTTCTTCCAGCCGGCCTTGTTTCCAGCTAGCTGTATCAAGTTTCGCACGTCAAGTTGGTTGAAGTCCTCTTCCACTTGCGTGCGCCACCTTTTACACTGTCCACCTCTGCGCTGTTTCACGGGGTTGGACTCAAAGACTTTCCGGGCCAGAGCATTAATGTCTATTCGCTCTAGGTGACCCAGCCCTCTCAGTCGTTGGCTTTTCACTTTTGTGGCTAGGCTAAGTCAGTGTCGCTGTAGAGCCCGTACAGTTCTTTGTTGTATCTTTTCTCCATTCCCCATCTATGCAGACGGGACCAAAAATCACCCGGAGAATTTTCCTCTCAAAAAAGCCTAACGCGTTCTCATCCACTGTTAACAGTGTCCATGCCTCTGCACCATACATCAGGGATAATTTAGTTGCTCGAGAGAGGGCTTTGCTTCTCAATTGCCTTCTTTGCTTAGAGAAACAGCGATTGGTAAGAGTAATTCTTCGTTTCATCTCAGCACTGGTATCGTTCACTGAGATTGTAGCGCATCCTAGGTAGACAAAGTCTCTGACCACTTGACGTTCTGTCACTATAGACAGCTATAATTTTGAAGTGGTCTGAGACTTTGTCTACCTAGGATGCGCTACAAACTCAGTGAACGATAGCAGTGCTTAGATGAAACGAAGAATTACTCTTACCAATCGCTGTTTCTGTAAGCAAGGAAGGTGTTGGGTGTCCTTTCTTGTTGACAGCATATATTTCGTTTTGTTTTCATTCCCCCTTAAAACCATCTAAGGCCTTTTTTGACATCAAAGGTGTCGTTGAGGTCATTGCCAACCTTGATGGAGCAGCGTGCATTCTTCATCGTCATCCTGCACAAAGGGACGAGTTTGGGAAAGATTCCAATACTAGACATTGCTATATATAGCTCGTCTCTATAGATACTTTAATACGCGGCCTTAAAATCAATGAAAAGGTGGTGGGTATCGATTTAAAACTTCAAGGTTTTGTCCAAGATCTGCCGTTGTGCGAATATTTGGTCGATGGTGGACTTCCCTGGCCTAAAGCTACACTGATATCAGCACAAAATACGGCAGAGAAGATCTTGAAGGCGATATTAAGAAGATTTATGTCTCTGTAGTTGGTGCAGTCCAGAGGATCGTCTTTCTTGAGGATCCGGCAAATAATGCTGAGGTTCCATCAATCGGGCATGCTTTCCTCCAAGCTGGTGCATACTCCTAAGCAATTCATCGCCAGCCACTTTGAATAGCTCAGCCACAAGGCCATCAGCTCCGGCAGATTTATTTGACGGTAGTTTAGATATTGCTATCTTTACTTCGTCGAATTCGGGTGGACGTAATTGTTGGCCTACATTGTCCAGGGGGGCAATTCTGGTTCTGTGAAAAAGTGAATCGAATAAATCGTTTTCACATTCGCTGCCAAGCATTGCTTTCACTTTTTCGATTCATTTGCCACAAATAAGCTATTCTGGTTCTGTGAATGAAAACTATATTATCGATGATCGAACCACCTTACCATTTCTCTTGAAAACATCATGATTCCCTCAATTTACTTGTGTTTTTTAAGAGAACAGAGAAATGCATGAGATAGGAACACTTTTTTCTTTATGGATTTGTCAGAGAAAGAGATATGATTGAATTTGTCATTGTTTCTTCGTATCCACGCTTTCATTTTGGATTGGATATTCACTTCCAAATGACGACGGCCGGCGTGAACGCAAATTATTCATATGAAAGTTTTTGATATTTCGTTTCACATTTTCACAGAACGGGAATCGGAATTTGTGTGAAAGCGTGAAAAGTTTTTCGTTTCACTTTTTCACAGAACCAGAATTGGCCCCCAGGTTGAATGGTGCAATTTGCATGGTAGCGGAACTCGGTTCGTCATCGCGGTTATTCAATTTGCAGGAATGATTTTTCCATATCACCAGCACTGACGACTGCGGTTCTACTACGATGTTCCCTTAGTTATCCTTGCAGGCTTCTGTTCAGGCCTTGTATAACCCTGGGTGGTTCTTTTTACTTTTTGGTAAAAATTCCCAACATTAAGCAAATGGAAAATACAAACAAAATTATTTGTCTTTCTCAATTTTTAGGGAGCCTAAAATCGCCCAATTTCAAAACTAAATAGCCCAAATCGGGATTTATCGCAAATCACAATTTGAAGGAGCCAGTGAAAAGTTTGAGTAGCCCAATTGGCGATAAAGAGCCCGTTTTGGCAACGCTGTCTAAACGAGCTGTTGCGCCACCCAATTTATTTATTTATTTATCGATTCATAGTTAAAAACTGCCAAGTTTATGGCTTTGGCTTTTTCGATTGGTGTCAGAATAACAAGACTCGTTCTGGTAAGAAGACAAAATGTTTCTGGATTAAGATCTTATATTCAGAATCAAAACGAAAAGTCAGAAATTAAGAACATGAATTTGAATAAGAATGAACGCTTACGCGACCTAGAAATCGCAACGATTAAATGTCGAAAATTTGTTCCATTTTCTGGCGATACGACTGTCAAAAATTAAAATGAAACAAACGGACTAAGATGGCTGTGCTCGCACTTGCGATTTAAAATAGCGCGACCAAAAAATCTTAGTCGCAAGGGCCGGCCCGAGCCAGATTAGCGCTCTACGCAAGCTTCATGATTAGCACCCCTCAATTGCGGTTATTAGTAGAAGAAGTCATCTTCTCATTATCAAATTAAATGCTTTTTTTTAAACGAGGTATCCCCAAGAGGCGAACAAAATCATGCACTTTGCAAAAATTTTGTGATTTAGTTTTTTTTTTAGTGTGGGTGTGAATAGGAAGTTAAGCCCCCACTTATTTTTGCAATAGTAGATATCTGTCTTTGAAATCAGAATAAGAATGGATAACAATATTGGTGTGAGCTCTTAAAAAGAATTTAAATTTAAAAAAGGATATAGACCGAGAGCCCAGAGCAGATTTTGGGTGTGAGTGATAGCAAAAAAAGAAGAATAGGCGTCGAAAGCTTCATTAACACGATTATCCTCCAAGTTGCATTCATATTTTTTGTTCGATGCACTGTTTCTCGCAAGGGCCCCAGTTGTGGACTGCTAGACTTTGATTTTTGGCATAGCCTTCAATGAAGCTTTCGACGCCTATACTTCTTTTATTTGCTATCAATCACACCCAAAATCTGCTGTGGGCTCTTAGTCTAATAGATAGGTAGAGGCTTTCTTGATACTTGCTCAAGGCACCCATTGGGTTCAGCGCCCTGCGCATTTGCACCGCTCGCACGTATAGCTTGTCCGGCCCTGGTCGCAACTAGAAGCACGCACTTGTGATTTTCAATCGTACGATTATTTAGCCGCAAGAAATGAGACACATGGTTTTAAATGTGAATGCACACATATGCGACTTTAAAATCGCAGCGATTAAAAAAATGGATCCAAATCATTTTTTGAGCGTTTTTTCTGTCGCAAAATTAAAAAGATGCATGTGCGTGCATCCATTTTAAAAGCTGTATGTTCTATTTCTTGTGACTTAAAAATCTTGCGATAGATAGCCGCAAGTGAGTGCATGGCAATTATAAGGTGCGATCCCGATTTTTTATCGCACCGACTAAAAATCGCAAGTGCGGTCCTAGCCTAATACCAGTCAAAAAGACCAGGCAACAGTAACTGCCAATTATTATAAAATGTCAAGAAATTTATATGTACAAAATTATCCTCTGTATTTATTTAAAAATAAAAATAATTGTACCTTTTCACAAACTCATAGAATAACCTTGTTGCTCATGAGTATATGACTTAGTTTTGTTTCATTGACATTAAATTGAGTGATAAGTGTAGGCCACATAATTGCATCTCTTCTGCAACCATACTTAAAAGTCTCTAACCATGCTTTACATTCTATATTAAATACCATAATTACCAGGCTTTATTACTTTTAATCTCTTAAGTCCTATACAACATCAATTATCCTTCAATTACTCGCACTAACCAGCATTTGAATGACAGCAACTCCTCCCATAAATAGTATATCACCTCTAATTAATGTGGGTATACGAGTGGGTATATGAACATTTAAACAACCATTACTAGTTTCTGAAGAACTAATTAAAAAATAAAATAAGTTTGAGGTGAGGGAGTAGAAAACCCACGTCGGGCGCCATATAACTATAATTATTGTCTTTGTCGTCAAAGTGCAAGACAACCACAATTCCCCCTTAAGTTTTATCAAAAACACAATAATGTTTTGCAGACAGATATCAAAATGTACAGAAGACATAGGTGCGGGTATATTTTGGCTTCAAGGGAGGTATTTAGGAATGTCGAGGAAAGTCATTCGTCTCTATCATGTCATGTAATGTCAGATAGCCCATCACTTTGCGTATAACACCATAATGGATGTTAAGTCAAACAATTAAATGCCCATTTGTCATTCACCAGTGCTGCCAGGTGGCATTTCTTCAAATCGAAAAGTTCATTGAGTTTGACAAAATTTTTGCTAAAAATAGTCGAGATGGTTTGGCTTGGCAGAACACCAGTACAATATGACTACCTACGACTGAAAGATATTATTAAATTGAATATATTAAGTGTCACTAGTCTATTCGCCTATATTTGGAGCCACCACACCGCAGCGCACCATTTTAAACTGAAAGCGAAAAAAAATTCATTGACTTTACACCAAATTCATAATCAATTAAAATTCAAATTACAAATTAATTGCATTTACGTTGGTGTACATTTTAAGTTAAGGCTTAAGCTGATGGCGAAGACTGATGTGTATAGTTGGTATATACCTCTATCCAACAAATACGGGTGGTGGAAATTAATGATAATAAAATATTTAAATACTGGTTAATTGTTTCGTCTGTAAATTTATTTGCTAACAAAAAAGGTTAAAATCATCATCAGCATTCACATGAAGTTTGCCATTATAAAAAAAAATATAGTAAGTTTGTTGTCTTGTTTACCTTGCGGTATTGTAGGTGGGGGATTTTTGTCTTTTTTTTAATTTATAGGGAAAGATGGTTTGGACGAAATTTTATTGAAATAATAGAAAATTTAGAATTCGATGTTTTTAATTATTAATTTGATTTAGCTTGAATGACTTAGTGGTAATTTTAGGTTCATCATCAAGTTTGAATTTTCTAATAAGTATAGGCTCAAATGGGTGACTCCATATTGTTAACTGAATGCAAGCACTACAGATTATTCGATTTCTTCAAACATGGTAGTACCAAAAAATAGGCTTTCGGATCAAAAACTTCAAAAAATTATACGAAATTGTAAAGTTTGAATAGCTTTGAATGTAATATTAAACTCCTTGAGCCTATTCTTTATTTTGTTTAAGTGTTGCCTAGATTCTATCTTTGCTCTGAAAAAAGTTATGCGCAATTTAGTAAAAAATCTAAAATTTTTTTTTTGTTCGATAGATTTTGCTTGGTGTTTGATAACTGTTTCTGCAAACTTATGCTTTTAAAAACTTTTAAACTATCCATTTTGAGACTTTGAACAAAGGTTTTTCGTGAAAAATTATGAAATTAAAAATGTAGATCATTTTCACGTGTGGAGGTTCCACACGTTGACATTAAAAAAGTATGTTCCCGAAAAGTGGCAACACTGATATTTTACCAAAAGGTGCGTCTACTTAACACCTATCATTTAAGTCATCAACCATTATTTTAGCTATGGAAATTTTCCAAATAGTTAACGAATTTGTCTTTATTTTTATTTATTTTTACCATTTGGCCCAGATTGGGCGCCAATTTTAAAAATGGCGTCCAAACTACAGGATTTAAAAAAATAATGATTCCAAATCTAAATTTCATCCTTAGAATGTTAAAAATAAATTTCAAATGTAAAAATAAGATCCTCCCAACAAAAAGTGCCAGCATTTGGGTTTCCAACCTGAAGTACAGGTTGGGCGCCATTATTCAAAATGGCGGCCAGGCGACAGGATAACAAAATGACACTTGCAATAATTAAACTTGCTGGAACTTCTAGAGTAAGATTCATTTGTTTTTCGAATGTCTTGAGACCTTCAGAGGACTCTTTTCTGTTTAGTGTGGCTGAACTAACTACAGCTCTCCGCAAGGTTCTAGATACTCGGAATATGAGACAGAAAGAAGTTGACGTCCTGAAAGTGTGGAATTACTTTCTTGAGAAGAACCCAGAGGCCTGTTATTTATCACTGCTTTGCATTCAGCAACTCCAGATCTATTTCCAGACTCAAATAACACGCCACCTATCACAATTTGTTCAGCCATTAGTACTTCAACGACCTAGAGAGTCCCAGGAAGCAAATTTTACCCTTAAAACTATACATGAAAGGGTCTCAAACTACCTCGAAGTGATGATGATGTGTGGAAACGAATTTTCTTAGGTATATGATGGGTATCTTGCTGAACTTAATAGTGAAGCTGATAAATCTGCTTTCACTATACATAGTTTCTGCTAACTGACCAATCACAAGCAGGTGACCCTTGCCCTCGACTTGGCTGTTAAGGATCTGGCAGGCTTTTATCGTCAATTTGTCATATTGGACCTCAATTAGTGACAACGACTTCATATCGTCTTGCCTCGTATTTTATGGCAGGATTGTATGCAAGATTGTATGCTTCCCCCATGCACCCATATACACCATCTATTCGCTGCCTTTCCAGGCTCTCAACTATGAGTCTTTCTCTTTCAGCCAATCAGCTTTGTCTTGGAAATGCACGTTATCAAGTTAAGGCAGCCCCAGTTCTCAGGTATACAAACCATTTAATTTTAGTTTGTGCTTCCACGTCAGGGAAATTTCTTCAATAATGGCTTCTTCCTGTAGTGATAGTTTGTCGGCACTGCGAGAAACCTAGGAGCTGGGAGTTCTCCTTTGGAAGAATCACAATACTCAACGCTGAACCCACTAACTGACCCTTGCCCTCAATATTGCTCGTGAAGATCTTCAAGGATTTGGTCAAAAATCCGTCATTTAGGGTCTCAATTAGTGACAAGGTTTTTTATCATTTTTCCCCGTACTTCTTGGCTGGTATAGCATGATGCATCTTGTGGATTTCAACACCCATGCAAGACATCAATTTTCTGCCCTTCCAAGTGTTCAACTTTGAGCCTTTTTCCTTCAGGCCATCAGCTGTCTTGACTAGCGCGCAATCAACTAAAAGCAGTCGAGTTCTAAAGTACAAACCCTGGCCTCCAACTCAGGGAATATTCCTCAATAATGGCTTCTTATAGTTTCGATAGTTCTTCGGCACTGAGAGAGACCTGTGGGTACTCCCTTGATGGAACTGCAAACCTAAGACTTAATGCTGCAGAGGAGTGATGTTGTCAGACTTTTCCTCCTACCCTCATCCAGGCTGTTTTGAAGGTTCATTATTTTGAACACTCTACCTCTCGTCAACCCTTCTTACCGGCTTCTTGTGGCGGTATCTCATCAACTAGACACCGGACTTACTATCGCGAGGCCGCACCAGTATATCTTTTACTCAGTGGATCATTCAGACACCCTGGTTTTCGGAGTTCTAGAAGTGGACCAGTATATCGGTTTTGTATTTTTTGCCGGTATTTTTTGCCGGTGATACGGATGCATCTGTAAGTGGTTACTCCCACTAGTATTAGCTTCTATGGCTTTACCAGCATATTCTTCCGGTATGGTTGGTATTCTCTCCTCGTTGGCGTCTGATGTGCTTGAAGTTGTAGCTGGGAGATGTTCTCGCCTAGCTAATGGTGGATGGTCCCCTTTGAGCTGCCTGATTCAGTAAGTTCCCTGATGGGGGCTTTCTTTTTTGGAGAAAAACTGCTTCCCAGCTTTGGATCGTCTCCATGGAAGTTTTTTCTCCATGCAATCCACATACTCATTGCCGGTGACACCGCACGGAACGTGAATCTCTTCTAAATTTGGTGGCGCGGCAGCAAGTGGAGAACCAGGGCCTAGTAACCTACAACTCTCAACCATTCCTGTGTGCGTGTCGTTGGCAGGAATAGAATGGATCCAAAAACGTTTGGCGAGTCTGAACGGCTAGATGAGTAGCACTTCTTATTCATGATAACAGATGCCCTTGGAGGATTTGTCGGTTCCTTGCAAGAAGCAGTACCTCGAAAAAAAACATATTTTGTTTTAAGTGACTAGGAATCGAACCCTAACCTTCGGCACGACAGTCCAACGCACTAACCTCTTCTAGGTTTACTTTACTCAATAGAATGATCAGACCAGCATAAGCTGCTTGGGTGGGAGTGATGGCTTTAAATTCCTCTAAAAACAGCCAAAAATTCTTGAAACTTTTTTCTGAAGTGAATATCGCAGACGGGGAAAATCTAAAAATCCTGAACAGAGGTTACCTTTACAGCGATAACGAAAGCAATTCCGCTCTATCTGGTTTCGTCTTTGCAGCAGATCTTACTTGCTTAAGGTGGCACTACAGTCCGGGGTGGACCAGGGCCTCAACCAACAACCTTCTTCCAGCCGGCTCGGTTTCTAGCTAGCTGTCTCAAGATGTCG
Source organism: Dasysyrphus tricinctus (assembly GCA_963921185.1). Lineage (NCBI taxonomy): Eukaryota > Metazoa > Arthropoda > Insecta > Diptera > Syrphidae > Dasysyrphus > Dasysyrphus tricinctus. The sequence goes on from OY992531.1 coordinate 20,596,302, forward strand.
ATGTTGGATGTCCTTTTTTCGTTTTGCTTTCATTCTTCCCTCTCAATACTCACGAAACCACCTTTGACATCTCGCTTAATTCGTATGCAATTGAACGGATTTCTTAAAGATTGTGCCTCTAATGTTGACGTGAGAGTTTTGCACTATTCTTTAAAGAACCATGTTAATGAAGTCGCATGACAGCGCGTCGTGCGTCGTCTTGCCTAAAACCTTCTTTGACATCAAAGGTGTCGGTGGCGTCTTTGCCAACCTTGATGGAGCAGCGTGCATTGTCCATCGTCATCCTGCACAAACGGACGAGTTAGGTAGGGATGCCAAAGCTAGACATTACTCTATATAGCTCGTCTCTATAGATGCTGTCATATGCGGCCTTGAAATCGATGAAAAGGTGGTGGCTATCGATTTGAAACTTATTTTCTGCAAGATCTGCCCTAGTGCAAATATTTGGTCGATGGTGGACTTCCCTGGCCTAAAGCCACACTGATATGGACCTATCAGGTTGTTGACTAATGGCTTCAGGCGTTTACAAAGTACGGCAGAGAAGATCTTGTAGGTTATTAAGACGACTGATGCCTCTGTAGTTGGTGCAGTGCCACTTGTATTGCATGAACGAAATAAGTCCGAACGCCCCTTATACTCAGACTCACCGAAAAACAATCAAAACTTAGATCTAGGATGTGCGAGTTAAGTGGATTTTCACTTTTGTTGAAAGTCATAGGAACCAGTTTGGGATAACAGCTCCTAGTCGGTTACATACCCTAAAGGTGCACTTCCATTTGAGATTATTTTCACTATAAAACTCTCATTAGTGAATCTCCCATAGCTAACCCTTTGCGTTAGCTAGTTTCATGACTGTGTCCACTTGCTGGGTTTACTCTCGAAAGTAACTCGCAGTCTTTTTACTCTCAAATGAATACGCACCCATTACTTAGATTTTGGGAAGATATCTTCCAAATGGAAAAAGCCATGAAATCATAAGATCAACTACGCACGCGCAATCCGTGCAATTCGTGCAATTTGTTCATTTTTAATATTTTTTTTTACTCCTCAAACTATATAAGTGTCGACACCTATACATAGATTGGCAATCCGACTCATAGACGAAAAATATGTGTACAATTTTCCTAGCAATACAAAACTGGCAAATAAATAAATTTATTTCATATCCGATTGCAATATAATTTCAAGAATTCAATCGAAGTAAACATTGATTTTAATCAGAAGAAATAATAAAATAAACGTGAGTATAATAATCATGTTATTTGAGACCTCGAAAAATTTGACAAGCAAAAGAGTCATTATATCATACATACTCGTAGCTATAGCTAATCGTAAACATTTCGTGTAGTAGTTTTATTTATTTATTTTTTATTCTTGCATTCATTAAATCTTAATTCTTATGCGTAAAGCGTTGATTAAACATTACTCCCAAGTGGATTGAATATATATAAAAAGATTGATGAACCAAACACATACTTTTGATTGGTTATCTATAATAATCAAGGTAGATTTTGTGTAAACAAAAATATAATATTCAATAGTTGCGGTGATCATGTAAAAAAAACAAATCAAATACAAAATTTACACAAAAATAAAATTAATTAAATTTTAATTATAAAATTTTTAGTATTTTATAAATTTGATATGATTTTGTGGAATTTAAAATAAAATAAAACCATTAATCTTAACTGTGGGAAAAATAAAAAAAAACTTTTAAGAACTTAAGTGGAGATCAAAATAAAACATCGTGGATAACTTGGATCGAAGAAAATGGTGCAGTCAATTGATATTGCTGCAATCGCTGGCATTGACTCGGTGAGAATAATTTTGTTTTACTTTATTATTTTTGTTTTTATATTAATGTGCCTATTAATAAATTAAATAAATTATGCAGGTACAATGATAATTGTTATTTTCGCCACTAATTTAGCCTATTGGGTAAATCTTTCTTTTTTATTGTCTGCTGTTTATTAAATTATATTTTATGACATTTAAGTGAATTTATTATTTCAAAAATGAAAAATAATTTAAGAAATGGAAATTATAACATTAACATGCAAAAAAGATATTTTTATAAATGGGTAAGATATTATGAAAATAAAATGAGGATACATTTTTTGAAAATAAATTACCTAAGACTGAAATAAGGAAAAGAGTAAAATTTATTTAAGGCATAAAATTACTGAAGTAAACTTAGGTACAAAGATATTTCATTTTTGATTTTATATTAGAACATCACAACTGCGATCGTATTAATAGAACAAAATGATGATAATGAAAATCTTTTTTCATAATTTTTTTTTAATGAAAAAATAAATTTAATCACTTTTGTCAGACTTAATAAATATCCTTGACCAACTGCTTAAAATATGTAATTTGTGTTGTTTAAATTATTAGATAACAGAAATCTTACAAAATGGTTGATGATTTCTTCAAGAAAGTTAATGGACGGGAGATCTGAAAAGTTGGATGAAACATGTTAGACATAGCTCGCTAAAGAGTAGTGCGATATGCTGTTTGCTTTCAGGGCTGGGCTATGCTCGCTGGTCTCGCCAGGATCATCCTGAAGAAAACACGAAACTTCAGAGGGTGGTGGACTCCGTTTACTGGCATGCTGGTTTACACTGGTTATGAGTGGTGCACTCGTGTTGGTCGTTCTGCTTTCAAATTATGGGTGTTCTTGTATGGGGAACCTAGCCTCTTGCACTTGAGACTGCGTCTGAAACGGTTGTAGTTAATATACGTTAATCAGCAGGTACAATGCCCCTAGTGGCACTAGTCAGCAAGAACTACGCCCCTGGTGGAACTATTCAGCAAGTACAACACCCTCGGTGGCACTATTCAGCAAATAGAACGCCCTTGGTGGCACTAGTCAGCAAATGCAAAGCCCTTGGTGGCACTATTCAGCAAGTAAACACCCTTGGTGGCACTATTCAGCAAGTAAAACACCCTTGGTATCACTAATCGGCAAGTACGACGCCCTTGGTGGCACTAATCAGCCAGGACAATGCTTTTTGGCTCTATAGTAAGCAAGTACAACGCCTTTGGTGGCACTAGTCAGCAAGTACAACGCCTTTGGTGGCACTATTTCAGCAAGTAAAATGCCCTTGGTGGCACTACAGTAAGTACAACGCCTCTGGTGGCACTAGTCAGCCATTCAAAGCCCTTGGTAGCACTAATCGGCAAGTACAACGCCCTTGGTGGCACTAGTCGGCAAATATGACAAATTTGGTGGATTTAATCAGCAAGCAGAATACCCTTGGAGGCACTAATCAGCAAATACAATACCCTTGGTTGCACTATTCAGCAGGAACTAAGCCCTGGTGGCAATTAGGACGTTTGTCTTCGAACTAAGGCCCCTTACCGCTAGTGGGGGGGGGGATCTTATTAAGAAATAGTTGGACAATCTCTCCTACCTAAATTTGTCTTTCAAATTAAACCCCCCCTTACCACTGGTGGGGGAAAGCTCCGTGGTAAAACAAAAAACTAAATTGACCGAAACGACTTGACTCGTCTACGGCTGAAGTATACCAGATCACGTAAACTAAAATGCCACCTGACATTGAGTATGGTCGAAAGGGTGCCCATTGTTCATCTAAGCAGGTCCACTTGTTATATTTCTGGTACAGACTGAGTGGGAACTGTACCGAGGATGAATGATAAAATAATTATTGTGTTGATTCTCCTGTGACGTCACATGCTTGTTGTGAAAGTGAATTGTATTTTGATGAAATGCAATTTTTGCTGAATAATAGCTGGTGTTAAAGATAAACTGGCGATGCCCTTCGTCTTTAGCAGTGAAAGAAGAAAAAAACATGAAAGGTGGAATATTTCCAGAAAAGTTCAGAGACCAGGGCCAGTCAGACTTACTTTTACTTCAAGTAGACAACTTACTCATACTTACTTATCCGGCTCCCTATCCATGGTTCCATCTGTTGTGGGCCCTCGCACGCGCCTTTCAGTTGTCGAGATCAAGTCTTCTTTCTTCTTCCTGGTCCCTGTAGCGGAGGTTCGGTCTTCCTGGTCGTCTCAAACCTGGGGGCTGGAACTCGAAGTTTTTCTTGGCTGAATCGTTCTTGTCCATTTAATCGATGTGGCCGAGGAAGTGTAATCAAGGTGTTTTGGCTCTTAGGACTACATCCATGTCCTGATACAGCTCGTACAATTCACGATTGAATCTTGTCCTCCATTCACCCTCTTTTCATATAGGACCGAATATCTGCTGAAAAATTTGTCTCTCGAAAGTGCCCAGTATCAATTTCCTTTCTTATCTTATCGTCCAGCACTCAGCACCGTACAGTAGAACTGTTAAAATTTGGGTTTTGTATAGCGTGCACTTCGGGAATGAAATGGCAGATGAACTGGCCAGAAACGGATGATCTCTTGATCCTAGCCAAATCGAGTTTTCGGCACTTATGCCACTGGAGCAGGAAAAAAATAGAAACCACCAGAATTTCCTTGAAGCTGCAGACGTCAGATGGTAATCACTTGACACTTGTCGGGTTTCAAGAAATTTATGGCCAAACATATCGAAGAAAAAAACTGAATATTTACTCAAGCTAAGCAGGCCTCAAATATCGCTCCTAGCGACATCTCTACCCTGCCACTAAAGAATATCCTGAAATTCTCTCAGAAGTCAAGGTGGTTCAAGGAGGCATCCCATTCCTAAACTTGTCCTCAGTCTCACACCCATCCCCTCCTCACACCTACCTACCTTTATCCTGGGGAGCGTAATGGATCCATGGAGATCCGAGTGGGATGAGGCAGCTTGCCGTATCATCAGCCCTTCTAACCTAACCTAACCTATAGCGTGGACTTTGTCTTCCGAGAAAAGAGTTTTGAACCCATTTCTTTGACTAAACCGAAGTAGAAGCAGTTCGCTAGGGTAATTCTTCGTCGGATTTTCACTAAAGTATCGTTCGTGGAATTGATGATTGTTCCGAGGTAGGTGTACTCCTTGACTACCTCGAAATTACTGCTGCCAAAGTGACGTTATTTCCTAGACGATGATGGACAGATAAGGCTTTGTTTGTTGATAGCATATAGTTTGTTTTGCCCTCATTCACTTCAAGACCAACGCATTATGCCTGTTCATGAGCGGCCGACGATATCGATGTCGACGGCAAAGCCAAGCAGTTGAGAAGAACTGTTGAAGGTAGTGCCTTCCATGCTAACACCACTTTTGCGCACTATCTGCTCCAGGACTAGGTTGAAGAAATCGCATGAAAGCGCATCTCCTTGTCTGCGACCTGTACACGTCTGGAATAGCTCGGAAGAGCTGTTACCCATTTGCACGTTTGCACCGCATACTTTTTTATGTCATGTGGCATAACTGGATCAATTTTCGGGATCTTTAGTTCCAACATCGCCAATAGAAGCCCTTGGTGACTTATGGTGGATGGTGGATCTCGACTTAAAATTCGTTGGTCTTTTCCAGGATTTGCCTCAATGTGAAGATTTGGTATCGTTGATCTGCCTGGCCTGATACCACATTGGTACGTGCTGATCATAGTGTAGCAGAACGGTTTTAGACGCTCACATGGTACGTTGGATAGGAACTTGTTGGCGACATTAAGCAGAGATATGTATCTGTAGTTTTTGCAGGACATCGGATCACCTTTTTTGTAGATTGGGCATATGGAGCTATTTGACCAGTCGTCGGGCATACTTTCCTCCTCCCACACTTGGTTGATGAGCTGTTGCAAGCACTTTATCAGGCCATCACCTTCATACTTGAAGAGTTCCGCCGGTTGGCCATCTGAGCCGGGCGGCGGATTTGTTGTTCATAGGCTTGTGGATGGCTTTCTTAACCTCTTCAGTACTGGGCACAATCAATCTTAATTGATTGGTCTCAAGCTTCTTTGTTCTTCTGTCGGTTCCTCTGCATGATGTCCACTAAGCAATTGCTGGAAATGCTGTTTAAACACGTCTACAACTCCCTGTGCTTCGGTGACTAGGTTCCCCTCGCTGTTGCGAAGAGCTTGCGTGCCGATCCTATAACCAAATGCCAGTTGCTGTCGGGTGTTGGTGGCGGTGTTAGACTCCTCGAGATATCTGAGCTGCGAAGTTGCAGATGCTCTTTGCTTTCTTCGCAGGGTTTTTTGCTATTTCCTTCTTCTTTCATGGTACTCCTCTCTTGTTGCTCTTGTTTTCCGTTGCAGCAATTGCATTCGTGCATTTTCCGTCTCCTGCTTCAATACCGCGCATTCATCATCATACCACGGGTTGTTTTTTCTGAGTGGTTGATGGCCTATGGTGGTCTCGGCTGTCTCCTTAATAATATCGTGGTTTCACTGGTTGTTGACGCTTGTGGCTGACTGGTACGGCAGAGAGTTTCCCGGTCAATTGCTCACTGTAGGGCTTTCTCAGAAGTGCTAAGACATGCAATGTTGAACTTCTTCCTTTGGCCGGTCTTCGATTTATTTCGTTGGACAGTCGGGCTCTGAGTTTTGTCACAACAAGAAAGTGGTCAGAGTCCACGTATGCACCGCGGAAAATTCATACGTCCAAGATGTTCGATGCGTGCCTTGTCCCCATTAGCACGTGGTCGATTTGGTTGGCGATTTGACCATCTGCAGACTGCCAGGTTGCTGTGTGTATCCTTCGCCTCGGGAACCTATTGCTTCTTATCACCGTACTACGAGCTGCAGCAAAGTAAATTAGTCGGAAGCCGTTATCTGTTGTCGTTTCGTGGAGGCTGTTTTTTCCAACTAATCTACCAAAGATGTTTTCTTTCCCGACTGAAGGATTGAAGGCTCCGAGCACGACTCTGACATCCTACTCTGGACAGGCTCCATCCAGGAGGTCGTAAAATTCCCCCTTGTTAGACTCCTTTGCGTCATCGGTAGGGGCGTTTGCACATATTATGCTGATGTTTTGGAAGGTAGCTTTGATGTGGAACACAGCCAGGCGATAACTATTCGGCTTAAAATCGATTACTTTCGATCTGAGTCGGTCTCGCACGACGATTCCGCATCCTAGTATGTGCAGTCTTTGATGACAGCTGTAATAAAAGTCACAATCTTTTCTTTTCGTTATACCTGATCCTATCCATCGTATCTCCTGGATCGCGGTAATGTCTGCCTTGTAACGCGAGAGGACAGATTCAAGTTTTTGAGTATCACGTAAGGTCTCGAGTTTGCTTACATTCCAGTTGCATACTCGTAGGTCGTAGTCCATTTTCGTTCCGGGTCTGGTTGCTATTAGAGGGCGGTCATTATCTAAGGCTTTTCGCGTCTCTTTAATGACAATGGTCGGGTCGTTAGCCCAACACACTAACCTCCAAGAGCCATGGGCTTAATATTGCAAATCTTTCATTGATCAAAAGTCGCACTTCAAATTTAGGAAGTCATGGCATAAACCCAAAACCAGTATCCGGTCGCTACCAACTTGGAGATAATGTAAGCACTTGATCTGTAGTAAAAGATACAACTCAAGGCCCCCAGTTCCTACAGGATCCAACCACCCTTGGTATACTTACATATAAATTGGAAACGCATTTCCAAACTTCATAAGTTTTATTTAATTAAGGAAATAACTGATTGAATGACAAAATTGTTGCCGAATCTGTCTTCACTTCCAACGTTCTCCTTGTTAAGCTTTTTCACATCGAGCCACAATAGCAACTTAATCTTTTATAATATTCACCCATTGCTAGATTAACTTTTCAATTTTTCATTCATTGCATAAATTTTCTTTTTGTTAAGATTTTTCTCAATTTGATTTTAATCATTTGCCACAAGGAAAATTATGTAAATGAAGAAAAGTCCCTAACCACAGAACCTTAACCTTCTTCTTTCTTCTGATCGTCCTGTGTTGAAAAGTGATAGTGATAGCGTGTTACACGCCAAACTAAATCCACCATGTCCTAAAACCTAAAGAGTTTCGGATGGGTCTTTCATCCTCTGCCAGATGAAAGATAAGCTCTCCACTGCCACACTATGATTGTTCCATGCATCCGATAATATGCAAAGTAGTTATACAAAAAAGGACTTCCTGAAAGGAAACTTTTTTGGATTTTAATGTTGATGCAGATTAAAGTGCATCCCAAAATCCTGTTCCTTTTCATTCATCCTGTTCCTTTTCATTCAATAAAATAAAATTTAAAGAAGATAAAACTGCACCATGACATTGATAAATCACATTAAACCCGGACTTTTCGTAATTAATTAAGAGGATATGTATAATATGTATGTATGTGTGTGTGTATGTACTTATTTGGTCACATTGACAGAGTAAAAGATAATTATGCAGATGACCAAACTACAACATCCTTCTATATGTAGGAGAATGGCTAGATAGAAGGTAGCAAAATGTTTTTTTTTAGTTTTTAAATTTAATTGAAAAAAGTTAGCTTTCTCATCACCTCACTATAACTTATACAAAATAAAGACTGTGTAGACTTACACATACATTGGTGCACATTTGACACTCTATAGTGGGCAAGGAATGAAAATGACGTTGAAAGGATAACGATGACAATGAGCTTGTTGTTTTAGTTCACCTCCTGCTTCTGGCATATGAGACGAGCCACCAACACCACCCCCACTGCCACCAAACGGCCAGCAAGAGCATCAACAAAGACACGATAGCTGCTATATCTTGTGCTCTTGATGGTGATGGTGACTGCGACTGATTGATTGCGCGGGCAGGACTCTAGGATTAATGGATTCGTTTTGAAATTACTTTTGCTTTCGCCGTTCAATGTTTCACCGTTTGATATGAGTCCTTGCACACGCACCGCACTAATTAAGTGGACACAAGGAGTGAATCCCCTTTGGGACAATAGCATCTTAAGGTTATCACACACAAGTGTCCAACTGTTTAAAAGAAACAAAAAAAAAAAAAAAAAAAAAAACGAAAAAACAAACAAAACGAGTTTTAAAAACTGCTTAAGAGGGTGTTCCAGTATTATTTAAGATTTTTTTTTTAATTTTTTTTTCAATTTATCCATTTATTTCTGAAATAGGTTTTAAGAATATTTTAATGCTTTCTAAAGCCCGCCAATGACTCCATTGAGCCAATTTCACATTACTGAAAACTCCAGAAGCTTCAAATCGACACACTCCACGTTTATATTGATTTAAAGCCGTGTTTGGCAGCATCTATAGATATGAACTTGATAAAGTTGGCATCACTGTCAATGTCATCCATTTAAACAGGGTACCCAACAAAAACTGCTCCATAAAGGTCAACAACGACTTCAACGATTCCTTTTACGTAAACAAAGGGTTAAGGTGGCTTATCACACTCCGCAATTAAATAACCGCTTGAATCCGTCGATATTTCTTAGGACCAGTTCACACTAAGGAACTTAAATATTGGTAATTTGAGCGTCACTTATTGTCTGTGATACTGAGAATTGTCACAACAAACACTACCTTATGACTTCTTTTTATTCCTAAAACACCCTGTATGATTTGTTTTAAAACTCATTAAAGGTCTGTTGCCACTTGTGTCCTTGAAAATACAATTAAATGCAAAGCCGATGGACTGCGTGTTCCAAGAACAATTTTACTTTTTTGTGTTGTCATTTTAATTAAATTGAAAGGTAGAGGTATGAAGAAGCAAACAAAAAAAAAACATTATGGTTGACGACGATATTGAATTGTAAGTTGGATGTTTCTTAATTGTAGGAATGAGAAATAAAGTTCAAGGAATTTTAATGAGTTTTTTTTTTTTTAAATATCTTGAAATAAGAAAAAAGAAACAGTTTCAGGAGATTCTAATGCAACTTAAATTTATTATTTAATTTAAATTTAACAAAATAATTTTAATTATTTTTGTTTTTTTTTTTTCAGGACCAAACAAAAGAAGCCAAACCATCAGCCCTGCGTAGAACTCTCAACGCACTGCGACACAGGATAACGAAACGAAGCCGGACGAAACCGCCCGATTGGTTTATGGATAAATTTTCCACCGCCAATAATGCCGAGAAAATTGGCAAATCCACCACTGCTGATGTACCCGAAATAACTGGCAAAAGTTGGTTATGTAATCGATTGTCGGTGGATCCATCACTGCCGTCACATTATAGAGTGAGTATATACACACAAGTACATGTATTTATAAGTTTTTTTTTTTTTGTGTATGTTAACATAAACGCTGGGGGTAGGAAACTGTCATGAAATTGCAGGCATTACGTGGAGCATGTATGCGTTTTGTACGGTTACGTGTAGCACGTGTACACGGAGGACGTTTAGTAACAAAATCTGAATCAAAATAATGAGCTAACCTTTTACAGAATTTTGTTTTTGTATTTTTTTGAAAGAAATGATCAATGATCAATGATCAATGATTGCAAGAATGAGATCAATGATCAATGATCAATGATTGCAAGAATGAGATCAATGATCAATGATCAATGATCAATGATCAATGATCAATGATCAATGATCAATGATCAATAATCAATAATCAATGATCAATGATCAATGATCAATGATCAATAATCAATGATCAATGATCAATGATCAATGATCAATTATCAATGATCAATGATCATATTCGGAGCTTAGCTCTATAAGGAGAGATTAATCCGGCTCCCCGCCCTTGGAGTTATATTGAATGGACCTGGTCCTCCAGGTTGGGGTCATGCCGTCGGGTTGACTTCCCGGCCACGTAAAACAATTTTAGTTGTGAAGCAGCAACAAGCCTTTGATACGAACGGATTTACTGTTGACGAACGTGGCAAACGAAATAAGGACAACGAACTTCGATTCTGCACTTCGAATATTTTGTCTCTATAGATCTCGTGCAGTCAACATTTAGCGGAAGCCCTAGACTGCTACAAAGCATACATCACAGCCATATAAGAATTAGGAAGAATTCTTGAGTTTCAACTATGTGAACGAGCACCTCACGACAATGTGCATCATGGCTAAATTCATCAACATTAGCCTCATATACACTCACAGAGGAGAAAGTTGACGATACCAATAACGAGTTCTTCGAGCAATGAGCAATACTCTAGCTATGACATTAAAAATGTCTTGGGTGATTTTAATGCCAAACTAGGAAGAGAAGACGTCTTTGTTGGAACAATTGGAAGATATAGCCTGCGTGACGCAACCTCCGATAACGGACTAAGGCTAATTGACTTTTCTGCGGGGCGACACGTTGTGGTAGCTAGTACACAATTCCCTCATCTCGATATACACAAGGGAACATGGCGATTTCCTGGTCATCGATGCAAGGCACTTCTGCAGTATCAAAGATGTTCAAACGTTCCAAGGAGGCAACGTTGACTCGGACCACTACCTCGTTGTAGCCAGGGTAATGCTACGGCTATCCAGAACAACGCCAAAACAGAGTAAAACTGTGGTGAGGAAGTTTGTCGTTGGATGTCTACAGTCGTAAGAAATCGCACTCTCTTACATAGTCATGTGCCGCCAACTGCAAGTATCGAGTACCAGTGGAAGAATTGCCAGGAAGCCATCAGAGATACCGCCTCTGACGTGCTGGGTCTCATACGACCATCATAGCTAAACCGCTGGTTCGATGAAGAATGCCGGCAAGTAGGTACATGCAGCCAAACAACAGGCATTCAAAGTCGCGTTGCATAGACGACCAGTGGTGCTCGCGAGCTGTACGGGCAGAAGAGGAGGGAGGAACACAAGCTTCTAAGAAGGAAAAAGAAAGAGCATGAGAAGCATGCGATCGAGGAAATAGGGGAATGCCGTTGCAGGAATAAAGCTAGAAACTTTTAGCAAAAAGTAAAAAGAACCTCCCAGGGCCAAACTGAAGCCAGCAAGGACGGTCAGGGGATCATCGTGGTGAAGGCCTTGCGGCTGAGCTATTCAAAGCGGCTGGCGTTGAATTGGTTAGGAGTGTGCACTAACTCATTTGCAGATGATGGTGAGAGAGAAGCAGACCCGATTAATAGAACTTCAGAAAGGCGATCCACTGAACTGCCCCAGCTACAAATGCATCAGTCTTTTGAATATTGCCTACAAGATCTTTTCGGCCGTACTTTGTGAACGCCTGAAGCCATCCTGAAACAACCCTATAGGTCCATATCAGTGTGGCTTTAGGCCAGAGTAGTCCACCATTGACCAAATATTCCCACTACGGCAGATCTTGGAAAAAATCTAGGAGTTCCAAATCGATACCCACCAACTTTTCATCTTGTTTCCCTCCCAAGCTCGTCCGTTTGTGCAGGAAGACGATGGAGAATGCACGTGGCAAAGACCTCACTAATACCTTTAATAACAAAAATGGATTTATGCGACGTACTGTCATTCGACTTCTTCAACATCGTTCTTGAAAGAATAGCGCAAAACTCTCACGGCAACACTAGAGGCATAATCTTTCGAAAGTCGGTCCATTTACTCCCTAACGCTGACGACAGTGACATAATCGGACGAACTAAGTGAGATGTCAGTGACCAGTGCTTACTGCTGAGATCAAACGAAAAATTAATTTTGCCAATCGCTGTTTCTTTGGGCAAAGAAATCAATTGAGAATCGAAGCCCTTTCTCGAGCAACTAAGCTGTTCCTGTATAAGAGGTCCTGATGTATAATGCAGAGGCATGGACACTGTTAACGGTGGATGAGAACGCGTTAGGCTGTTTTGAGAGGAAAATTCTCCGGGTGATTTGTTGGTTGCGTCTGCATAGATGGGGAGTGGAGAAGAAGATACAACGACGAACTGGACTATCTGTAAAGCGACATCGACATAGCTACCTTCTTGATGGTATGCTTCTTTAGCGAATTTCTCACAAATGTGGTGCCAAATATTTATACTTTTTGGAAGTTTTTGATAAAAAACTTTTTTTTTAATTTAATAGTAGACCGTTCTAGATTGAACCCACAGAGAAAATTTGATCAAAATCTTAGCAGCCGTTTTCGAGAAAAATGAGTTTTCCCTTAGCGGTGTTAAAACTCCGTTAAGTACAGAGTATCGAAAATAATTTGTTTTTGAATTATGGAATTTAAAAAAAAAAAACTGGAAATCTATTTTAATTATTTTAACCTTTTATGAGCATAGGAAAGAAAATAATTGAAATCAGTCAGACGTCACACCGTTTTCAAGAAAATCGAAAGTGGCTCCTTGCCAGGTACCATTAATGACCATTTTTTGAAAAATGAACTGCACCGCAAAGATGGCCTGAAATAAAAATAATTTGTCAATTTTTTTTTTTTAAGAAAAGTTGTGGAGCCATTTTTGAGAAAATAAGATATTGTAAAATTGCAAAAAAAAGTTGATTGGCAGGTACCGTGGGGGCATTGACCAAAACCATTATATACCAAGTTTTGAGAAAATTTTTCCAGCCATTTAGGCTGTAGCCGAACAGTCATCGTATTTACAAGTCTGAATTATTTTTAACGAATCAATAACTTGCCTCATAGAACCTACTATTGATTTGTAAATCTATCGTTAGTATGTATGTAGGTAAATATAGACAAAACTAATCCCTTTTCAATCTACGAAAAATGGTTCACTAACTCATCAACTAATGTGGTTTTGCTTCAAGTAAGCGGTAACCCTGAGTCCCGGTACTCATAATTTTTGTATTCATCATCATGGTGCGATTTTTAGACGACTATGCTCAGGAGCAACAAACGATTGAGTGTTCGTGTAATCAGGAAGAAGGAATTTGAATACAGAAGAAGGAATTGGTCTTATTCAATAAAATAATATTATTTAAACAAAAGAAGAATTAAAAAAGGAGACGACTTGGTCATGAGCGTTTCAAGTGTTGTTTCTGAGTTGTTATTGTTGTTTTTTTTTCAGAGACAAACAAAATTGCCACACAAAAATATGCTGCTTTTAAGCAATACATATGGTCATGGGGTCATGGCCACGACCGTGAAAGAACAAATTTAGCAAAAAATGAAATATGTTCATATTTCCCGCTATTATATTAGAGGACTAAACATCCATAGTACCGGGTAACACGAATATAAAAAAATGAGGAAGCATTAAGGTTTAGTTTGACATTATTTAGTCCCATTTCAGCTTAATCATTGTACATGTTAACATTTCTTATTTCTCCTTGTGGTTTCCTTTTTCTTGTAGACAGAATATAGTCAATTTTTAGGCAAAATATGTAGGTCAGTTACTTGACAAAAAAAACAACAGTCCAGTGATATTTGGTTTGATGAAACAAACGGGCTTCAATTTTTGTGCAAAAATATGAGACAACATTTTTATAAAAAAGTTTTGATTTTTACGCGTAATGTACGTTAAAAAAATACCTCATGAAAAATAAATGAATGAAACAAGTGAAAATAATTAACCAAATTGAAAATGCCAAAATATCAAAAATATCATATAACAATCGTACCTTAAAACAAAATTTTGAAGCCTTCCGTGGTCTTTTCAGACAGTATCCAAAAGAGCGTCTATATACAAATATTGATGAATGGTGAAATCAATATCGGTACTTCTAAATTGCACACAAGCTTCTTGAGAGTAAATTTGCTTCTGTGACTTTTTCATGTAGTAATTCAAAAAGCGATAAAAATTTTTGGGAATTTTCTTTCAGACTTAACATAAAAATATAGAACAGTTTTTGCTAGTTTTGTCCACAAAACTGGAAAGTGCCAAAATGAAAAGTGATTGTTTTGAGTGATTATAATCTTTTCTTGTGTGCATAACTGAAGAATCTAGAAAATTGTGGCATGTAATTTATAGCGCACGTAATAAAAGCGTGAAAAGTGGTTTTCTGTGACATTTGGTAATACAAATTATAAATAAGTCAAAATATGTATAAGGGTGATTCTACAAAAAGTGAAAAAAAAATTATGATAGTTTCGACAAAACATTTTATTTTTGAAAGCAAATTGACGTAAAAACTAACTTCAGTTGAATTTTTGAACGTCCTTTAAATGATTGAAAGCCGCCAGTCAAAAATATTAAAAAATAACGATTTTATGTCAATTTTTCGAAAACAGGTTTTCCAGGGAACTGAAAATTTTTATAAATATTTTCCTATTTCTGTTAAATTTTTCAGAAAATCGTACCCCTCGTCTAAGAGAGGAGAGACTGCACCCCCTCCCACACAAGTTTTTTCTTGTTTCGATCCAACCAGCGCAACGCCCTCTAGCGTTTTTAGGCATTTTATGCAAAACACCCCGTATAGCTTATCAATTAATTTCCAAGCAATTTGAAAATAAGAGCTAGTTCGTTCGACCAAGCCGTGCTTTTTATTTTTTAATTATTTTAAAAGAAAAACAGCATTTACTGAACATTTCTGAGACCTCCAGATAGAAAATCATTCATTAAAAAGCAAGGGGACTGAGGCCAGGGGACTGAGTGTTTTCATAGTTCTTGCGCCAAAAACATAGTAACGCATTGTACGAAAAAATAAAATAAAAATTATAATTAGGGTTTTACCTAGCCTATAAAATAATGTAAGAAAATTTGCCTATACTTACATAGAAATTTTTCCTGTTAATACTCATCAGGGTACCTACTGAGAAACTGAACGGACATTCCACGATCTCTCGCACAAATGCCTTCTTCACAAATTAAATAACAAACGAATCTAAGATATGGATATGATTTTATTTTCACGAGACTTAAAACTTCCCGCTGCCACATCTGAAACTTCAATAGTTTTCAAAGCTAACGATGTTTTGCCTGTTTCAATCTGTTAGAGGACTGATAAGAAATCCGTGGGACAAAGTTCAATGACATTTTTCTCTTAAGAAAACATAATATTACTAAAAATTTATTTTTATCTATCATTGAGGCTTCATTTTGGTTTTGGAACTAAAATAAAATAACTATAAGAATTTTTGCTCTTTAAAAACGGGCAGGGGACGCGTCAGGGGACTGAGACTTAGACACTTTGAAGAATTTTTTGAGTAATGAAAGTATATCAGATCTAAATAAATTGCACGACTGGATCGCACGTACTTGCTCCTATGTTCAAGTTGTGTGGGGCTTAAGAACTTTAAAAAATATTCAAGTAATTATAGAAAAAGTATAAAAAGCATTTAAATCGGTCTTTTAATTGTATAAACAGCCTGATAAATAACTTAGAGCTCAAAAAAAAGTATGCCATTTGATTACTTGAAAAAATATGAATATATGCAAAAAAAAAAATTAAAAATCGTTGGAGCCGTTTTCTTAAAAATTAATTTTTTATATATAAAATTTTTGTAACATTTTTCAAAAAAAAATTTGGTATGCCAATTTTGAGTATATATTAATATACATTTAAAACTGAAATTTCAAAATAATTCATCAACCCGTTTTCGAAATATTGAATTTTGAAAAAAAAATTTGAATCTTTTTTTAAAAATCCAAAATTTATTTTTTCAAAAATTTTGGTATGCAGTATTATTTATATTTTAACAAAACTTTTGTGCAAAAAATTTAATTAAAATCGGATGAGCGGTTAATGATAAAACGAAAAATCAAAAAAACCGTTATATGGCAGGTACCGTTAATAAATGTTTTTGGTGATTTTTTTTCTTACTCAAAGGTATATCATATCTATAATAATACACTGATTTTTTTTTTATCAAAATCGTTGGAGCCGTTTTTGAGATAAATAAGCTTTTCCTTAACGGTTGTATGGCAAGTACCGTTATTTTTTGAGCTAAAAAAAAAAAATTCAATTTCCCCTCTGGAGAGTTACAAAAAAACCTTAAGTTCAAAATTTGAAGAAAATCGCTTCAGTGGTTTAGGCTGTAGGTTGAGGTACGGACAGACAGACAGACAGACAGACAGACAGACAGACAGACAGAATTGTGCCACCCACTTTTTTCGTGTTCTCTATCATCGTAATGTCATGTTTGATTGTTATCTCGAAATTTTTTTTTTGCACGAATCCAAAACTTGCCCTATAGTACCTATATCGCAAGTAAAAATTTTGTCTGCCCATGTACATATCAATCAGATTAAAAGTTATAAAAAACATCAGATAAAATACTTGAACCGTTTTTAAAATATCAGCGGAGCCGTGAAAATTCCATCATTTGTAGAATCACCCATAATTCATTCTTTAAATGTCAACCATTGAAGAACTGTCAAACTCCATCAATGCAAATCTATTAAAAACCCTTTTTAAACATAGTGGAACGATAGAACAATTTCTTGTACCAGTCTAATGTTTTATTTTAGAAAAGCAAGTATCTTTCTAACAAGCTCATAACAAGAACTAGAATTCACGGATTAAATTCTAAAGTACTAAAGTGTTAAAAAATCGAAAATAATTTTTGAGTGTAATAAAGTGCGATATGAGATTTCATAAAATTCAAATAACAAATATATGGAAAAAATACTTTTGGAATAAGAAGAATGCTGACATAGATGCCTATCAGATAAATGGACATACCCTAAGCAAGGAGTTCTATGAGCGGGACAGACGACTTGCCTTGGAGTTTCAATCCACCAAGGTTCTTTTGGTCTTTTGAAAAAAAAAAAAAAAATAAAATGAAGATACGAGGGTCGCACGTATTTGCTCTTATAGTTCAATTTAAGAATTAAGAATTTAAGATCTTTTA
Organism: Dasysyrphus tricinctus; assembly: GCA_963921185.1. Taxonomy (NCBI): domain Eukaryota; kingdom Metazoa; phylum Arthropoda; class Insecta; order Diptera; family Syrphidae; genus Dasysyrphus; species Dasysyrphus tricinctus. The sequence goes on from OY992531.1 coordinate 20,613,762, forward strand.
AAAACAAGGATGTAGGTAATTATAATAAAATATAACGCAGAATAAAATATAAATAAAATTAAAAAAAAATCGAGTCAGAGTATAAACAAAGAAATGCTTCGTACCAAGTTTAATGAAAATCCATCCACTTAAGCTTCAGTTGAAAAGATAGAATTTAGAGAACAACAAATATTCCACATACGCCATAGTCAACGTTTATATAAATAAATTCTTCAAACTAACTTCATCTTATTGCAGGGTAAGAAACTTAAATATAAGTTTATCTCAAATGTTTAAGTTTCGTTTTAGCAAATGGCCCTTAGTTCAAGTATTTAAAGCACTATAAGATCCACATAATGTTCTCATGAAGGTGCTTAAGTTCTCCTTAGCGTTTAAGTAGGATTTACACATCCTTGTTATGTTTGATGAAATAGCTTCGTATAAAACTTATCACCTTAATTTGTATATATATCAGAACATCCTTCTACTGTATGAAGTATCTTAAAGTATATTCTTTAACAAAATATTTATTTTCACTTTTTTTACAGTGGCTGTTTGTAGTCTCCGTAGCTGTGTTATACAATATAATTTTCGTGATGGGACGAGCTGTTTTCTGGGAGATCAACCGCAGCGCCTCACCAGTATGGTACATTCTCGATTACCTATGTGATTTAATTTATCTACTAGATACATTAGTACATATGCACGAAGGTAAGTGATTTGAAGTGAAAAAAATAATACCTCCTTCCTCATTTTTTTTAAATTTCATTGCAATTGGCAAAGTTGAAACCAAAAAAATAAAACAAAATAGAATAAAATAATGTGAAACTTAAAATCAGAGAACGATATTGTTTTTTTTTGTTTTTAAGTAAAATATAACTTTCTACCGGAAATAGAGTGCACACAGGGAAATATATATAAAAAAAACTTTGCCCTTGAAGTTTTTGCACCCCATCCTCGGCATGTTGTCTGTAGTTGTAAATGAACTTTTTCCAAACGATGACACGACAACGGCAACGAAACGACGATGAGGAATTTTAGTGTTCTTTTCCTTTATTGTTACAAAAATCTGGGGCAGAGACGAAGGGCGGTCGGGATATTAAAGCGAATGGTATGTGCTTCTTAAAGTGCTTGTGGTTTTTTCATCATGGTTTTGCTGCTCCATCATCTAGACGGAGTTATTCCACGATGAATGTGTGTTTTTATACGAGTAAAACGAGAGGAGTCATGGACACATTCTGGTGTAACATTTTTCCACAAGGGAATCCACATAGTCATATGACATTCCTACACTTGTTTTTGTTCTCAACTCTCAAATAAAGTGTACAACTGTGATGGAAGGATTTGCTCTTAATGTAGTCAGAATCGTCATTGTTTGCAGACTTTATTACAATATTATGATTGAGGAGTTCAGGAACAAAAGGTGACATTTGGTAGTTTTTTTTTAATGGGTCCTGAATCCTGAATTCTATCGATTAGCAAGGATATTTAGTCAAAAATGATCCCATGCATCAATGAAAAGTCAACTTAAATATTGTTTTTATCAATTTCTGAAAAAAATGAGTAAATGCCAGCTCTTCAATTACAATTACAGTTACAATTACAATTACAATTACAATTACAATTAAAATTACAATTACAATTACAATTACAATTACAATTACAATTACAATAACAATTACAATTACAATTACAATTACAACAACAATTACAATTACAATTACAATTACAATTACAATTACAATTACAATTACAATTACAATTACAATTACAATTACAATTACAATTACAATTACAATTACAATTACAATTACAATTACAATTACAATTACAATTACAATTACAATTACAATTACAATTACAATTACAATTACAATTACAATTACAATCACAATTACAATTACAATTATAATTACAATTACAATTACAATTACAATTACAATTACAATTACAATTACAATCACAATTACAATTACAATTATAATTACAATTACAATTACAATTACAATTACAATTACAATTACAATTACAATTACAATTACAATTACAATTACAATTACAATTACAATTACAATTGCAATTACAATTACAATTACAATTACAATTACAATTACAATTATAATTACAATTACAATTACTATTACAATTACAATTACAATTACAACTACAATTACAATTACAATTACAATTTCAATTACAATTACAATTACAATTACAATTACAAATACAATTTCAATTACAATTACAATTACAATTACAATTACAATTACAATTACAATTACAATTACAATTACAACAACAATTACAATTACAATTAAAATTACAATTACAATTACAATTACAATTACAATTACAATTACAATTACAATTACAATTACAATTACAATTACAATTACAATTACAATTACAATTACAATTACAATTACAATTACAATTACAATTACAATTACAGTTAAAATTACAATTACAATTACAATTACAATTACAATTACAACTACAATTACAATTACAATTACATTTACATTTACAATTACAATTACAATTACAATTACAATTACAGTTACAATTACAATTACAATTACAATTACAATTACAATTACAATTACAATTACAATTACAATTACAATTACAATTACAATTACAATTACAATTACAATTACAAATACAATTTCAATTACAATTACAATTACAATTACAATTACAATTACAATTACAGTTACAATTACAATTACAATTACAATTACAATTACAATTACAATTACAATTACAATTACAATTACAATTACAATTACAATTACAATTACAATTACAATTACAATTACAATTACAATTACAATTACAATTACAATTACAGTTAAAATTACAATTACAATTACAATTACAATTACAATTACAACTACAATTACAATTACAATTACAATTACATTTACATTTACAATTACAATTACAATTACAATTACAATTACAGTTACAATTACAATTACAATTACAATTACAATTACAATTACAATTACAATTACAATTACAATTACAATTACAATTACAATTACAATTACAATTACAATTACAATTACAATCACAATTACAATTACAATTACAATTACAATTACAATTACAATTACAATTACAATTACAATTACAATTACAATTACAATTACAATTACAATTACAATTACAATTACAATTACAATTACAATTACAATTACAATTACAATTACAATTACAATTACAATTACAATTACAATTACAATTACAATTACAATTACAATTACAATTACAATTACAATTACAATTACAATTACAATTACAATTACAATTACAATTACAATTACAATTACAATTACAATTACAATTACAATTACAATTACAATTACAATTACAATTACAATTACAATTACAATTACAATTACAATTACAATTACAATTACAATTACAATTACAATTACAATTACAATTACAATTACAATTATAATGACAGCTTTTACAAATTTTTTTTTGATTTTACTTAGAGCTAACTCGGGATCTACTTTGACAACAACACATTTTTGAGGTCTTAATCATGAAACTAGAGTAATCTCGCACTGAAAATCTGGACCTGGAAACTTTCTCTTGTTTTCCTCTCCAGTTGTTTCAGAATCATTTGATTTTGTCTGAATACTTTACTTGAACCTTTAGCTACAATGTATCTACAAAGATTATCTACAAGTTAAGAGGACAGGAAGAGAAAGTTATGTTTTGGTTTTTGTGGTTATGTATTTAGGTATTTCGTATACGTCCCTAAGGATGTTTTATAGGTTTGTATATGGCATTAAAGCCATTCATCCGGGTAGTGTTAACTGTTCCAACTAGCAAACAGATACAAATCTTCTTTATTGAACTGTATGGTGCTGTTAAAAACGCTAGCGAAAACTATGTATTCCATGAGATGAAATTTTTTGTTTCCAAAGGTTTTATGGTTCAATTGTATTGCTAAAGTTAGCTGAGTCCTTTTTGTTGCCTTTGAAATGATTTTTTGCTGACGTATTATATAGGAAAGTCAACTTTTTCTATATATAAGAGAAGTGAAAGTATGTGAGACCTTCATTCATATAAAGGAATCAAAAAGAAGATTGATGAAAAGCCACAAGGAAAGTTTACTAACCGTCGATTTATAACACTCTTCGGTGACAGTTATGGCAGTACCAGTTTCTTTTTTGAAGAATTAGGTGCGGAACGATGACTGCTCCTGACTAATATCCGAACAAGTGGCTTTCTTTGGATGCATTTGCATTTGGTGCTGGTGTATGCCGTGTATAATGCAATCGTCCTTAATTAGACAATTTAGCTTTTCTAGACATGTCCATTCTTCAAAAAATGGGCTTAATCGTTTGATATATAATTTTTGTGTGGGATATTTGTGTGGAAGGTTTCTTAATGTGTGCACTGATTTGAACTTATTGTTCAATGTTTTAAGTTTTCATAGTGATTTGTTAAACTTACCGAACTTCTTGACCCCTCATTATGGAGCCATATGGTGTCAATAACCGCTAAACGCAGTCTTGTCTGTTTCTGAAAATGTATTTGAGCTCTGCCCAGCTGTTTCGTTGGTTCTGAAACTCCTTTTCGACTATTTTGCTCCAAACTTTTCTCTGGCTCATAGATATTCTCCCATCTTGATTCAAAGAGGACTCTACTCCAATTTTTGTCTCGCAAAAGACCCTTCACCACGCTGTAGGGTGTGTGACCAACCCACTGGCATTGCCTTCTACAAATAAAGATGTCAATAGGTTTTTGATCAGTTCCCCGATGCAGTTCGTGGTTGGAGATAGTTTTGGCCTAATATTGTTCCGATGACACCTTTTCGAATAATGTTTCATGTTTTTTTGTAACAGAGGTGGTGACTTTCCATATACTAAATACAGATACACTCATATGTAGTAGCACGGATTCTACGCTCGAGCGAAACTTTTCCGTTGACAAGTTGCACCCTCGTAGGTGGCCTCGATAATAGTGGTAAGCTTCGCGAGTATACCTCTCTTGCCTAAGGCTAACCTCCCATGCCTGTGCAATTATGGGATTTAGCATTTTCGCTGATGTTTGTGCAGCGGGAATGCAGTCTAAACCTATCGCTTTGTTGTTTTTTTTTCAGGAATTTGAAATTATTTTGAGTAGTTGCTGCGAATCGCTTCTTTGGGGCTTGGAATCAGTACACTACCGCCACCGTCTGGTTGGTTAAGTATGGTGGCAAACTCTTCCTTCCATTTTCTGAGCTGATCCTCATCTGTAACTATAACAGGGTACCATCTTCGTCTAAATCCTTGACGAAGTGTTGTTTTCGGGATTTATTTCCAACCAGTTCCTTGGTTATCTTGTAGACTGTTGCACCTGAAAGCTGTTTCCTCAGCCTATTCCGTGAGGGAATTTACGCTACGTCTTTTGTCACACTTGATGCTACGCTGCGCTTCTTTTCTTTAATACGATAATGTGACTCTACGTCAATTCTCTCACCTTCTGAGGCTGCTGCAAGCTGAGTTCTCGTAGCATTTTTTTCTTCGATCTTTATTCAAGTATCTGTAGAGAGTCCTGTGTTGTGGATGCAGAGAGCCGTATGCTGTGGTTTCCCTATCTTATACCCCCCGATCCGAGTTACTCAGTTGAAAAGCTATTTTTAAAAGTGCTCAAGTATTGGTCTGCATTTTCTGGGCGTTGCACTAGTGATTGCTTCTGCCTCTGTGGCATGGCGATGGCGGTTCTTGTATTTTTGGCCCGCTATATGATCTCGCTGTCTATCGGTGTTGGACTTGGGTGCAGGCACGGAGGAAGTTCTGTCAATTTCCATGTACAGATGGTCAGATGCAGTTTGAAGTCAAAGATAAGAGAGCATAACGTGGCTACCCCGAGATATCATAACCACGTCATTTCAGACGTCGAGAAAACAATTTTAAAGCGCTTACTGATCGCGAAGTGATCAATAAGGTTCGCTGTGCCATATTGTTCCCTGGATATTCATCAGCTAGTACCTCGTGGCTTGATGGTTAGTGCGTAGGACTGCCGTGCCACCTAAAAACAGAAATGTTATATTCGAGGTACTGCCTCTTGCGAGGAACTGACAAATCCTCCAAGAGTATACTTGTCATGAAAAAGTGCTTCTCCTTTAGTCGTTCGGACTCGGCAAAAAACTTTAGGTCCCCTCCATTCCTGCCAACAAACACGCACACAGGAATGGTTGTGAGTTATAAGTCACTAGGCCCTGGTTCTCCATGAGCTGTTGCGCCACCCAATTTATATATTTATTTATTTTATTCATCAGCTTGTTTTATGCTCGAAAAAAGTCCCTCCAATGACTAGCCAGTGTGCGTTGCAAAAGTCAACAAAGCGCTCTCCATTGTCATTCCGTTCTCCAATTCTGCAGTCACCTAAAACGTGCTTGAATACTGTAAGTAAGTAAGTAAGTAAGTAATTCATTTATTGAACATTTTATAAAACTACATTAACATAAAAAAAATGAAGCTAAAGCTATGGCAATGCCGTCAGCTCGATTGACAATAAATATTTTAACAATTTTTGCGGTTAAAGGAATTAATTAAAAAACATTATTAAATATATGTACATTTAACTACTCAAATTCGGTTTCTAATAAAATTCGATATTTATAAGCACTTTTTACAAAAAAATACAGATTTTTCCAATTCTGGCCATTTAGGTAACGCACAGATTCCTGCATTGATAAAGTTTTTGCTCCCAAATACTTTTGTCTTAATGCTGCATATATTGGGCAGACTCCAATAAGGTGAAAGCAATCTTCTTTCGCTTTAAGGTTGCACAAAGAGCAAAATTGGCTAAAACTTCCATTATAAGGTGCTCCATTGAAGCCAAGGACCTCGCATCTGGTCTTAAAAATAATTGAAATTTGCTCGTACGTAAGCGTGTCACAAAAATAATCGTCAGCGGCAAGATTAAAGTTGAGTTGTGAGTACAAAACTCTACTTTCCGACTGCTGGGCTTCTACTTCCAACAACGCTCTTTGGGTATCTTCGAACTTCTGGATTATGCGATACAGCCGATCTTTTAAAGTGTTCCGATCACCTGGGAATGCGACCATATCTTCTCCGTAAATTTCTCCAAGGTCTCGCCACTTTTCCATCCACCAATCCTTGTTTCTTATTTCATACAAAATCATTTTGTTGGCAAGGCGTGATTCGGGAAGGTTGAGGACTTTTAAAATATAGTCAGCCTGTGCCTTAAGTGTGTACGTATAAAGTTTGGGCAAGCCTGTCTCTAAATAGATTGCATAATTTGGTGATTTAATTGGTAAGTTGAACAATTTTTTGATGAAATTTCTTTGCAGCTTTTCCATTTCTTCAAATTCTTCGGCGCCCCATACTTGTGCAGCGTAACATAAAGTCGATTTAACTACTGAATCGAAGATTTTATACTTCGTAGAGAGGCAAACGTGTTCATTAAACAAAATGTTTTTCCAAGTTGAATTGATTAGTTTTTGACAGGCCTTAACTTTCTCCCCAATGTGGGTTTTGAAATCCATCGTTGAATTCAGCTTGGCTCCTAAATATTTATACTCCTTCACGACATCTAGACGGCTTCGATGAAGGAACCAATGATGGTTTTGTGTTGTATTACTCCGATTGTTTGTTGAGAATATCATTATTTTCGATTTATCTGTGTTAATGCTTAGCCCCCATTTATCACAAAACGAAACAAGACGATTAATCATCAACTGCAGATTTTCAGGGGCTTCAGACAAAACAACCAAATCATCGGCATACAGTAGTACATTTACAATTGCGCCCGCAATTCTGACTCCACCAGGTAGTTCAGCTACAATATCGTTGATGAAGAGGGCAAATAACAGTGCACTTAGCGGGCATCCCTGCTTTACACCACTATCTGTTTCAAACCACTCGGAGAAACTTGAGCCATCCCAGACGGCTGCATTGGTTCCGCAATACATTTCCTTAAGAATCCGAATAAATTTAGTAGAAAGTCCTATTTGTGAAAGCTTGTACAAAAGTGCGTTTCTATTAACGAGGTCAAAGGCCGCCTTAAAATCTACAAAAAGTGCGTAAACCTTTTTGTTCCTGGCTTGAAATGCTTTTACTATTGAAGTTAGACTAAAGATGTGGTCAACTGTCGAGTAGTTTTTTCGGAATCCTGCCTGAAGTTCGGTGATACTGTTGTTATGAACAACCCATTTTTCAAGTCTTGTGGCTAGAATTGCACAGAAGAGTTTGGCAACGATATTCATAAAGGAAATACCCCTATAGTTTTCGACTCTATCTAATGCGCCCTTTTTGTGTATAGGAAAGATCACGGACTTTTTGAATGAAATGGGTACAGCAGCATTCACGAGGATATTGTTATACAATTTTTTTAGATGTAAGAGAAGTGTGGGCGATGCATTTTTGAAAAACTCGTATGGTATCCCATCTTCACCCGGTGCCTTTCCATTCTTTGATTTTCTTATTATTTGTTCAATTTCAACCAAAGATATTTCACAGTCGAGAATGTCATCAGCGTAAAAAGGTTCTGCGGTGGTAAAAACAATATTCGTTTGATTGATAAGTAGGTTCTGGAAGTAGAGTGCTAGGTCTGTTGCAGAAACACCTGTCCCTATTGTAAATCCAGCGCCATTTATCTCCCTCACTGCCTTCCAGAAATCTTTTGAATTTTTAATGTTTGCGAGTTGCACAGCTTGGTTGTTTTCGAAATTGATTTTCTTGAGCTGGCACATATTTTTGTAAGAGACGTTGGCTTCAGTGTACCACTTCTTCAATACTACGGAGTCAGTTTCCCTCCATGCGTGTAATAGTGCAAAGGATTTCTTACGAGCACTGGAGCATTCGTTGTCGAACCACTTCTGCTTGTAAAATGTTACTTTACGTGAGACTCTAATTGTAGAAGAACTTCTAATGCACGATGTTATTTACTGTAAGTAAAAAAGTCCTATCCATCACGAAAGTAATGTGATGAGTTGACTGCAGTATTCGTCCAATGTGATGTCTGTTACATCCTCAGTCGGTACATAGCACTGGCTGATAGTGATTTTTATTAATTCTCTTTGGAATCTCACTATCAATATCCTGTCAATAATGATTTTCGAGGTTATAAGACTTTCATATGCCTTTGGAGTCATAATCAGTCTTACGCCAGAATATCAGGAGCTTTCAGTTGGTGTTCCACAGTAAATGAAGAAAGTGCTTTTCTAAGATGAATCCACCATGCTCTCAACCATCCCACTTCTGACCTCTGTCAAGGTTGTATCTAAGGAGTTCAAATAAACTGATACTGTTGGGACTTTTCTTCACTGTTGTTGAGAAAGGTTATTACATTTTAGAAAGTGCGGGATGATTTTTCCCTCCCATTGAAATATACGGATATTCTCAACCAAATGTGTATGCATATATATATCTCTTTTGAAGCATTTACATTTTACGAACGCTCGCATTGAGTATAAACATTTTAAGGTTAGTCATAAGCCCTTGAGTCCGCGCAAATTATAAAAAAAATCCAATATGGGTCCTACATTAGTCCCCCCGATTCCGATTTCTTACGGTTTTTGGGGTCTGAAGGGGCTATTGAACTGATGACAGAACACCTCCTTGGGGTGTTCCTATACTGACGCGCTTTGTCGTTTGCACAACCTATAGTGCCATGAATCCTTCTGCCGTTGAGCATGGATTTTTTCCATTCTCTAATGTAGTGCTCCTCCCCAAAGTCATCAAGTGACTCAAGAATGGTTTCGGTTAGCAGGTTTTTAGGGTCCCTTCTATATCTAAGAATGTAACGAGGGTATATTTTTTGAAATTTGATTGTTTTCTCAATATTTCGCAAAACCTTATGGAAAACCGACTTCCCTTTGAGATATGCATGTTAAGGGTTTTTGAAGGGACATTCCACATATTATATTCTCTAATATGGATGTCTAAAATACGCTCCACAGTTATAAGCATGGTTAGGCTAGTTTGTCGAAAATCCTTAGTGAATTCAGGTCCTCTCCTACCTTAATTCGGAAGAAAAACTACTCTTTCATGTCTCCAAGATTCGCGGACATAGTTAAGAGAGAGGTATCCTTTGAAAATTATCACTAGTGGGGGGATCCACATCTTGCAGCTTTATTGGAGCATGATTGGCCAGAGTTCCGTCACGGCCTGGAGACTTGTATGGGGAGAAAGTGTTAGTAGTCCAGGCTATGTTTTCTTCTATTATAACGTTGTTGATATGCTGAGCTGAGGGTAAGCTATGAGTTCTATGAGTTTCGAGATTGCTAATCTCAAAGCCTGGAAGGTGTGTCGTCATTAGCTGTTCCAAGGACTCTGTCGGAAAAACTCTTTTTCTTTTCCAAGAAAGAAGGATTGCAATATTTCTTGCTTGTCTTTTAAGCTCTCAATAATGGTAGTATTGCCTTCAACCTTACTGCTTAGCTGATGCGAGAGCACATATACTTGTAAACTTTCTAAACAGTCTTTATAAGGTTGTTAAAACTTGTGTTAGTGGCAGATATTGAAGAATCTCTTAGTAATTTTTCTAAGGTTTGACAGGTCTTCATTCCACCAAGGAGAAAGGGTTTTACGGCTATATTTAACAGGACAAGAGACCTTAAAAGCACTGTTTAAAGATGCTTCAAGGGTTTCCATCATTAACTCTAGATCTATAATCGATTCAGGACTCAGCTTCAATATATTGCACAGTTTGGAATTTACGATTTAGTTGAACTTCTTCCAGTCAATTCTTATCCTGTGATCAGAAAAGGAATTAACAAGGAACACTCTCCAATTCTAAGCAGATAGCTTTAAATTATTGAAAACGACAGTAATATCGAGATTAACCACCCTACGTAATTTTCCGAGTTCGAAAAGACAAAAGTATTAGGAGTAAAACCTCTGTTCCATTCGGTTATGTTGTCTTCAATAGTAAAATCAATCAAAAAAAGAGACTCATCTCGTTCATTCAACTCCTAACTACCGCAGAGAGTACGTATGCCATGCGTTAGCATCACATCCAATAAAGGCGTTTGTCCCATTCGCTGTTACCTCGGTTGAAAGGAGGCATCACCACTCTTCCGGGAATGACAGCCTGTCATGCGCCGAGTACGTGGAAGCCATCTGCATTGCGATTGTCCAACCTGACGGCTGTCAGATTGGAGGTGCTAAGGTTAGGACTTAAAAAAGCTTTTTAGTCTTTTTTTAGTTAAAATACATGGTCTAGGTTTATCTTGGTCTTGGTAGGTGGTTTTTTAGAACAGATAATGCTGCTTGTCTTTGAGGCCCCTTACTCTAAGACCGTTAACCCGTGGATTTCGAATGATGTTTTCCTCAATTAGGAAAATCCTCAGATTATCTGATACACAGATAATCTGAGGCACAGATAATCTGACGCACTCGCACACGCAGACAGGGCCATCAATATAATCGTTGATCTTGATATTGTCATAAATTTTTTGTCGGATTATGACTTTGGCAGATTCTTAATCTTGGTACACCTGATGGCAAAACGGGGTTTAATAATCATCACAAGATAAGATATGCTGTTCTTCTGCGGTTCCTCGGTCTTTATGACCGCCCAATAAAGCATCAGGATCAGCAGATTTAGCTTCTGAAGACCCGGATCAGCTCCCGTGCACTTGGCTTGATACTCAGCCAAATGTGTACCTTTGGCTGTCTAGTCTAGACTGTTGTACTCCTCAACATTCTTCTAGTACCTGATTTTATCAGCGAGGTCTATCTCAAGAACAGCTCCAGCTTTCTCATTCCTGGCAATCTTGTCAATAGTGAAGGAGGCCTTTCGGAACTGATACTTAAGAAGAATAACCACCAATTTCTGTTTAATGTCCCTTACAGAGCTACTATGACTAGCATTGGTGAACGACACGGTTCAAGTTCGGTATTTTGGTGGTCAGCCGGCCATGTGCACTATGACTGGTACTACAAGTGCTCCCTGAGTGTGCAAGTTGCCCTACGATTGACTCCTCATTGGAAGGCAAAAGGTCATCCTCAGTGTAGGCGAAACATCTTTACTGACTTCATTTCTATCTTTGACGCCACACCTTTTTTAAAGTCACAGTATATACGACCACCACAAAAAAACTGCTGCAGTAGCTTCTATACTTCTGACATTATTTACAAAAATTGATTTCAATTCCTGATTTCAATTATTATATTAATTTCCTGTCATAAATGAAAGTCATGCACACATTTCTCCTTAAAACACCACAATTTTATTCCACAAATAAACATTACCAAAATTTAATAAAATTTCAATCTTGAACTCATTAATATAGGCTACCTGGAGCAAGGTCTTCTAGTCCGAGATGCATACAAACTCCGGAAACACTATTTCTCTACCAAGGGTTGGTCAATAGATGTCCTCTCCATGTTGCCAACAGACCTAATCTACATATGGTGGCCACCGAGTTCGTGCAGTTCCATCCATCTACCCTGCCCAGTGATTGTACGACTCAATCGTTTATTGCGTCTTCCAAGGATGTGGGAATGGTTCGATCGCACCGAAACCGCCACCGGATATCCAAATGCATTTCGTATCTGCAAAGTGGTGCTGGCCATCTTGGTACTCATACATTGGAATGCATGCATGTATTTTGCCATCAGTTTTGCCCTTGGGTTTGGGACAGATAATTGGGTGTACAATTTGAAAGGTGACCGCAATGCCACACTCCAGCGACAATACATCTACAGTTTCTATTGGTCTACCTTGACGTTGACCACAATTGGAGAAACCCCCACTCCGGAGAACGATGCTGAGTATCTATTTGTAGTGGCAGATTTTTTGGCTGGTGTCCTCATCTTTGCCACTATTGTAGGTGAGTTGAATATATATTCTCGTAACGAGTTGGTGATGATGCTTTGTTTGCACATCACGAGCATAGTTTGCCGGACATTTGTATAGATTCCTAAAATTTTGTGTTTTCCTTTCCTATCGACAGGAAACATCGGTTCGATGATTTCGAACATGAACGTGGCCAGGGTCGAATTCCAGAATCGCATGGATGGTGTAAAGCAGTATATGGCCTTCCGGAAAGTTGGCAACGAATTGGAGGCGAGGGTTATTCGTTGGTTTGCTTATACTTGGTCACAGAGTGGGGCACTGGACGAGGAGCGGGTGCTATCTGCTCTGCCGGACAAACTGAAGGCCGAAATTGCCATTCGGGTGCATATGGACACCCTAAAGCAGGTGCGAATCTTCCAAGACTGCGAACCAGGCCTGCTGGAAGCATTGGTGTTGAAACTAAAGCTGCAAGTGTTCAGTCCAGGTGACTATATCTGTCGAAAGGGCGATGTGGGCAAGGAAATGTATATAGTCAAGAGGGGGAAGTTATCGGTGGTGGCCGATGATGGAACGACGGTATTCGCTACTCTGGGAGCGGGTTCAGTTTTTGGGGAGGTTTCTGTGTTGGAAATAGCTGGAAATCGGACGGGTAATAGACGGACAGCAAATGTACGCTCATTGGGCTATTCGGATTTATTTTGTTTAGCTAAGAGAGATCTTTGGGAGACATTGGCTGATTATCCAGAGGCGAGAGCTACCCTCACGGAGAGGGGATGTCAATTACTGCGAAAAGATGGATTGCTCGATGAGGATGTTTTTTCAAGTGAGTTGAATTTTAATTTATGTTGTACGTAAACTAAAAATAAAAGACATTGAATGCAAAAAGTGAAGGAAGTAATTTTGCTTTGAAAATAAGAGCGTCATCAATATGTGAGTCGAATCTTTTTAAACAAAAATAAGCGAATATCTGGGTAATAATGATCAGAGTTGCGGGAAGCAATGATTATCTACTTTTAATAATATGAGTGTCAAGTAAGCCAAGCAACTTTCGTGGATCGAAAAATTTCTCGTTAATTAATTAATTTATTGTGACAGTTTCAAATGTGTCATTCAATCTTTTCTATGTTTGTTTTTTCGGTTTAACTCTCACGGATCGAAAATATCTGGGTGAATAATCTGTCGCTTATTATTTGTGACAGTTATGAATTTGTGGTGCAGTGTTTTCTATGTTTTTTAACTTAACATAGCATAGCCTCAATAAAGGTAAATATACTGGATTGTTTATGACTTAAAAATTTTACATACCTATTAGTTAGTCGTTAATAAGTAGTGAATATTTCGAATTAGTGATTCTATTCGTGATTCTATTCTACAATGTTAAAATTGTCACATATAATAAATAACTAAATATTTATCAATTTAAGTTTCAAGAAAATAGGGCTTAAGAATTTTTCCGGGGTTCTTTGCTGATTTCATATTAATATTGGAAAATTAAACAAAAAAACTTTGAAGAAACATAGAAAACAAATTAGACTCTAGTAATCGTAAGTTACTAAGCAATAAAATATCAATAAAATGTTAAGATATTTTCACTACTATTTGACAAAAACATAGAAAACATAGAAAGATAAATTCAAAAATATCACAAGTAATTTAGGACTTGCTAGCGATAAATTACTAAGCGTTAAAACACTAAACATAAAAAGTCTTAACCACTTTTCAAGTTAATCAAGTAAGCATAGCACCCAAAAAAAACATAGAAAACATTAAATGACAAATTCAAAACTGTCAAAAATTATTAACGACTACAAAATAGCAAACTATCCATCTACCCATTTCTCAAAGATGCTTTGCTAGCTTGACACTCATAGAAAACATATAACCCAAAACTCCATATAAAACATCGCACAGCAAAAATAAATTTAACACAACCATTTACGGCAGATTCTTTGGCGATCCAATATTAAAATTTAGAAGTTTTTTACCACTTTGGAAAAAAACATAGAAAACATAGAAGAAAAAATTCCTAATTGTAACAACTAATTCACGAGTAATGAATGACAAATCATCCACCTAGCCATTTGTCAATCTGTGAGAGCTGCTTTGCAAGCTTGATATCAAGCAAAAAACATAGAAAACATTTCTCAAAGGAATTGAAATTGTCACAACTAGCTATAACGAATAATTAATGCAAGTTATTCAACTAACCATTTTTCGATTCATGAATGGTTTTTTGCTAACTTGATGCACATAGAAAACAAATCACCCAAAATGTATATATAAACATCGCATAGCAAAATTGAATTTGTCATAACCAATTTAAGGCAAATTTGTTAGCAATAAATTGTAAAATTAAACAAGTTTTTACCACTTTTCGAAGAAAACATAGAAAACATAGAAAAAACTTCAAACTGTCACAACTAATTTACGATTAATTAATATCAAATTATTAATTTGGCTATTTTTTAATCTGTGAGCGTTGCTTTGCAAACTTGACGCTCATAGAAAACATATAACCAAAAACCACATATAAAACATCGCACAGCAATATTAAATTTGTCACAAACAATTTATGGAAGATTAAAACCGAATTGTCAAAACTAATTTGCGAGTAATTAATGACAAATTACCCACCTAGCCATTTTTCAATCTGTGAGAGTTGCTTTGGTAGCAAATTTGAAATTGTCAAAACTAAATAAAATAATTGTCAAAGTCAAATAACTAATGGCAAACTATTCATATTACAAGTTCGATCAGTGAATGGTGCTTCGCTAACTCGACACTCATAGAAAGCAAATCGCCCAAAACTTCATATAAAACATCGCACGGAAAAAATGAATTAGTTACAACCTATTTGAGACAAATTATTAAGCACTCAAATGCAATCACTTAAAAGTGAAAAAAATAAACATAGAAAACATAGAACGACAAGCTCCAAGCTGCCACAACTAATTAACGATTAACTAATATCAATTTTTCCACCTAGCCATTTTTCCTTCTACGAGAGTTGCTTTGTAAGCTTGATATCAAGTAAGCAAGGCACCCAAAAAAAACATAGAAAATATTGAACGACAAAATCGAAGTTGTCACAACCAATTAATGAAAAATGAGTTACTATAAAAAGTAATCATTACTGCTTTTTGGCTGATTACTTATGTTGTCAATGACATTGACCTTATTGAATGTTAAGAGTTAAGCTGCGGGTTGACCCGCATACAATTTCACTGAACGTAAATCTTTCGTGGTCTTTCGAAAATATTTTTAAAAGAGATACATCAAGTTATTTTTTGAAGCAGAATTACTTCAAGTTCCTGATTTTAATAAAAAAAAAATAATTAAACCAAGGGTAGCTGAAAAGGCTTATATATTTTAATTTTTAATAAAAATTGAAAGTTTTTCTAAAAATTCTGGTAAAAATTTAAAAAAATTTCTAAAAATGTTTGATTATTACGTATCAAATCATTTTTACTTGCCATATAGGTACTATAGGGCAAGTTTTGGATTCGTGCAAAAAAAAAATTTCGAGATAACAATCAAACATTACATTACGATGATAGAGAACACGAAAAAAGTGGGTGGCAAAATTCTGTCTGTCTGTCTATCTGTCTGTCTGTCCGTACCTCAACCTACTAAGCCTAAGCCACTGAAGCGATTTTCTTCAAATTTTGAACTTAAGGTTTTTTTGTAACTCTCCAGAGGGGAAATTGAAATTTTTTTTTTAGCTCAAAAAATAACGGTACTTGCCATACAACCGTTAAGGAAAAGCTTATTTATCTCAAGAACGGCTCCAACGATTTTGATAACAAAAATCAGTGTATTATTGTAGATATGATGTACCTTTTAGTAAGAAATAAAATCACCGAAAACATTTATTAACGGTACCTGCCATATAACGGTTTTTTTGATTTTTGATTTTCTCATTAACCGCTCATCCGATTTCAATGAATTTTTTTTGCACAAAAGCTTTGTTTAAATATAAATAATACTGCATATCAAAATTTTTAAAAAAATAAATTTAGGATTTTTGAAAAAGATTCAAAGTTTTTTTTGAAAATTCAATATTTCAAAAACGGATTGATGAATTGTTTTGAAATTTCAGTTTTAAATGTATATTAATATATACTCAAAATTGGCATACCAAATTTTTTTTTGAAAAATGTAACAAAAGTTTTATATATAAAAAATTAATTTTTAAGAAAACGGCTCCAACGATTTTAATTTTTTTTTGCATAATCTTTGTTCAAGTAATCAAATGGCATACTTGTTTTTGAGCTCTAAGTTATTTATCAGCCTGTTTATACAATTAAAAGAACGATTTAAAGTCTTTTTATACTTTTTCTATAATTACTTGAATATTTTTTAAAGTTCTTAAGTCCCACACAACTTGAACATAAGAGCAAGTACGTGCGATCCAGTCGTGCATTTTATTTTTTTAGTTTAAATCTTTCTTAAAAAATAAATAATAAAATATGTTTTAAATCATAAATATTTGTATTACTTTATTTACTTCATAACTTAATTTAATAATATTTTTTATTTTTTTAAGATTCCCAGCGTGTTCAAGATAGTATAGAAGGTGGAATCGAAAAACTAGAGGTTTCCGTAGAAAATCTTAATGTTCGGCTAGCACGGCTTCTGGCTGAATATACTGCAAGTCAAGCTAAATTAAAACAACGACTGGCTAAATTGGAAGTCAAGTGAGTATTAATTTAGAATCTGAGCCTTAATTTAAAGAAATAGAAAAACTAAATTAAAATCATGAAAAAAATCTCTTCATTTAAACTATGTATATATCTTTCTTTACTATTTATTTTAAATACAGTGCCCAATTAACGACCAAAGAACAACAAGAAAACTCTCAAAAAATGCGTAGCAGTCGTTTATATTCCCTACCAGCAAAAAAACGTCGACAACGTCCAATTTCATCGAAATCTGCCGATTGTAAACAAAATACTTTATGAAGAGAATTTACAATACGAAAAATACTAAGAATTTTTTACGAAAGTTTCTTTGAAATCAAATTAACTAAAATGTTAGTCTTCAACAACTTCAACATCAAGAACAACCGAAAAATAATAGATTTATCTAAAACACGAAAATTGGTATGTTTTTTCCAAAAAATCTACGGTGATAATAAAATATTTTTATTCTCTCCTTAAAATTAAACAAATAGTTATGTAGTTTTTTGTTTTTCTTTGTTTTTAATTTTAATTTTAAAATTTTAAATTTGTTAAGAAACATGTGCCTCGAAAACATATTATATATAAATATAATAATTAATATAATATATATTTGTATTTAAATGTATAAATAATAAAATAAAAAATTTAAAATAAATACATATACCTTACTATTAGTTAGTTTATTAATGTTTTTATTTTGTGAATTTATATATACATCCATAATATACACAAAATAAAAAAAAAAAAAACAGGAAGAGTAAAGTCTAATAATGATGGATAGATATATTTTTAAAAATAAATAAATAGTTATTTAAAAATATAATTATGTTAAGAAAATAAATGTTAAAAGAGTGTCCTGTAAATCTGTTATTTTTAATACATATTTATATATGTAAATAGAAATATTATTTGTATGATGGTAAGTATATTTTTTTCTGTGAATAAAGGACAACAAACACACAAAAACATTAAAAGCAAATTGTAAAATTGTTTCCTTAAGATTTAAAAATACTCACTAGCTACTTATCTGGCTCCCGATCTATGGAAGGTCTCTGCCCGAGATATTGCAGTCTTTTATTGGTTGTGGTCCCTCACACCCTCCTTCCAGTACTCGAGAAGAAGCACTCTTGCGTCTGTAATCGCCTGGTCCCTATAGCGGAGGTTCGGTCTTCCTGGTCATCTCAAACTTGTGGACGGGGATTCGAAGATTTTCATGGCTGGAGCATTTTTGTCCATTCGCTCGATGTGAGCCAGTGTAGTTGATGTTCATCTGGTGCAGCCGATGATGTCGATGCCGTCCGCATAGCCAAGCAGTTGAGAAGACCTGTTGAAGATTGTGCCTTATCTGCTCCAGGACTAGGTTGAAGGAATCACATGATAGCGTATCTTCTTGTCTGAATCCTGTACACGTCTGGAATAGCTCGGATGAGCTGTTACCCATTTGCACCTTGCACCGCGTATTTTGTAACGTCATGCGGAATAGCTGAATCAGTTTTTCGGGATCCCAAGTTCCGAAATCGCCAATAGAAGCTCTTGGAGACTTATAATATCATATGCGGCTTTGAAGTCGATGAAAAGATGGTGGTTCTCGACTTGAAATTCGTTAGTCTTTTCTAGGATTTGCCTCAATATGAAGATTTGGTCTAACATTGATCTGCCTGTCCTGGAACCACACTGGAATTGTCGATCATTGTGTTGCAGATAGGTTTAAGAAGTTCACATAGTACGTTGGATAGGATCTTTTAAGCAACATTAAGCAGGGATATGCCTCTGTAGTTCTTGCAGGACTTAAGACCGCCTTTTTTGTAGATTGGGCATATGGAGCTATTTGACCAGTCGTTGGGTACACTCCTCCTCCCACTGCGGATTGTCGTCTAGCCTACCTTGGTTAGACGTACCAGTGTTGCCGCTGAAAAAAATCAAAAGGGGTCCCGGGACGAAAAACGGGCCCTTTTACAAAATTTCCATAAGGGAGAGAATACAAAAAATATTATAAGTACATAAAGGAGTTAAGCATTTAATAAACATTTATTTTAAAAACTAAAGCAAAATTTTCTTTATAAAAACAAAAGAAATTAATTTTAGGTAACTATTTTTACCTTCTAAATAGCTCGAAAATTAATACTTGCAGAACGGCAACTTGCTGGCCTACTATAGGCACCTTGGAGACTCTGGCTTTTTTCTTTTTATTGGTCGGTGATACGGTTGATGATGAGCTCGTATGAGTAATGTGGTATTCCTGAAGCTCAGTTCAGTCGTCTTGTTGTCGTGTCTGTTAGTTATTTATTGTGTCGTCTGGAGCCAGCCGTTCATTAACCGTTAAGGTTTCAGGGTCCTTGCATCGTTCCGTCTTTGTCGGCGTTGAATTTCCGTGTCGATGAGGAGTCTTTTCCCCTTGCGTCGCACTGCAGGTCTTGCATTGCGTCGCACGGCTGGATTCTCCATAGCTTTCATGTCAGTCATGTCACTGTCGTTGAGTTTCCAATGCAGTCACCTGGTTGGGAGGAGCAAGACGCATTTAGGTTGCATATAGGGCTGTGGCCCAGTATGTTTCCTTTGTACGTCTCACTTTTCTCAACCTCACCCAGAGCTACCTTCCCACCCTCCAGGCCCATTGGAGCAGGTGGCACCATGTAACGTCTGGTTGGTGTGTCGAGTAGCTCAGTGGTGTGTTTCCTTGTTGGGTCTGTCTTTCCACGTTCCCATGGCTGTGAAGAGGTAGACGCACCTACGTCGCATGTAGGGCTATGGTCCTGGATGTTCCTCATGTGTGCCACCTCACCACTTGCCTCTCTCGGGTGTATCTTTTCACCCTTCAGACCCGAAGGAGCGGAATGCTTCATGCAACGTCCTGCAGGCGAGTTCAATAGTCCGGTAGTTGGTTCATGTTGTGAGTCAGTCTTTGACATTGCTGGAGTAATTGATGAGGCTATCCTCTCCCTGGAGTGGGCTATACCAACACGAGAAGCAGGCAGCCCCATCAATCCACTCACACTGGTGTTTTCCACAGGAGCAGCCCTGCCGATGTATGGGCAGGTGGCCCATTCTTCATTGGAAGCTCCTTCTGCATAACGGACGTGCGTTGTGCAGTCTTTTACGATCAGCGTCTGTTAGTTCATTCCACCCCATTGTGCTAAGTTGTTTTACTGTTTTCCTGTAGTTGGAGATTTTACTTCGCCTCGCCTGGAGGAAGTTGACAGCCCAAGATTGACAAACGGGTTGAGGAAAAGGTCCTCTTCCTCGTTCGTCATTGTCGTTGTTTTGTTCTTTTGTGTTGATTGTGTTTTGTCCTTGTTGTTTTTTGTCACTGGCAACTTAGCTCCTTGCGAAGCAAAGCCCTCGCCGGCAGCCGTGACTTCTGCCCGACACTGTAGCGTATATCCCCACTAGATTTATATTAGTTTTTGTTGTGTCTGTCATGGTTTGTCATAGGTGCGGGGATTTCTTAGTTTGTTTAAAATCTACAGCTGGCCAGCTGAGGATCTTAAGAAGTAGATCTACAGCTGGCCTGCTGAGGATCCAAATGTAAGCCTTCTCACCGCGATAAGGTGAGCTCCAAGAGGAGGATAGCCGGTCAGCTGAAGACCTAAACGTAAGCCTCCACACCACTGTAATGTAGAAACCCGTCGTGATGGACGTCAACTGACAGTTACATCCTAATGACTGAATAAGTGCTTGAGATATTTAATACATCAATATTGAATTAGTTTAAAATATCGCTACTAGTGTTTTCTGAATTTATTCGATATTTTGATGTTCTTTTAAAATTCATAGAAAATTTTATACTTAACTAATCGAAAAGCTATTATTTATTAAACCTAGGTAAAAATTTGTACATTTCCAAAACCAACTAAAGCGTTCTTATATCTAAAATAGGATTAAAGTGTTTCTCTTAAATTTAGAATACGAAAATTAAATAAATGAAATAAAAAAAAAATATATTTAAGAAAAGTACATTCGAAAAGAATCCTACATTTTCTAATTTCTGCAGCATATCTAAACAAAATTGACTTATATTATTTCAAGGTCTCCAATTTAAAGCGAAAACTATTTAAATTAAAAAAAATTAAATTCTTACTATAACGCTTTTAAAATTTTGAACATAACTACAAATTGTTTCGAAAATTGATAGTTAACCTTAAAGTTAAACAAAACTTCTGTGTATAGAAAATATTTATTTCAAAAAAAAAGATTCGATGTAAAAATCTATATAAATGTTTACATTTTTATGTAAGTTTATTAAGAAATATATTTAAACTTTAAATAAATAAATAAATAAGAAGAATATAATAATTTGTAAACTTAAGAAAAAGGAGTATAAAAGCGGATCAAAACTATAACTGTAAAGTGTAAGCTGAATTGTTAGAGAAAACAAAAATTGTTAACAAAATGAGATAGAGAGAATGTAATTTTAGAAGATTTATTAAATTAAAAGGAAAAATATATATATCTGTTTATACATACATAAATTATACAAAAAAAAAAGAATTAAAACTATTGAGAGAGGAACTAAAATTTTATAAAAAAAATTTAAAATTAAATAAATATTCCTTGTTTTTAAGAAATTACCTAGGGCCCAGTGCGCTGTTAAAGAAATGAACATATTTTTTGTAACGAAATTAGTATAACCATATTTATAGAAACATAAACTGAAAACAAAAAAATACAAAATAATAAAAAGAATTAATTTTAAATGAAAAAGAAAAACATTGAGTTTTATTTTTATTGCAAAATATTTATATGACTGGCTGCAATTTCAAGATAAAAGTAAAACGTATAGATAAAACTCTGCGATGAACCTAAGTCAAACTTGCGTATAGCTTCCTTCCATACAGAATATAGAAAACTTTTTTTTAGCCTCCAGTTCTCCTTTGAAACTTTTTCCATGACTACGGATGCTTTAATTTATTAAATAAGGAATCTCAAGTCAAACATCAATTTATCTATTATGTGCGTTTTTGTTGTGGCCCAGTTAAACGAAGAAGTTTGTTTATATGAAAAATAATATCCTTTAAGTTTGTTGTTTATTCTTTATTTATTTGACCACTTAGTAAACACTTTTTATTTTTCTTGATGCTATAATGGTTTCGTCTATACATTTCTATAGAAAACTTTTCTATATTCTTGTATTTGATCAAATGAGAGTTTGACCCAAATCGAATTGGTAAAGTTGGACTGAATGACTTTAATCGTAAGTGAAACTGGCGTTTTGATTGTATTGTTTAGAAACATGCTTTTAATGCATTAACTAAAGAGGATAATGGTTAAGGATGTAATAACAGTATGTATTAATAAAGAAATTATTGAGACTTCTACAATTTTAAGTCACATCAAATGGGGCTTATAAGTGCCTTGTTGGTAGCTTTAATCAATTTCAAATTCAACAATACCAACGTCAATAACTTAAGGACCATACACCGTGTTTACATATTGGCAAATGAAGACATTTTTTTTAGATTTATTGAAATAATTTTTTAATCCGAGCTGCGCTATAACACCTTTAACCCTTAACTTTAGTACCTCACGACATAATGGTTAGTGCGTTGGACTGTAATCTGTCATGCCGAAGGTCTGGGTTTGATTCTCAGCCGTTGCCACCTAAAAAACAGAAACATTTTCCCCGAGGTACAGCCTCTTGCGAGGAACTGACAAATCCTCCAAGAGTATACTTGTCATGAATGAGTGCTTCTCGTCTAGCAGTTCGGGCTCGATAAAAAATTGTAGGTCCCCTCCATTCCTGCCAACAACACGCATACAGGAATGGTTGAGAGTTGTAAATCAACCTGGTTCTCCACCAACTGTTGCGCCCCCAATTTCTTAATATTTTTATTTATATCACCTTTAACAGTTATTGGGCTATAACACTTTCCCTGCATGAGATACAGACTTATGCCCTCAAATAAAAAAATAGTACTCATTGAGACCTTTCCAATGATATAGATCATGAAGTGTTACCAGGGCCTCAACCAACAAGCTTCTTCCAGCGGGCTCGGTTTTCAGCTAGCAATCTCCAGTTTCGCACTCCAAGTTGGTTAAGGTCCTCTTCCACTAGCGTGAGCCACTTTGTTACGCAGTCCACCTCTACTGTGAGACTTTTCGGACCGGAGCACTGAGGTCTATTCGCTCTAAGTGACTCAGCCATCTCAGTCGCTGGCTTTTCACTTTTGTGCCTAGGTAAATGTCACTGTGCATTCCTGCCAACAAACACGCACACAGAAATGGTTGTACGTTGTAAGTCACTAGGCCCTGGTTCTCCACGAACTGTTGCGCCACCCAATTTATTTATTTATTTATAAATGTCACTGTGCAGCCCGTACAGTTTGCTGTTGTATCTTCTTCTCCATTCCCCATCTATGCAGATGGGATCAAAAGTCACCCGGAGAATTTCTTCTCAAAACAGCCTAACGCGTTCTCATCCACCGTTAACAGTGTCCATGCCTCTGCACCATACATCAATTACAGTTTTGCTACTCGAGAGAGAGCTATACCTCTCAATTGCCTTCTTCGCCCAAAGCAACAGCAATTGGCAAGAGTAATTCTTCGTTTGAACTCAGCGCAGGTATCGTTCGTTGAGTTAATAGCGGATCCTAGGTAGACAAAGTCTCAGACCACTTCAAAATTATAGCTGTCTATAGTGAAATTCTGTCCAAGATGTCGATGTTTGGTGTCCTTTCTAGCATATATTTCGTTTGCTTTCATTCACCGTTAACCCCATCTGCTTGACTTCCTTCTCAATACTCACGAAATCACGCTCTGTTCATCCGATTATGAGAATATCGTCAGCGTATGCGAGTAGTTGGACAGACTTTTGGAAGATTGTGCCCCTGGTGTTGACGTAGAGTTTTTCACTATTCTTTCAAGAACGATGTTGAAGAAGTCACATGACAGTGTGTCACCTTGCCTAAGACCTTTTTTGACATCAAAGGTGTCGGTGAGATTTTGCCGATGTTGATAGAGCAGTGTGTGCATTCTCCATCGTCATCCTGCACAAACGGATAAGTTTGGTAGGGATGCCAAAACTAAAAATTGCTCTATATAGCTCTTCTCTATAGATTCTGTCATACGCGGCCATAAAATCGATGAAAAAGTGCAGGGTATCAATTTGAATTTCCTAAGCTTTTTCCAAGATCTTCTGTAGTGTGAATTTTTGGTTGATGGCGGACTTTCCTGGCCTTAAGCCACACTGATATGGACCTATCAGGTTATTGCCGAATGGCTTCAGGCGTTCACAAAAAGATCTTGTATGTGATGTTAAGGAGACTAATGCCTCTATAGTTGGTGCAGTCCAAAGGATCACCTTTCTTGAGCATCGGGCAAACAATGCTGAGGTTCCATTCATTCCATTCATCGGGCATGCTTTCCTCTGACCATTTCTTGGCAGATGAGCTGGTTCATGCTCTTGACCAATTTATCGCCAGCTGCTTTGCCGCATGGCTATCAGCTCCAGCAGCTTTATTGGACTTAAATTTAGATAAAGCTATCTTTACCTCGTCAAGATCAGGTGGACGGAATTTCTGGCCTACGTCATCCAGGTTGAATGGTGCAATCTGAATGGTAGTGGAGTTTGGTTCTTCATAGCCATTTTACAATTTGCTGAAATGATTTTTCCATATCCTCAGCTCTGACTACGATTTTTCCACGAAGCTTCCCTGATCATCCTTGTTGACTTCGGTTTGGACCTTGTAACCCTGGGAGGCTCTTTTTACTTTTTGGTAAAAAATCCTTACTTCATTCCTGCAATGGCATCCCTCCATTTCCTCGATCACACGCTTGTTATGCTATAAAAATCTTGTGTTCCTTTAACTTCTTCTGCTCTTAGAGCTCGTGAGCAGCTGTGGTCCTTCTATGCAGCGCCACTTTGTATGGCTGCATGTACTCGCCGGCATTCTTCATCGAACAAGGTATTTCACTATGCGGCTGTCGTGCGAGGCCCAGCGCGTCAGATGGCTTCCTGGCCATTCTTCCACTGGTTCTCGATACTTGCAGTTAGTGGCATAGGTTTATTTAAGAGGGCGCGAAAGGCTCGATCGAAAAATAACCTGGTGATTTATTGCGACTGTACCCGTCCGACGTCAAACTTCCTCACAGTATTTTCCTGTTTTGGCTTTGGTCTGGATATCCGTAGCATTACCTTGGCTACGACGAAGTAGTGGTTCGAGTCAACGTTTACTCTTCGGAACGTTCGGACATCCTTGATATTGGAGGAAAGCCTTGCATCGATCGCAATGTAGTAAATCTGCTTGGCGGTTGATTGACCAGGAATTCGCCATGGTCCCTTGTGTATATCGAGATGCGGGAACTGTGTACTAGCTACCACAACGTTTCGCCCCGCAGCATTGTCGATTAATCTGAGTCTGTTATCGGAGGTGGTGTCGTGTAGGCTATATCTTCCTATTGTGCTACCAAAAGACATCTTCTCTTTCTAGTTTGGCATTAAAATTACCCAAAACAATTTCAATGTCATAGCTAGGACACTGCTCATATGTCTTATCCAGGAGCTACTTGGTGTTGGTGCCAGTCTCTTTTTTGTGGGGGCATGCACGCATATGAGGCTTATGTTGGCGAATTTAGCCTTGATGTGAATTATCGTGACGCGCTCGTGCACATAGTTGAAACTAAAGACTTCTTGCCTGAGTCTGCCTATAACGACGAATCCACATCCAAAGAGACGCTGCTCTTGTGGTCAGTAACAGTCACCGTAATAGATGTCGCAGTCTTTCAGTTTTCTTTTGCCCGGTCCATCCCATCGCACTACTTGGATGGCGGAAATGTCTGCCTTGTGGCAGTCTAGGGCCTCCGCTAAATGTTGGGCTGTACGTGGTCTATAGAGACAGAACATTCTACATGCAGATTCGAAGCTCGTTGTCCTCATTTCGTTTGCTGTGTTCGTCAACAGTAAATCCGTCCGTACCTGACGCTAGTTGTTTACGTGGCCGAGAAGTGACCCCAATGGCACGACCCCCAATCAGGAGGACCATAACAAGGGCTGGGAGCTGAATTAACCGCACTCCTTATATTCCTGAGCACCGAATATGGCGTAGTAGCCCGTATAAGGTGTTCACTAAGAGCCAGTTTTTCAGTGCGAGATCATCCTAGTCTCGGGATTAAACCTGACTTAACTCCAGAAACGTGTTTTTCCGTCAAGTGAAATCCTAAGTTAACTCCGAGTTAACTCACCTTATTTGGTGAGTTAAGTCTGGGACCAAATTCTCAGTAACGATTAGCTCCCTATAGTTCAAGGCCACTTTACAATATTGGTATAATGTTATTACTTCAGCTTCGTTTAGCAATGATATAACTTGGTTTTCTGTTAAAAATTCACTTCCAAGTGTATTCCTCCTGATGACTTTTAGGATTGGACTTTTTCTCATGAAATGGTAAGTATCTTCTCTTTCGTTCAAGTTGCACAAGGAGCACATGATGGTTAAGTCTTCTCTGTGTGGAATGAAATTTAGCTGGATAAGTTCTCCACGTAACTTGGCCATCATCGAAATTTCCTTGATGCTATTCTCTTCCCAAACATAATTCTTCTCCTGCAAATTGTGATTTAAATTGCAATATATATTGATCTGTGCAGGGATCCTGTTGCGCTGCTCAAAAATTTCTCTCTGCACTTCACATCCACTGAAGAGATAAGCTGATAAAGCAATGTTTTCCAGATTGAGATTGTAGATTGAGATCATTTTCACAGTCCCTCGCAAGTTCCATCCATTGCTCAAACCAACTTGTTTTAGAACGGCGTATGACTTGAAGAGCCGCTATCTTGGGAAGCCGGTGATTTTCCATCTTCATAACTTTCAGAACATAATCTACTTGCAACTTAAGTGTTCGAATATAAGGAGGCGATAAACCCGTTTCTAACATAACCATGTAATTGGGCATATTGGATGGTAGTCGAAAAATTCGCTTGATGTAGTAACGTAGTTGCTTCTCCACAGTTTCGTATTGTTTCGCACCCCAAACCTGGTGCTGCATAAAACATAATGGATTCTGAAACCGATTCGAATACTTTAAACTTGCTGCTATGTGCAATGTTTTTATTATAAAAACATCTATTTCACGATGCGCTGATTGCACTCTTTGCTTTTACCAGTTTCTCTTTCAAGTCTTTTTCCATATTCAAAATTTCTTGTGAAGCAAACTCCCAGGTATTTAAACTCATTAACAATATCAATAATCACACCGTTATAGTACCATTTTTCATTTGCGCAGTTCCTTCCTCCATTCTTGAAAATCATGACCTTTGACTTTTCCAAATTGATTATCAAGTTCCAAGGCCTACAGTATTGAGAAAGCTGATTTATCATGAGTTGCAATGATTCAGGTGAGGATGCCATAAGAACAATGTCATCTGCAAACAGCAGTGCTTTTATGGTGAGACCTTCGTATTCGATGCCACTGGGTAACCTTTCTACTAGGTCATCAATGAACAAAGCAAACAGGCTTGGGCTCATTGTACAGCCTTGTCTGACTCCGGATTCTGTTCTAAGCCACTCAGACATCTCCTCACCATTCCAAACCGAGCCCATTTAGCTTATAAATAAGTGCTTGCCTGTTCACCGTATCAAACGCGGCCTTAAAGTCTCCAAAAAACGTATACAACTTTTTCTTTTCGGTAACAAATGTATCCGCAATGCTTTTCAAAACGAAGATGTGGTCAATCGTTGGTCTAAAACCAGCTTGAAACTCCTTCAATAGCTTTTTATCGTCGATCCATTTGTTAAGCCGTCTTTACAGAATTAAAGTGAAGATTTTGTAGGAAGCATTAAGAAAGGATATGCCCCTGTAATTAGACAGAGTTGCAAGACTTCCTTTTTTATGGATTGGAAAAATTATGGATTCCCTGAATTCCTGAGGAATCAGCCCAGTTTCTATTATATTGTTGAATATAAGTGTTAAGCTGCCTATTATCGCTCCGCTGTACCATACTTATAAAACTTAGCTGATATTCCATTCGACCCTGCTGGCTGCTTTCCCATCTTAAGCTTTGCCACCGCTGATAATACCTCTTGATGAGCTATTTCAGCATCCAAAATATCATTGGCAAATCCAGGAGATGCATACTGAAAACAAACTCCTTATTCAGTAGGAGTCAACAAGATCTTAAAGTGTTCCGCTAGAATGTTGGAACTTAAGTTACAATTAATAATAAATTGTTTATCGTTCAGATTCCTCACTAGGTTCCGAGCTTCGACTATTGGAAAGCCGTTTGGATTCTGCTTCAAAAAATTCCGATTTTTTTCGTTTACACAACTTCTTGTATTCACTGTTTGCTTGCAAGTATTCGTTTTTAAAATTACCATCACCTGAGTTCTTAAATGCTCTCAGCCAGCCAAAATATAACCCTCTGGCTTTTTTGCAGTGTTCATCAAACCAAGACACAGAATCTGCAGAATGTTTCAACCTTCAGTTTCAAATAAACTTTTCAACAATAATAATTCCAATTCTAACTTTAGACAAAGAAAACTCACGTAAGTATTTTCTTGGGATTTCACACTCATAATAGCATATAGTGAGAAATTTCTTAAAATGATAAATTCCGGAGAAATTTCAACAAATCTACTACAAACAAAAGAAGAAGTTAAGACGTTTAAAGTGTGGGTTGATCTTTTGTTGAAGTTGATGATAATCTCCGGTTTGTCCAAGTAAATGTATATGTATACTCAATGCTTCAAGAACTTTTGTGTAAATAATGAACTTTTTGTTCATATCTGATTTGTTGACAAACTAATCTGTTTTTTTTTTGGGTTTCAGGGGAATTTCCTTCAAGGAACAAAAATATACACATTTATTCTTAAATCAAATTATTCTATTTAAATATTTCAGAGTAGTTACTCTTATACCAGCATAATGCTTCTAAATGTGTACCTATTGCAGATAGTAACTGTATGTACCAAAGTGTCGAATGAATTAATGAATGAGTGCAAAACTTCATCTTTCTTGGAACTATCATTTAAAGGAAGTCCTCATATAAATACTCATAAATTCATAGAAGCTCCTGTTTATTTATAGGGAATTCATATTCCCAGTATCATTGTGTTTACAGGGAACCATATTCCTATTTCAGAATGACCCAATTCCAATTAAAAAAAAAACAAATCCCAGAGGATATTCAACCCACAGGTAGACAGACAGAACACTGTGTGTGAAAGGCTTTTAATATAATATTTTGTATTTTCTGTGACAAAACGAATATCCTTTCTCTCGGAAATAAATATAACAACTTAATATTTTTATTTACTCTCGTGTGAACGCAGTGTGTGTGCTTCCTGGGAGTTTTGTTTTATCGAGTTGGTCACGTCCTTCGCAAAAGTTTTGAAGAAGAATTAATTTGTTTATCTGATTGTGTTCTAATTAAAGATGCGTACACCAATGTTGAAAAAAAAAAATCCACATTCAGATGAGATGGGACGAGGATGAAAGCATCGCATGTCCTCGATATCCAGAATTAAGGACATTTTGATTCCCATATACTGAACGAGCTATCGACATAATTAGTTTTCTTTTAATGAACGAACAAAGAAGCCTGTGGTTAAGTTGAAACTTTTTCAACTTTGAAATGAAACTGAGTTTATTTATATAAATGAATAAAATATCATGGGTTTGGAGAAAAAAGTTAAATAAAAGATTAAAAACAATGAAGGAGGTTGTTTTTGATTTAATTTTAAAAGTTGAATTTTGTATTCGAGCTAGGTGAGGGTTATTTTTAGTTTTTTTTTTTTTACTTTTGGTTTAATTGCTTTGGTTGCTGAAACGCAAAGTTGTTCCTTGAGCCATGGTTAGTTATTGGAAATAGTTTTTAAATTATTAATTAAGTGGAGACAAGTTTTATTTGCTCAAGGAGTAATGTGGGAAGTACGAAGGCAGATTATATAATAATACAAATTTCTGTGCCGTGTATGTTAATACTGTTCAATACAGGTCAGCCGTTTTGGCACTGAGTGAAACTCAAATAGGGGAAAATTCTGATTATTCGGAATTTAATCTATATGGGTATAGCTTAGTGACATTATACTTTTCCCATCATGGTCTCACCGTCTACATTAGAAATTATGTTACGTATCAACTTCAACCACAATATGGTTTGTGCTCAAACAAAAAGTTTAACTTCGTGTGGTTGAAAATTCTTTGTCAGCAAGCACATCATACATACATGCTTCATTTATCGGAGCCATTGCTCAAGTCAATGGAGCTAGAGTAAACTCAATTCCATAAATCAGTTTCACTTAAGCTGTGGACAAGTGAGGTCGATTAGATCTAATTGCCACCAAGGGGTTCGGTACCTGTTATCTATACTAGTGCGTAAGCCTAGCTTATATTGCTAAAAGGGGCATACACCTACGATCTTGCCACCAGGGGTTTATAGGTTTATACCTGTGATCTTGCCACCAGGGGCTTATACCTGCGATCTTGCCACAAGGGGCTTATACCTGCGATCCTGCCACCAGGGGCCTATACCTGTGATCTTGCCACCAGGGACTTATACCTGTGATCTTGCCACCAGGGGCGTATACCTGGAATCTTGCCACCAGGGGCTTATACCTGCAATCTTGCCACATGGGTCGTAAACCTATGATCTTGCCACCAGGGGCTTATACCTGTGATCTTGCAACCAGGGTCTATCATTGGATATTTTATAACTCCTATATGAATTTGAATACCATATTTTGTTTCCAATATAAAGAATTTGTTATAAGGTTATAAGACCTTTCCAATTGAAGTTTAGTGATTTTCTTCAAAAACCGACCCTGGCAAACTGGTGAGCAAAACCTCGGCTGGAAAGCAAAACGCACATCACAAATTCATGGTTCGATTTGAGCTATATAGATGCTACCAGGGTTAGAGAAGTAAATTTCCGATGATTCAAAACCAACCCCACTGAGGAAAACCAGAATAAGTTCAAATAAGCTCGAAAGACCTGAAACGTTCATATTCGACGAACAAAATTTTTGCTTGATCAGAAATTAAGGCAAAAGATACTACAATGCCCCAAAAGTAGTAAACATTTTTGATCATTTGTAAAAAAACGTACGTAGTTCTACCTTGTCTTCGGTTGGAACGATCGTCTTCAATGACACTCCCTATGTCAGCTTACTAGAAAAAACCGATTTGCTTGCAGCACAGTTGTGATGCTTTTTCTGTTTCCAGCTAAGGTAGGTCAGTGGGGTCGAGGGTATACCCGTATAAAGCAGTAAAACTCGGTGTGTATAAAAGTTCGGAACTCCAGTTAGTTTTTATTAAAGGTCTCTTAAATTTTACTCTTAACAGCGTATTTCATATATATTTACAGAGGTCGTGATGCTTAACTATATGCAAACACGGTATTTCATATACTTACAAATATAAATAACACGTTATTTCATATAACCTACTGATAGAGCGGTCTCGCTAATTTATGTGGATGCTTCAGACAACGTAGATTGGGACGTACTCCTTAGTCTTAAAGTGGCGGCAGAAAGAAGTTTTATTCGGCGGAGAGAGAAGCGATGGGACGAGTTCCCTAGACTGACCGGAGTTCAAGACTCGTAGATTGGGACGTACTCCCTAGTCTTAAAAGGGTGGCAGAACGAAGCTTGATTCGGTGGAGAAGCGGTGGGATGGGCTCCCTTGTATGACCGCAGCTTAAGACAGCGTAGTTTCGAATGTACTTCCTATAGTCTTAAAAATAAGCAGATCAAATCAATAAAAAGGCGGAAGGAGGAAGACGAGGTTATTTCACGGCGGAGGCCAAAAAGTGTTGAAGCTTCTATCTGGTACACTAGGTAGCCAGCAGTGTGCTTCTTTATTAGTTTTTACTAATAAAAGTGAGAAATTAAGTCCTTAGCACACGAGATTGGTACTTTCACTGATAGAAAGCAAGAAAAATCTTATCTTTGCTGGATTTCCCACTCTTACAAGTCGATTTTGATGGCTCAAGCAACTGTGGACTGTAAGAACCACGATTGAATTTCATCTGCTGACGCAACCAACCGCCATTACGTTTCCTCTTTTGAAAATCACATGGGTGCCCTTAGGGTATGCAACGCTTGATGGCAATTCATTGCTGACGTCGTCTTCGTAGCATGCAGCAACCTTGTATCCTCTTCTGTACTTCATATAGCAATACTCGTTTATTGTTCCGGCTCGTAAGGTAAGTGTAGTATAGCATTCCTTGCTAGGTGGTACGGGTCATTGAGAGACTAAAAGATGTGACAGTTTGCTGTTAATTCGATGCTGCCAGAGATTGTCATGACTCTGCCTGTACTTGAGAGCGCTAATGATTTCATGGGACTAATCTTCTCTCACACTCGTGCAGTAGCAAGAGTTTTAAAAGGTCGTGACGTACACAAGTTCGCTGCTGACCCGGATAGTATCCCTTCCATTGTTCTGAAGGGGTGTTCTTCAACGCTGGCAAAACCACTGCGTAAGCTTTTCCATCTGTCCTACTATACTGGACTCTTCCTTCCCGAGTGGATAGAAAACAGCTTTTGTCCAGTCTGTCCTTAAAAAGGGTGAATCCTTGTCTCCCTCCAACTATCGATCAATTACACTTACGTCCCTTCTTTCCAAGGTCATGGAAACGCTGATTAATTTTCAGCTCAAGAAACATCTTGAAGAACGGAAGCTTCTTTATGACCGGCCGGCAGTATGGCTTTTGTACAATACAAATAGGTCCACTGGTGATCAGATGGAATAACTCAACAAGCAGTGGAACAAATCTTTTTACATCGTTTTGGAGAAAGTAAAATCATTGCGTTTGATAATTCAAAAGCGTTTGATAGAATTTGGTACCAAGTTCTCTTATCAAAAATACGTGCATTTGGTATTGATGAATCTCTTCTTCGTAGGATTAGAAACTACCTTTTAGACCGTACAAAATAAGCTGTATTGGATGGTTTTAACTCTAATATTCATAAAACAAATGCAGGTGTGCCCCAGGGCTCCGTTTTGTCTCCTACCCTCTTTCTCATTTTCATTAATGATCTCCTATCTGAAACTTCTAATTCATTTAATTGTCTTGCTGACGATAGCACCCTCAGCTTTTCATATTCGTCTCTAGATTCACATCCCTGCATTTCGGATGTGGAACTTCAGCAGCAGCGTTTGATAAGCTCATTAAATTCTGATCTTGACAGCACTGTCAGTCGAGAACTAAAAACTGCATAGAATTTAATGCTTCTAAAAACCAATGTTGCCTGCTGTCGTTTAAACAAAATCCACCCCCAATGCCGCTATCCATGAGCGGTACTTGCATCGGGGCAGCTACATAGCTTTCAGTTCTGGGTGTATGCATCACAGATCACCTTCTGTGGAATTATCATATATTCAGCGTTGCCAAAAACGTTGCAAAGTGCTTAGATTTTCTTCGAAGATGAAAGAAATGTTTTTCCCCTTCTACTCTGGCTGTAATCTTTAAAGCCTTCATTCACCCAAAGCTTGAATACAATTCTCACATTTAGGCAGGTGCTCTAGTAACCAATTTAAATCTCGTTGATCGCATCCAAAAAAGAGCATTAAAAATTATAGGTACGGAAACATCCCCTTGAATATCGACGAAATGTTTCATGCCTCGCCTTATTTTATCCCTATTTTTACGAATAGTATTCTAGCGAAAAAGCCAGTTGCAGTTCTCCCCTTAAACAATTCCACCGTAATACTCGCCCTCCCAGGAATGGCACATCAGTTTACCCTTGACCCCAATTACGGACGTACTGTTAAATACAGAGATTTGTTTTTTAGCCAAATCACACGAATGTGGAATGCTTTACCCGGCTCTTTTTTTCCCTCCCATTTTATGATATTCTGAATTCCAAAACCAATGTACATCGGCATCTTCTTTTGAAGCCCTCCCTATTTTCCAAACGCTCTCACTATGTTCAATCATCTTAAGGGTACTCACAACCCATTTAGTGCGTGCATAGTTATAAGAAAATTTGAGTATTTTATCCTTAAAGCTCAAAGGAACAACAAAATCCAAGATCCAGTGTCCTTTTCGATACGGTCTAGTTACTATCAGTGCGTACCAAATAATTCTCCTAAAGGGGGGAAATAGACAATAGACACGAAAGTGCTTTGAAGCTACTTGAAATTCTATGAAACAAGGAGTTTTATTTTTGGATCATGATTTCTTTCTGGTTGAAAGTTGGTCAGCTGAAAAGACCTACATACATAGATACTTCCTGGTACTGACAAAGTATTCTATTTATAACTAAACCATCCATAAGAACATTAAATTAATCCATCACTAGGAAATTATATTTTTTGTATGTTTGTTTACAAACACAAACTCAAACCATTATAATTGTGACAAAAGAGATAAATAACTGCCTACTTGAGGAAACAAAAAAAAATTCCCAATAATTGTTGACTCATCAGAGAAGCTTACAAGAAACCCCACATTTAGGGCTATAATAATGCTTCCTATATACAAAACTGAAATCCTAATACCTACATACATACATACATACATACATATAAAATATATAAGTATTTTATCTTAAATATAATAGGCAGACCTAAATCTCTAAGAACCATTAGCACATCAAAAACATTTAACCATCAGGACTTATTTGATATCTCTACTACTTCATTAGTTACAACCAATTACCCCCAAGGCGTCAATCACGCACTGAATCGTTTGTATATCCATTGAAAAAAAAGGAGGCCCGGTCCAAGCTTTTGTTAAATATAGACATACAAAAAAGTTCACAAGTTAAAGTTGACAGTACCATCTTCCTAACATACATACATGCGAACGAAGGCTTATTTTATGTTTGATGAACCTAGAACCTATGTATGTGATGAAAAGGCAAACCTTAATATAAATTTCAAAATAAATAAATAAACTACGGGTCTATAGACCCCAAATATTTTTATTTGCGTAAGCAGTTTTGAATGATGAGTTTTGTAATTTATTTCAAAGTGACACTTTAAAGTAGCTAAACGGGAGAAGATTTTCATGTAAGACAAAAACTTGAAGTTATGATCACAACAAACCTTATGGATGGAGAAGTTAAAAAAAATTCGTTGAGGAATGCTGCCCATCAATCGTGAGAGTATATTTACATACATCCATCTGTTTATCTTTCATTGACCCATAAACAAAAGTGGTGTAACCCGTCTTTTTTTCAAAAGGAATAAGATTATTCATTTTAGAAACCATTTTAGGTCCTGAGTTCTGAATGAATTTTAAGATGTTCTCTAGTGACAAAATCGTCGAAGAAGTATTCTCCTAGGACGGCTTTTCTGGTTCTAGCTAGGCTGGGGCATTCGCAAAAGAAGTGAAGGGAGCCCTCCTCCGCCTCTTTATTATGACACCCTCTACACAAGTCCGACGAGCTGATGCCCATTCTGCTCATGTGGGTTCACAATGAATTTTGAGCAGTTAGGACGCCAACCATGACATATAATTGAGGCCTGCATAGCTTAAGTAAGTATTCAATTTTTTTTTCTGGCCATAGATTCCTTGAAACTCGACCAGTGTCATTGGAAGACCATCTGACATTTGCAACCTCTAAGAAACTCGGGTGTATTTTACTTTGTTCTTGCTCCAGTGGCATGAGCACCGAGGCTTCAATTGAGCCCACTTTTAGCTAGTTAGAGCAATGCCCTAGCTATGACATTAAAATTACCTTGGGTGATTTTAATGCCAAACTAGGGAGAGAAGACGTCTTTGGTGGCACAATCAGAGGATATAGCCTGCATGACACAACCTCCGATGACAGACTCAGGTTAATCGACTTTGCTGCGGGTCGAAACATTGTGTAAGCTAGTGCGAAGTTCCCGCATCTCGATTTACGCAAGGGGACATGGCGAATTCCTGGTCAATCAACCGCCAACCAGATTGATCACATTGGGATCGATGCCAGGATCAAGGAACGTTCCAAGGAGCCAATGTTACCCCGTTGCAGCCAAGGTAATGCTATGGATATCCAGACCAAAGTCAACGTAACGTAGGACGGCTTCATTCGCAAGAGATCACCAGGTCCTTTTCCGATCGAGTCTCTCGTGCCCTTTTAAATAGTCCTATGCCACCAACTGCAAGTATCGAGAACCAGAGGAAGAACTGCCAGGAAGCCATCAGAGATGCCGCTTCGGACGTGCTGGGCCTCGAACGACCGCCACAGCAAAGCCCTTGCTTCGACGAAGTATGCCGACAAGCTTGTTGGTTGAGGCCTTGTCCATCCCAGATTGTAGCGCCACCTTACATAAGTAAGTAAGTAAGTAAGTAGCCAGTTCATCTACCATTTCGTTCCTGTGAATATCCCTATGCCCTGGGCCGGGGACCCATCTTAGGGTAACTGTGTTCACTGTGTTGAGTACTCTTAATTTATTCCGGCAACGATCTATGTTTATCACTTAATTATATTTATTATTTTTAATATAAATTAATTACAATATAAATAGATTGAATGTAATTAAAAATCATATTGTGAACTAGCCACACTAAAATATCGAATTGAATTAAATTGAATTGTATTGCCTACTTAATGTGACACCTAATGTCAAATTAAAAGTAAATAACCAATTAGGTAATGATTTAACCTTCCTAATTAAAAAAGGTCATTCTATCTAGAATTTTCGACACGACACAAATAAACTGCGAATTTATAACGTAAAAAAGGTTTTGAGTTTTTATTTCAATTTTTGGAAGTAATTAGATTGGAAATCAATTTTAAATTTAACTGGCTAAAAAACATTGGTCCTTCGAAGCCATTAAACAAATTCAAATATAAAAAAAAAAAGTGTGTGTGAATTTGCTTTTTTCTATTAATATATATATAAAGACATATATACATAAAGACATTTTAATTTTGAACTTTAATAAACTATTTGTGCAATAAAATTGCATAAAAAAAAAAATATAAATTGCAATACAGTGATTAAATAATAATCATAAAGAACATTTTGTGCTGTGCAAATTCGGGGCCTCCCGCGACGCGTAATAAAACCCAACACAACTCTACACCATTCATCGAAGGCACACAAAGTAAGTCCTCATTTTTTTTAAAGTATTTTTTTTTGCTCTTTTTTTTTATTACATCTGATAAATAACAAAAGTCCATTATGTCGTTTGGGGAGCTGCAAAAAGAAGTTTTGGCGCAGTTAGAGCGCGACTATACAAATTTTAAGAAGACAGGTCAGGCTCGTCGTACGAGTAACTATTTGAAAACTCG
The DNA here is from genome assembly GCA_963921185.1 of Dasysyrphus tricinctus. NCBI lineage: Eukaryota > Metazoa > Arthropoda > Insecta > Diptera > Syrphidae > Dasysyrphus > Dasysyrphus tricinctus. The sequence goes on from OY992531.1 coordinate 20,651,359, forward strand.
TATAGAGCTTCTTGAAGCAAACTTAGAAAATGCCAAACGATATCACGAGGAAATCGTTAGCGGGGGGAAGCTCGAAGAAACGTTTAAAAAAGAAGATATGGTAGCCGTGTTTGATCAAATACGAGACGTTTATCTCGATTATAGGAGTGATTTGATGGATGCTTTAGACAAAATAACTCTGTCTACTCCACTTACTCCTACAGTGATAGCAGCTCCCACAGCAGGCGTTCCAGCACCAACACAACCAAATGTCCTCAAGCTTCCTCCAATTAAACCCCCAACTTTCTCGGGGTCGTATACATCGTGGCGTTCTTACCACGACATTTTCACGTCACTTGTGCATAATAATGCTGCCCTGAACGAGATTCAAAAAATGCATTTTCTGAAGGAGAGTTTGACTGGTGATGCCGAACGTCTTTTACATCATTTAGATCTCAGTTCTGGGAATTATGCGAAGGCATGGGATTTGCTAAAGGAAAGGTATGATCACAAGCGAGTTTTGGTAAATTCCTATCTTAAAGTCTTTTTTGGTCAACCTGTACAAAGTAAGGAATCTGCCGAAGCCCTTAAGAGCTTATTAGACACTACAATTGAGGTAGTTTATGCCCTAGAGAATTTAGGATTACCAGTGAAAGATTGGGACACAATCCTAATTTACATTCTTTTTCAAAAATTGTCCGCCAAAACCCAACAGCTATGGGAAGAAAAGCTCGGTAACGACAAAGAACTCCCAACTTTTTCCGAGTTTACTGATTTTCTTAAATCCCGGTTTAGGACATTAGAAGCAATTGTGCAACAAGGAAGTTGCCCCACACAATCCAAGCCAAGTACAAAACCGCCAGCCACAGCGAATACATTTCATGCTAAGACCCAAAACCAACAGGTCAAAACACAATATCAATGTCAAATTTGCAAAAAGGGACAACACTCATTGATGAAATGTTATAGGTTTTTAAACATGGATGCAGCCCAAAAACAACAAGCTGTCCAGCAAGCTGGAGTGTGTGAAAACTGTCTGGCTTACAGCCACAAAACACGTTTTTGCTTAAGTAATCGTTCCTGTTACTTTTGTAACCAGAAACATCACTCTCTGTTGCACAACAATTTACACACACACAATGCAAATTCCAATCCTAATAATATCACAATTTCACAAAATTCAGGCTCAAATGCAAACAACTCAACACATTTTCAACAACAAAGCAGTTCACATCCTGGAAACCAACAGGTAGCCGTGAATCCAAACGCTCCTGCTTTTCAACCAATGGGCGAAAATGCACCTGGTTGCAGTACCCTAAACAATTTTTATGCATCTCAAGTCCATGATACCCAAATTTTGCTAGCCACTGCGATTGTCAGCGTTAAATCTGAATGTGGAAGAATTTTAGATTTCCGAGCACTTATCGACCCAGGCTCAGATGCCACTTTTATTTCTGAGTCAGCAGCAAGGCTTTTAAATCTTACCCGACACAAAACACAAGTTAATGTATCAGGGCTGGGGAAGGTCAGCAGTGGCACCAGTCAAAGTTACGTCGACATTATGTTTACATCCAAACATTCGACGTTTGAAGGCACAACCAAAGCCTTTATTTTTAAGTCGCTGACTGGCCTTCTTCCGACCCACAAAATGGTACCACACAATTATGCCCATTTGGCTAATTTACAATTAGCAGATCCTCAGTTCTATGTTCCTGCTCCCATCGATATACTTTTTGGCTCAGATGTTTATCCGGACATTGTACTACCGGAAATTATTCGCAGTGAGCAAGAAGTCGCTCCCATTGCACAAAACACCCAATTGGGATGGATCATTTTGGGTAAGATTCCTGAGGTTATTCCAAAAACTATCCAAAGTTTTTTCCAACACGTTGATCTCGATACACAAATTCGAAAATTTTGGGAGATTGAAGAAACTCCTTTCGTTATTCAACCTTCAGAAGAAGATATCGCCTGCGAAAAGTATTTTTCTGAAACAACCAAACGATTATCAAATGGACGTTACGAGGTGAATCTTCCATTTAAAGAAGGATTTCATCCCGAACTAGGATCCAGCAAAGAAAATGCGATTCGGCGTTTTTCATCTCTGGAACGACGTCTTGAAAGGGACCCAAAACTGCAAGAAAGTTACAGTAAATGCATCATGGAATACCTTAGTTTGCATCACATGGAAGAAGTAGATGAAAACGACCCAATTTTGAAAACCCATTTTCACTATTTTCTTCCCCATCATGCGGTGTTTAAAGAATCGAGCTCCACCACAAAATTAAGAGTCGTTTTTGACGCAGCCTCAAAAACATATGATGGCACATCGTTGAATCAACACCTGATGACAGGTCCTAAGCTTCAAAAAAATATCGTGGATATAATTTTAAAATGGCGAGCATATAAATTTACAATAACAGCTGATATCGAGAAGATGTATCGCCAAATATTTGTACAAGAATTGGATCGATATTACCAACTTATTCTTTGGCGAGAAAATCCAAAGCAACCCATCAAATTGTTCAAACTTAAGACCGTTACTTTTGGTACGGCTTGTGCACCTTATTTGGCCATTCGTGTTTTACACAAGGTGGCTGAAGATGAAGCTGAAAAATATCCAATAGGAGCTCTCGCTATCAAGCAAGAGATGTACGTAGATGATTTCATCAGCGGAGGAGATTCTATAGAGGATACTCGAATAAAACGCGATCAGACCCGTCAACTCCTGGCATCTGCTGGACTGAAACTTCGAAAGTGGACGTCAAATTCTAAATATCTCTTACAAGATTTGCCAAAAAATGATTGTGAGATCAGTTTTGAACTTCCTTTTGGAACAGCTGATCATGTCAAAACTCTAGGGATAAGTTGGCAACCCGAAGAAGACACCTTTTCGTTCAAAAACTTTCAAGATGACACCGAAGAAGTAACCAAAAGGACGATGCTATCAGCAATTGCAAAACTTTTTGATCCACTCGGCTGGATTGCACCTTGTGTGATCAAAGCCAAAATAATGATGCAAAGACTTTGGTGCAGAGGAACTGACTGGGATGAACCACTCCCATCAGATCTGAAAGAAGAATGGCAAGTTTTTCGGAAAGAACTGCCTTCGATACAACACATTAAAATCCCAAGATGGATTAGAACACACAAAACACAAAAATCGGTGGAATTTCACGGCTTTAGTGACGCGTCGGAGAAGGCTTATGGAGCAGTTGTCTTCATACGTGTCCTTGATAATACCGGAAATATCCACATGCATATATTAATATCAAAAACAAAAGTTGCTCCATTGAAAACAGTCAGTTTACCACGATTAGAACTTTGTGGAGCTGCACTCTTGGCAGCACTATTGAAATATACAAAAGAAGTTCTTGATGTCCCGAACGCGAAACTATACGCCTGGTCAGACTCAATGATCACATTGGCCTGGATCAAAGCACAACCTTCCAAATGGACCACATTTGTCAGTAACAGGGTTGCAGAGATCCAACGATTAACGAGCTGCGAGATTTGGAAACACATTCCAACCGACCATAATCCAGCAGATTTAGCATCTAGGGGCGTTTCACCTTCAGCGTTAGGAGCACAAGATCTTTGGTGGATAGGGCCTTCATTTTTGCGGGAAAAGTGGCAATTTGAAATACCCGAACAACCATCAACTCTCGACACCGAAATTGAAAAGCGAGCGGAGAAGAAGCAATGCCTTATAGCCAACTCTGATGAAGCAAATGATGACATTAACAAATGTATATTAAGATGTTCGCGACTATCAAAGGTTATCAGGGCAATTGCTTTCTGTTTTCGCTTTAAATGGAATGGCCTTGCAAAAAGGCGAAAAACAACAAAGATTTCAGGAGACTTGAATCCTGAAGAACTACAAGAAGCAGCCTTATTAATACATAAAGCAGTACAAAGGCTCATGTTCACTGAAGAATTGAATGAATTTGAGAATGAAAATACAATTCCCAAATCTTTATTATCACTTAATGCTTTCATTGATGGTAATGGGCTACTTCGTGTGGGTGGTCGATTGCAGAACACACTACTCTCATATAACCAACAGCATCCGATCATTTTGAAACCCAATTACCACTTCTCAGAACTTGTGATGCGAGATGCTCACAACAAGACCCTACACGGAGGGAATCAGCAGACTACGGCTTTCATTCGTATGTCTTACTGGATAACAAGCATTAAACAACATGTAAAAAAATATATATATAGATGCCCAATATGTTTTAGACATAAGAAAAAGAACTTACAACAGCTCATGGGAAGTCTGCCAGCACCACGAGTACGAATGTCCAGACCATTCACCCATACTGGAGTTGATTACGCTGGCCCTATAGAAATTAAGGCATGGAAAGGAAGAGGAGCTAAAACCTTCAAAGGATACTTTGCCATTTTTATTTGCCTGTCTACTAAGGCAATCCACCTGGAGACAGTGTCAGACTTGACAACACAGGCATTCCTAGCAGCTCTTCGTCGCTTCACCTCACGCCGAGGCATTTGTGCACAGATTTATAGTGACTGCGGCACGAACTTTGTGGGAGCTAATCGCGAATTAGCTCGCATGCTTGAAGAATCAAAGCACGATTGGAATGAGATCGCAGGTACTCTAGCTAATTACGGAACAAACTGGAATTTTATTCCTCTAGCTTCTCCTCACTTTGGTGGTCTTTGGGAAGCTGGTGTGAAATCAGTTAAACATCATCTAAAACGAACCATACGAGATGAGAGGTTAACTTTTGAGGAACTCTACACACTTCTCACACAGATAGAAGCCTGTTTGAATTCCCGGCCTCTATGTCCTCTTTCGGATAACATCGATGACCTAGACGTTTTAACACCAGGACACTTCTTAATTGGCGAACCCTTACTTAGCATTCCACAAAATGGCAAAAATCTAGAAAACGTGAGCTACCTAGACAGATGGACAAGGACTCAAGCCTTCGTCAACGCATTCTGGCGAAAATGGAACGGAGAATACCTTTCACGATTACAACAACGGCCTAAATGGACAAAAAAGGAAGCCGAACCTAAAGTTGGAAGCCTTGTTTTAATCAAGGATGAAAGACTTCCACCATCCCAATGGGCACTAGCCAGAATTACCGACACACATCCGGGAGCTGACGGGCTAGTCCGAGTTGTAACCCTAAAAACAAAATCTGGAACTATGAAACGGCCTATCACCAAAATCTGCTACCTGCCGTGTAATGAATCGACCGATGAAAGCACCCTAATTTAAAAAAAAAAAATATATCAAACAAAATAGTACCTACCCAAGGAAAACAACATTTTCTTTCAAAATATAAAAAAAAAAAAAATAATAATCTAAAAACCTACACAACACGACACAACACATTAAAATCACATCATACAGTCCACTAAAACACCTTAAACAAAATCACTCAAAACCAATAAAAAAAAAAAAAAAAAAATATCTAAAGTTTCAAAACAAAAAAATTTAAAACTCTTTATAATATTATTGAAAATATATATATAATTTATTAATTATAAGTAAATATTATAAAAACAACACAATGAATTCAATAAATAAATATAAATAAATTTAAAATTTAATTGAATCATCAAAATTCAACAAATAATTTTAAATCCCATCGGCAACTTCAGCGGTAAATCCCGTCGGCAAATCCATCGGCAAATCCCCGTCGGCAAGAAGACAGCATCATCATCATCATTCAATCGCCGATGGCTTTTCATTATTTAGATGGAAACTTATACAATTTTACACAACACTTTTAAAATTATTTTTACACAACACAACACAATTAAAATTTCATTAAATTATTAATTATTTATTCACAAAACTTCATGTAAAATTCACAACACAACACAATGGAGAATTATAAAAAAAATCCTCATCAGTAAAAATAAAATTACGGCACTAAACTCTGAACCTAATTAATTAATTAATGAAATTTTATTAAATAAAATCAAAATAAAATCAATCAAATTCAAAACAAATTCAAACAAAAAAACCCGATGTGACGTCATCAAATTTTGGCCAACATCGGTAACCATTTGCAATTATTTCGCAATGCAAAATAATACACACACTCACACAAACATTCAATATGCGAAATCGAAATCGTTAAAAATACGCGTACCGAAACCGAAACTCAAGCACACGCACACATACATACACACAAGATAATTAAAAAAAAAAAAAAGAGCATGAAATTTGAAATATTAAAAACAAAAAATAAAATGATTGAAAATTAAAATCAAAATCAAGAAAATTTTAAATCAAATAAAATAAATAATTTATATAAATAAATAAATAAAAACAAAACACCAAATCCATATCCAATCCGCGCTATATGCAGATTCATCAGCTACGTCACCGTCGCCGTCGTCGGCAGCATCATCAACAGGAGCAGCAGCAGCAGCAGCAGCATCAACAGCAACCACAACACAACACTTAATCACTATCACTTGGTTTTCTTATTTCTCATTATTAATATTATTATTTTCAATATTTACCGGCAACCGCACTACCAGTTCATAATAATAAATTATTAATTAATTAATAATAATATTTTTTTTTAATTAAACACTCACACGCCCGACACGAAAACAAATTAAAAAAAAAAAAACTTACACACAACTTTTGCACGATCGACCGCGACCCGACATCAATGAAAATCGATTTACGTTTGAAGATGATCTCCATTTCTCCATTCTCAAATATACCACGGCGAATTCAACAGTTGCATTTGTAAAAAAAACAACAACAAAACATCACCAAGTAACCTTGAATGGGCAACGGTTGTAAAAGCTCTTTAATACAGAGCACTATGAGTGCAGGTGTTATGCACTAACATAAACTGTTATTGTTTTGTTGTTAACCTTGAACTTGTTTGTCTTATTTTATGTTCTGTTAATAACCTTTTTTTTCTCTTGCATGTTCTTACCAAAGAAAGCTACCGACAATTTTGGAAGTACATATACATACATACTTATGCATCGAGCAAAAACATATGCCAGGGTCGGATCATTACATGCACATCAGGGCGCCAATTTGCGAACTTTGTTCACCGGGGCGGAGAATGTTTATCACTTAATTATATTTATTATTTTTAATATAAATTAATTACAATATAAATAAATTGAATGTAATTAAAAATCATATTGTGAACTAGCCACACTAAAATATCGAATTGAATTAAATTGAATTGTATTGCCTACTTAATGTGACACCTAATGTCAAATTAAAAGTAAATAACCAATTAGGTAATGATTTAACCTTCCTAATTAAAAAAGGTCATTCTATCTAGAATTTTCGACACGACACAAATAAACTGCGAATTTATAACGTAAAAAAGGTTTTGAGTTTTTATTTCAATTTTTGGAAGTAATTAGATTGGAAATCAATTTTAAATTTAACTGGCTAAAAAACAATCTACCAGTAAAGACTATATGGTGATTGAGGAAATGGCTTTAATTGCCGCCTGGCTATCTATGAAAATGTCAATATTATTATTGACTAATACGCGTGACGCAAGATGATTCACGGCTTCGCAAGCTACCAGCACTTCCGCTTGAAATACACTGCAACAACTTGGAAGCTTAAAAGATCTATCTATGGATTTGTTATCTGAGTAGATGCCTGACCCAACCCCTCGAAGGTTTTGGAGCCGTCAGTAAAGACCGAAACATTCCAGAGTTGGGTTGGGATATCTGCTATGGTTACCACCTGGATTGAAATGAATGTGCAGTGAAACGTAGTCTGTTTGAATGTCTATGTCTGCAAAATTCGTTATAGTTCTGTAACCGTAGAAGCCCCTTTTCCAATTTTTACATTGATGAAGTCTAAAAGCACTTTTGGCCGCCAACTCTTTCGTGAACAGATCGAGTTGGGCAAGTGAAAGGAAAGTTAAAAGGGCGTTGGTGTGGTCCTAATAGCACTAGTTATGGGCCAATACACTCTAGTCTTTGAACTTTAGTCATGCTTTTTAGATTGGTTTCCTTATCGAAGGCAGGCCAGCAGACCAGTCGTGCGTATGGTTCAGGGAACTAACTCCGTGGGAACTTAGTCCACTTAGTTCTCATAAATGGGAACTGTATCCACTTTAACGAACTGGACTTAGTTCACTTGAAGTTGGGAATTAAATTCCTCAAAAACTGAGTGGTTATACTTCCCTTTAAATGTGGATTTAATTCCCACTTCCAAGTAAAAATTCAATCTTATAAGCAAAATAGAAATACTTTTTACAATTGTTGGATACACTTACATATATGAAGAGTTCACAGTTTCTTTATCTAAATCCAGATTCTTTAAATGCAAAAGAAACTTTACATACACCTAGCCTCGCACCTACCCCACTGTTTATTCACGGTAATGCTTTGTCTTACATAAATACAGTGAGGTATGTATTGTAGGCTTGGGCACACTATAGGATTTGGGGTAGGTGCGAGGCTGGGTGTATGCATTTTTGTAATTTTTATCGTTGAAAGTTAGTTCCACCTTTATTTTTCAAAACGTGTACTTAGTTCTCATAAAGAAGTGGACTAATTTATCACTTTGCCTGGGAACTAAGTCCAATTCGTTAAAGTGGATTTTGTTCCCATTTAATGAGAACTAAGTCCCTCGGTGGACTCAGTTCCCTGCACCCATGCTTATGTTAGAATTAGCCTAATGGCTGTGAACATCCAATGAATGGTTCTGGTGCTGGGACCCTATTGAGGCTTTTTTTCTCTTTTTTTAATATTCTCTTTCCAGTTAAGTTTACGATCAAGAACAACGCCCAGATATTTGGCATTATCCAAAACCTGTAATAGAATTCCGTTAATGATTGGCGGGTTTATGGTTGGAATATTGCGTTTCCTTTTAAACAGCACCAGTTCGGTCTTCAGTGGGTTGACATTAAGTCCACAACTATAGGCCCAATTTTTGAGTTTGTCCAGGGATGTTTTTAAGAGAGAGTGGGGACACATTTTCCAAAGGCCATTAACACAATGTCATCGGCGTATGCAACGACTTTGATACAACTCAGTTTTAGTTTAACTAAGATCTGGTTGATGACAAGGAGCCACCCTGTTACTAACTCTTAACTTGCTGTCACTCATTTCTGCATTTATCAGTCTCGTTTGGTGTATTAAGTAAATCCAGTTTATCAGTAATTGATCGATACTGACGGAGTTTAGGGCTTGTCGAATTGTACTGTTATCAACATTGTTAAAGGCCCCTTCTATGTCAAGGAATGCTGCTAGAGTGAATTTCTGAAAGTGGGTCGATTTTTCAACTGTTCTGACCACTTCATGAAGTGCTGTCTTATCTCAACATATTTGCTCTTCATAAACGCATGTTGGGCTTGTGAGAGCACAACATCATTCAGTTTAAGGTGTGAATATGAGTGTCGATTAACCTTTCTAAGATCTTCAGGAGAAAAGAAGAAAGGCTTATAGGCTTGAAATCCTTCGGTTCGGTGTGAGTGGGCTTGCCAGCTTTCGGAATGAAGATGACATTGACTTCTCTCCGAGCGAGGATGCAGGTGATGTTAAGACAACCCCTAAACATATCCACTAGCATTGGATTGATTATATCTTTAGAGTTTTGGAATATAATTGGAATGATTCCATCAGGGCCTGCAGACTTGTATGCGGAGAAGGAGTCAATGGCCCAAGTTTACCTACATCATAGATTTCACTTATGTTCAGCCCTCTGTCAACATTAATAATACATCCTGAGAAGCGAGTGCTTAAAAGTGACTCTAAAGTCTCAAAGCATTGATCTGGTAATATCAGGATTTTTTAGAAATCCCAGGGGAGTGGGTACCTTAGACACTACTGTCCTAAGCCTAGCAGTTTCATTTGTAGACTAATTACCTGAACAAAATGTTTCCCAGTCTGCTATTTTTTGCCAGGTAGTTCGGTTTTTGAACAAATTTTTACTGACCTTAAAGAGCTCCCAATCAACAGATTTATTACTGAATTTTGCTCTATTGAAAAGCCTCCTTGAGTTTTTCCTAAGAATTAGACAGCTCTTTGGACCACCATACGGGGTTGAGCTTGCCTTTATTTTTGGTATTGGTTCAGGAACTATCGTAAGACTTACAAATGGGTAACTTTAGTTTATTTATATGTTCATCAATGTCTGAGCAGTTTGTCAATGGTGGTGTGTCGGTGTTCCCCCATGAACGTTAGCGTCACAAAAAACCCAGGAGATCCCAACCGTTCTCACCTTTTGTTTGAACAAGATCATTAAGGCCTGCTGTAGACACCATTTCGATAGATTTTATATCACGACAGTTTTCTCAGATGCATGATTTTAATCTACCATGATTGAAAACTATCAGGCGAGAAAAATATCATGTAAGAAGCCAGTCATGCGAGAAAACTATCATAATAGAAAACTAGTATGATAGAAAACTATCACGTGAGAAAACTATTATGATGGAAAACTATCATAATAGAGAGCTATGCAAGAAAACTATCATGATAGAAAACTTTCTTGATAGAAATAGTGAACCGAAAATTGAGGGAGGGTATAAAGGAACACTTACATTCCAGGGTTTTTATTTTTGGTCATTAATGACCAAAACTGTCCAAAATGATATAAAATTGTAAAGTTTGAATTTATGAATTTCGGTCAGTTTTGAACACAAAATGACTTTTGAAAATGCCATGTTAAGGCCTTCAGCCTCTTAATTTGCATGCTTTGAGCAATGCAAATTAATTTAACTTTGATTTTTCGTTTTTTTTTTTTATAATTTTTTTAATTTTTTAAACCATCAATTTCGATAGGAAATTTAATTTTGTATGGAAATATTTTAGGGTAAAGTTGTCAAATTCAGATTATTTTCAGTAAAAAATCTATAAAAAACAAATGTCTCAAAATGAGCTAGAAGAAAAGGACTAAGGGAGCCTCCATTGCACAACGACTACGATATGAATAATTTAGAAAATCATGATTCATAAGTAATCAGTATAACATCGGCAACACAAAGGAAACAACACCCATCATTCACTTCCAAAATATTTTACCATTCAACCTCAAAGACACTAAAACACCTTATTTATGGTTTCAAAGTCATTCAAACCTGAAATTTATTACAAAATTTAAGTTATCATCAAGCGAATGAATTTAAATAAAGCCAATGGCCAAATCAACCAAAAGGACTCTTCATCAAACTGAAATAAACTACAAGGACAACAAATACAGATTTAATATGGGATGTTTTCGTGACAATCTTAGCTGTTAGATGGGATAAAACTTCAAAAGTTGCGGTTCAAGCTAACCACATTTTTTACATTTGTTCTTATTTTCATTATAATAAAATGCCACAAGTGTCAATTTGTTTTTGCGAGTCGCTGGAGTCTTTGTAAGGTCTTTTCGCAGCACAAAACAGGACAATAAGACAACCAAGAAAGGTGTGAATGACATGAGTCCTTGTTTTGTTTTTTTTTTTTGTTGAAATTTTCCATATCCAAAATATAATCAAAGGACCAAGGGAAACACTCTTATTTTCGAGATCAGTGTGTTTGGAGACAGTTTTATTACTGCACCACTCAAAGTAATGAATGGTTTGTGATTGATAAAATACAAATATACCATGGACATAGCTGTTTTTAATTAAGTTGTAATGAAATTATTGAGAGTTAAGGCATATATCTTAACGGGTGATGTATTAACCTTTATTTGACAACAACGACAACAGGACGTTTTGACAATTTATAGATTGTTTGACAGAGGTTAACAGCCTGTGAATTGGAATAAATTATATCTAGTGAAGGAGGTAGACATCTTAAGCCTCATGATTTGGACCAGAAAGGACAATGACGTCTATAAAGATATGAATATATTGTCAGATACATTGTACATAGTAGATTGAATATATACACAAAAATTGTGAAAATGTGAAGAGTGATGAGTTCTCAGGGCTGAGTGTTGAACTTTTATGAGTTGATAAGATTTCTTATACGTGATTTGAAAAGGTTCATTTACTTAGGATAGATTTTGATATTAAATTGATATTTTATATTTGTATTTTGCGGGAGCTGTGTTGGAACAGTCTTAACTTGATTTCAATCAATGAGGACACTTGTAGGGTTTGTTGGGAGGAGACCAAGGAACCTTGAATTATGGTTTAAATACATTTCCCATTTCTTCATTCTTCAAATTAGTTTTTCAAAAAATATATTTTTTTAATGCAGCGAACATATCTTCAGAAAGCTAAAGGTGGAAGTTGTATATCTCTGCCCCTTATAAAAAAATAAATAAAAATAATAATAATATTTCCTGTTAGTGACATGGATACCTTTTTCTTTTTTTTTTCATAACCAAAAATTCAAAAGAAAAAACTTGAAAGGATAATGTTTCTTTTGAAAAAGGCAACATATTATTTATGCACCTATTTAAACTTCTAGGGCTCAACTTTATATCTGAATGATACACAATATTGGTATTAATAGGGACTGTCATGCCGAAGGTGTGGGTTCGATTCCCAGCCGTGCCAAGTAAATGCTGAAATGTTTTATTCGAGGTACTGCCTCTTGCGAGGAACTGACAAATCCTCCAAGAGTATACTTGTCATGAAGAAGTGCTTCTCATTTAGCCGTTCGGACTCGGCAAAAAGCTGTAGGTCCCCTCCTTTCCTGCCAACAAAACTCGCACACAGGAATGGTTGAGAGTTGTAAGTCACTAGGCCCTGGTTCTCCACGAGCTGTTGCGCCACCCAATTTATTTTATTTATTTATTAATAGGGTGAATAATGATGAGGTTAACATTTATCGTAAGTACAGCTCGGGTTCAAACAAGGTAGCCACTTAGGACCACTTATTTTCGTTTTTACCACTAATGACGTTGAAAAATCATGTTCTAACTCTGATCTGTTAATCTACGCAGATGACATCCCAACTAATAATTTTGCTCCTATAATCATCCAAAGAAGCTTCTTATAATCATTTTTTGCAATCATATAAGCATTAGGTATATAACAGTCCATAGAGTTACAAAGGCGTACTTTTTAAGCTCTTATTGGACCATTATGGAATAAATTCAGCTGCCCCAAAAAACACTTACTGGACTCAATCTAGAGGTCTTATAGAAGAAGGTGGGAAATTAAAAAAAAAACATTTCACGATTGATTTATATTTATTATATTTATTTATTTATATTTTTATTTTATATTATTCATTTGCTGATATTTAATTTTTTTTTATCTGAAATGAAATCTTAGAATTTATTAGAAAATATTTAAGTTATAAAAGTTACAAAGTTTCTGTGGGATTCAAACCATGGTCCTCTCGCACTGAGTCCACCACGCTAGCCACTCGGCCACAGAAGAATATATTTACGATGAAGAAAAACTTTTTACTTGTACTTTTTCCACACTGCTGGTTTGTGGCTAAACTCTTTAGTATACCAGAAGTGGTTTGTGTTTTCACTAGTATAGCAGTAATGGTTTGTGGCTGCACTCAAGTATACCGATGCAAGCAATGAAGAAACGAGGTGACAGAAACTAACATAGAGATTGTATAATAATTTTACAGGAGAACTATAGAAGCGAAAGCTCCGTTGTCATTTCATAAGAGCAATATAGAGAGATTTAAGAAACATTGGTATATCACTTCTATCAAGCTGATAGAATTTGCACCAGAAAATATTTAAGGAATCAGTAATGCTCCAATAAGATATTTACTTCCCGTCTGAGAGTTAATAAGAGCGCTATAGAATAAATAACACTTTAATGTCTGGAATGCGAAGCAATTTCGTTAGCTGGGATGAGAATATGCAGAAGGATTTCTTGCACCGAAAGTTCCAAATCTCTGCAAATTTACTTGAACAAATTCTACATTTGGTGCCAAAAACACCTCCTGGAACTCAATGTTAAAAAATGTCAAGCCACTAATACACCCGTAAGCGTCCTCCATTATTTCAAAGACAATATTTTTTAAATGATGAACCCATTCAGATTGCTTCGTCGATCCGTGATTTAGGTTTATTATGTGACTGCCCACTGAACTTTCGCTCTCATATTGATAACATATAAACAAAGCTAACTCTTCTCTACATGACTTTTGTCAGACCACTTTTAGAATACGCATCTCAGGTCTGGTCGGAATACTATCAAGTTCACATTAATCGTATTGAAGCCGCCCAGCAAAGATTTTTTCGTTTTCCTTGCGTGGACTTGGCTGGGACGACCCTTTTAACCTTCCTCGATAAGAAGATCGCCTTAAGCTTCCTATACACTAGTCAACGAAATTAAAGGAACAAATTTTTTCAATTTTTGTTAGCGTTTTTTGAAGAGCTGTATCTTTGTGACGAGTGGTCGTATTGAGTTGAAATAAAAAGAAATAAAAACAGCTTTATATTTTTTAATTTGAAATTTTTTTACGCGAGCCATGCAATCAATATTTGCAAAGAAAAAAAAGATTTACGAAAAGACCAAAAAACGTCGGATTTTAGTACTTTTTTTAAACTAACGGTGAAGGGTAAAAAAAATAATTTCTACAAAATCTTAAGAAGAAATTTGTAAAACGCTTTCTCAAATTTTCAAAACTGTCTTTGAATTTTTTGTAACGTCATTGTTTGCTGAGATATTGGTAATCAAGGCTAAAAGTATCCTTTTTCATTCAAAGTCAGATAAACCATGTCAAAAAAAATTGTACAACAACAACAAAAAAACTGAATTGAAGCTAAGCAAACAAGGTATCTGATCACGACATTTAATTGACTCAAAAAATTTATCCGTAGAAATGAGGACCTTCAAAAAAAATAAAAAAAAATTTTTGTTGTCTCGTCTCATTTTTTGCAATAACCCAATAACGGTACATCAAAAATTTTTTTTTTTTTTTAATTCTCAAAACAAATAACTCAAAGCTGTATAATTCTTTTTATTTCAACTCAATACGACCACTCGTCACAAAGATACAGCTCTTCAAAAAACGCTAACAAAAATTGAAAAAAAAATTTGTTCTTTTAATTTCGTTGACTAGTGTAGTTTACAATTTTTAAATGCGCGCAGCAACACTTCTGATATTTACTTCGTTCATCAGTATTAACATATGACATCACCTGCTCCTGTTTACAATAACAGATCGGTTTTAGTACTAACCCACATCGTTGTCGATCTACTACACTTTTTTGACTCCAATCCCATCGTTCCGATTAGAAACTAAACTAACCCCTGTCACAAGAGGGTGGAGTAGGGTCAATAATTCTTAAATTAAAATACGCTGATGTGGGGAGCGGCCTGTGAGTATTATTTTTGTCTGTTTGCTATTTAGCTTTAGACCACTCGACTGTCCTTTCAACTTCAGTATTTGACACATTCTGTTCAGGCCTCTGATGTTATATGCCAAGAGACATTACATCATCGGCATAGTCTTAAGTGACTGAGCCTTATCCATTCAAGGTTGACTCGGTCGAACATGAGGTAAAGTGGTGATTGCAACTCCGCAGACTGCTCAAGAACGATACGCAGAGTGTTGATATGGTCGACTCGACCGCTCTCTGCGGAAACCAGCTTGATGCCTCTTGAGTGTAGGCTCGATTCTTACCTTTATCCGCTCGAGAATGATGGTTGCTATTAGTATTAGAAAAACGGACAAAACTGTAATACCACACCAATTGTTGCAATTCTTAAGGTCATCTTTCTTTAGTAGCTTAACAATCACCACATCCTTTCAGTCCCTGCTATAGCTTTTGGTTTCCCAAATAATTTGTATAAACGGATGTAGAATACTAGCCGTTGTTACGGGATTGGCTTTCAGGATTTCAGCTGATAATCCATCAAGTCCAGCTGCTATGTTGTTTTTGAGGAGATTTATTGAATTTTGGATTGCCAATTCGGAAGAGGATTCGATGTCAATAACCCTATAGGACCTGCGCATACCATTTAGTTGGGGCATTTCGGTACCCTTCTCTACGAAATCCTCATTTAGCAGGGCACAAAAATGGTTCATCTATCTGCGTAGCTAATCCCCTTACCATCCACATCTACTACAGGATGATTGGTGTCGCTTTTTTCCCGACAACTTCTTTGGATATTTGGTGCAATTCGCTCATATCTCCTCTTATGGAAATCGTTTCCCACATTTTCTGCGAGACCGTCTAACCTCACCCTCCTGTCATGCCTCACACAGCGAAAGACCATCTTATGTTCTAAGCGATATTCGCTTCGCAATTCAGCCTTTCGTTGAGCATCTGCTTCAGCATTTGTTTTACAACGATTTGTGAAGCTCGGTTTTATCCCAGGTGTCTTGGTGGGATATCCAAGAGTCTCTAACTCTCATCCCTTTGGATATAGTTTTGAGTCCAGCCTCCATAAAAGCACTTTATATATCATCAATTGTTGAATGTTGAATTTCGTACAATGACGAAGCTCTGTCGTTAAGGTTGGCGACATCGTCCCCTGATTGCAAGAACTAGGTAACTCAATTTTCAATTTTAAAAATATCTCTGTAAAAACGGTATTATTTAGTACAGTTTTCAAGATTTTTCGTCCAATTTTTTTCTATTCTATACAAATATAAAATATTTATTAAGTGTAAGAAACATAAAAATTAATCTTTTTCTCGTTCTCTTGAAGTAAGGCATCTATGAACGTTGCTATCTCCAAAATTTATAAAATTGAGTTACCTAGTTCTTACAGTCAGGGGACGATATGTAGCTACGACACATGTTGGGATCACTTCAAGCATCGTATTGAAGTTCGAACTCCTTGCAGCACTCTGTGTGAATTTCGTTGTACAGCTGCGGTTCGTGGCTTGAGACTCATGAGAATCAAATGGTGGTCGCTTCCCATGTTGGCATTTCTAATACTTCGAACATTGCACATTGTCTTCCTCGACGCGCTGCTGAATCATGATATGGTCAATTTGGTTTTCAGTTTGACCATCCGGATGTACCCAGGTGATTTTGTTGCAAGTTTTATGTCTAAACACAGTCTGACGATTAGCGTTACCAAAATCGACCAGCAAATCGGCATTTTCATTCCGTGACCCCAAGCCATTTTTCCCATCACGCGTTCTAGACCGTAGTTGCCTAATCCGACTTGGGCATTGAGATTTCCCATAACAATTATGATGTCGGCTCTCGGAACACCTCTGTAAACTGAGTTAAGATGAGTGTAGAAGGCATTTTTATCTTCCCCCGTCACTCCATTATTGTGGGGGCGTCACACTGAAATATTGTGACGTTACGAATTTTTGAACGGAAACTTGCTGTCATTATTCTTGCAGAAATGGGTGCCCAGGAAATAAGACTATTTTGGCCACCCTCTCTTTCATTCTCCCTGGAATACAGCAATCTCATTTGCCCAGAGTCAGATCTGTATTCGGCTCTTCCTCTCCACCTAGTTTCGCTGATGCCCAAGATTCTGGTCTTAAGGTGAAGCATTTGACACTCAACCTTCTCGTAACTACCTTCGCCGTTCAAGGATCGAACGATCCATACTCCGATTTTCGTACTTACTTACTTAAGGTGGCGCTACAGTCCGGGATGGACCAGGGCCTCAACCAACAAGCTTCTTCAAGCCGGCTCGGTTTCTAGCTAGCTGTCTTGGAAATCGGAGAGACTCATTTCCAGTTGTTGTCATATTTTATGTATATGCATATTAGGGTGGTCCTTATTTGTATGCAGGAAAAAAAACATTGTTTGTTTTTACTGAGCACCATTTTTGTTTGTTCTTCTACATTAAAAACGTGTACAAAAAAAATTTGATGCTAATCAGATTGTATTAACACGTGCCGCAATGAGTTTGAAAATTTGAATTTTCATAAAACCGACCAAAACCGGGGGCTATTCAAAATTTGATATGCAGAATTAATTAAGTGCACTTTCAAATCTGTTACCTGCTCTTGCTTCGGAAGAAAAAAATAAAAGGCATGACTGGGTCGCACGTTCTTGCTCAAAAAGTTCAATTTGCTTGGAAATTAGAAATTTTTAAAAATATTCGAGTAACTATACAAACATTTTTAGAATTTATATCGAAATCGATTGAGCTGTTTTTAAGATAAATAAGGTTTTTCATAACGGTTGTATAGCAAGTACCTTTGTTTTTGGAACTAAAAAAGCATTAAAATAGGCCCTAACTCTCACAGGAGCATCAACTTTAAGCTCAATGCGGCACGTGTTAACGTGATTTAAAAAAATAAAAAAAAAATAAAAAAAAAATAGGAAAGTGTTTTAAGATGCCAATGAACACAAAAAATGGGTGCTCAAAAGTTTTTAAAATAAGGACCACCCTAATGCATATATATCCCTCCACCATGGTGTTTTCCGAGACACGATTAACACGACATACATAAGCTCAGATTCAGAAGGCACATACGCCCTTTGCATAGTCAAACATATAGCTGATCGAGGCCGTCCACTATGGGAAAACAGACGCCTTTTGTAGCCACCCAAAAAGGGTTACAGACGCTACTTGCTGCTGCCACTGGCCTTTAAAAAAAAGACTCATCCGTCACCAGACTATCATGCCGTCACCTGCAGTTCATCCGCCTTTTGGGGCTTTAAACCATCCCAAAAGGACAAGTTTGTGCCTTGACCAGCACTGCTGGTTTGTCTGCTTATCCCGGCATCCATTCGGTCCCCCTGCACGTTAGCGTTACCCACTCTATATCTTGAGGATCCGAGGATGTGTAAATTGGGATTTTCCTTTCATTGAGCCAAGGGCCGTGGCCGTAGTGGCGTCCTAGCACTCTCCAATACCTAAGAGAGCACATACAAATTACATATTTTTGTAGAAAATCTTAATCAGCTATTAAAATAAAAATAAATTAAGTATTCCGAAATAATGAATGGGTCTTATTTTTATTGCATACAACGAATTAAATCCTTCCTACTTTGTTTATTTTATTTTTCCCCGCATTCAATACAACCATGTACCTAAATCAATATAAAATAACATAAAATAAATAGTAAATATATAAAAAAAAACAATAACACTGCGTA
Organism: Dasysyrphus tricinctus; assembly: GCA_963921185.1. Lineage (NCBI taxonomy): Eukaryota > Metazoa > Arthropoda > Insecta > Diptera > Syrphidae > Dasysyrphus > Dasysyrphus tricinctus. Next base: position 20,670,272 of record OY992531.1, read on the forward strand.
TAAAGGCTTGTGGAAGTAGGTGCGTATGTACTTTTATGATATTGGTTGGTTGTAATAAGGATTTTTCAAAGCCCACATCAGTTTTAACAACGTATAAAAAGGATTTACGAAAAAAAAAATCTGAGAATTCTATCCCTTTTTCAGGTAATTTCTCACGGGCGAAGGTCTATGTCAGTAAATAAACCTATCCACCCACTCTGAATGTAAAAGATATAAGCAAATAAGAGAGGGTTCTCCAAAACATTGCAACTGTTCTTACTATTGTATCTGGATTTTCCCTTGAAAAGGCTTACGGAAATGTAATTCAGTTGAAAAGGAAACATAAATATTATTATGATGCTTAAACTTGAAACTTTCAGTGGGAAACATTTTTATGAAAAGTATAAAGTTGCAACTTAGAATTCAATTTCAATACCTTAATCCTTCATTAAATTATATAAATTTAAAGTTTAAAGTATATTTTTACCCAAAGAACAAAACAATGATTCTCTCTGCCTGGGTTCTTCTTCTTCCTTAAATGGTATTTATAAATTCTTGCGATACCAATTTATCTACATTGGCAAACAAGAATTGAAAGATAAGGAAAATGTCAAGTTAATATTAGTTTCGATAAGTTATAGAGAATGGGAAATTAAGCAATTAAGCATTCCAAAATTCCAAAAAAGCTGCAAAATTAAGGTTTAAGGAAAGACGTTGAGACCACTATCGATTTACTAAAATAATTTGTTTGAATAAAGGAGAATGGGCGTTTCGTCCCATATGTTGTAACACTTTCTCACAAATATCATTGGAGAACTCTCGATGAGTGCTATTGTTGTATGGGCATAAGTCTGTATCTCGTCCAGGGAAAGTGATATCGCCCAATAACTTTTGCACTCATTTTAACTCAGTTTACAGAGGTGTTCCAAGAGCCAACATCATAATTGTCATTGGAGATCTCAATGCCCCAGTCGGATCAGACAACAATGACCTGGAACGCGTGGTGCGAAAAAATGGCTTGGGGTCACAGAATGAAAATGGCGATTTGCTGGTCGGCTTTTGTAACGCTAATCGCCTTGTACTGGGTTGGACGGTGTTTAAACATAAATCTTGCAACAAAATCACCAGGGTTCATCCGGATGATCAAATTGTGAACCAAATTGCGGGTATGACTACCCTTAAAGTGTTAGACACAGTGCGAGGAAATTTGGAGAGGATTTAAAAGGAGATATTGATGCACATTGGTTTTGAATGTTTGAATATCACAATGGGAGGGGAAAATTGAGTCGGGTAAAGAATTTCACATTCGTGAAGTGCGGTTGAAGAAAGAATTTCTGTACTTTACAGTACGTCCGAAGTTGGGCTCAAGGGTAATGATGAGGATTCCTAGAAGTACGAGCATTACGGTTGAATTGTTTTAGGGGAGGAATGGAACTGGCTATTTCACAAGAAAAGTGTTTAGAAAAATTGCGGTAAAATAATGTAAGACATGAAACATTGCGGCGGTGCTCGAGAGATTTAAATGCTTCCGTTATGACTATATCGCCTATCAATTTTAATGCTGTCTTTTGAATCCTATCTAAAAGATTCAGGTGGGTTATTCGAGCACCTGCCCAAATATGAGAATTGTACTCGAGTTTTGGACGGATAAACGCTTTAAAGATTACAGCCAGATCAGAAGGGGTAAAAAATTTCTTGTATCGTGCGTCGGAGGGAACCTAAACACTTAGCAGCGTTTTTGGCAACGTCAAATATATAATCTTTCCACAAAAGGTGGTCTGTGATGCACATACCAAGAACTGAAAGTTTTTCGGTTTCCTCGATGCAAGTACCACACATGGATAGTGGCATTCGGGGTGGGTTCCTCTTTAATGACAGAAGACAACATTGAGTTTTTGAAACATTAAATTCTGCACGGTTTTTAATTCCCCATTGGACAATGCTGTCGAGGTTAGAATTTAATGCGCTAATCATACGCTGCCATTGAAGTTCCACATCCGAAGCACAAGAATGTGAATCTAGAAACGAATATGAAAAGCTGAGGGTACTATTATCAGCAAAACAGTTCAATGGATTAAAAGTTTCAGACAAAAGGTAAATTATGAATATAAGGAAGAAGTTCGGAGACAAAACGGAGCCTTGGGGCACACCAACATTTATTTTATGGATTTCAGACTTGATCACGATTCAACAGCTGTGGAGGAAGTCAATGTGCGATGTTCGAGCATGGAAAACGACCACCATTTGGTTCTCAAGCTACGAACCGCAGCTGTACAACGACAATCACAGGGTGCAGCAAGGAGTTCGAAGTTCAATTTGAATGCCTTAAGTGATTCCAATTTATTAGACTAAGAGCTGGCAGCAAATTTAGTGGGTAAACGCATAACCAAATAATGAGTATGAGGGTGCATGCATCTTGATAACGAACACAAAAGTCTGGGAGGATTTTGTTGGTTCCCGTTTTGGGGACGAGAGGTTGAAAATAGCGGTTTTCCAATGTTTGGTGTGTGGAGTAAAACCACTTCCCCCCCCTCTATAGGCGCCAACAAAATCCTGTCAGACTTTTGACCCTCATACTCATATTTTGATTATGCGATCACCCAGAAAATGTTCTACCAGCTTTTAATATGTCGCAACCATGTGACTAACCTTAACGACAGAGCTTCGTCATTGAACAGAATGGGTGGAAAGGGTGAGGTAAGCGTTAGACGGTCTCGCCAAAAATGCGGAAAACGATGCAAGAAGAGCAGATATGAGTGATTTGTACCAAATATAGGTGTGCCCTTCTTTATTAAGATTCCGTTGAGCTGAGAGCAGAAGTGCCCCAACTAAACGATATACGCTGGTCCTATAGGGGTATTGACAGCGAACCCTCTTCTTTATCAAAAACTTAAACACCAATAGAACCAAATAGAAATGAAACACTCAAGCTAAGTCGTGTAAAGTTTCTTGCTAATTTTGAATACGTTTTTCTACGTTAAAAAGTTCCCAACGTGGTTGAAAATACGGTTTTGCTTTCAATAAAGTCCATTACCATCATATAATTAATTTTGTTTTTCGATCACTAACGTGGTTTTTTTGTAATTCTGCTTACAAAATTATTATTTGTCATCAAATATATCACACAATTATACTCATAAATTCACCGCAATGTCAAGAAGAAAGGTTAAGATCGAATTGGAACAGCAACAAGTTGCCGGACCTAAGCTGCAAGGAACTCCAAAAACATCTTCAACTTCCCCCCTACCTAGACTGCGTACACAAACTGAGAATGCCACCAACACAAGTTTGTTTAAGGATATGCAACAACAATTGAAAAAACTTAATGAAAATATCAAATCCATCACAAGAGGAATGTCCAAAATTGATTCAACTATAACAAATATCAATCAACAAATATGTGAAATCCAAGCCGATTTTAAAAATTTTGGTTCACGTTTAACAAAAATTGAAGATGAACATATAAACTTCATGAAGCAGAATAACAAAATGGAAGATGAGTTAATAAGCATTAACAAAAATATTGCTAATGTCATTTCTGATGTTGACATTCTTAAATCGAAAACATCTACCACTGAGAGCACAACCACTACAAATTATCTTACATCAGAGATAGCTTTAATTAAGGAATCCATAGAAGCACAAGAAAATAATAGCATTTCAGCGGATGCTGTTTTTTATAATATACCTGCCGACCAACCAAATCTGATTAGTATTTTCAACCACCTATGCCTTTCACTTGATATCAAGGTACCGACACTTAGAAGCATATTTCGCACTCGTCAGAATGAAAGATCCAACACCTGCCCCGTAATTATAAAATTCATTTCATCGTACGAAAGGAACCTCTTACTTGGAAAAATCTCCGAATTCCGAAGAACACACAAACGACAACTTATGCTTCGCGACGTGGGAATTGAGTCTGATTACCCCATTTATATGCGGGAATGTTTGACAAAAAAAAACCAAAAAATACTTCATGCAGCACTTAATTTAAAAAAACAGAAACTAATTTCATCAGTTTTTACTAATCGCGGAATCGTGCACATAAAACACCAGACGCATGGAGACGCTGTCATAATAAACAACATTGAGTACTTGACAGCGGAGTTTCAAGATGTCATCGAGGACCCAAGAGTGCTACCAGTAACCATCAACAATAAAGCCGATAATGCAGAAATGTCGATAACGTAGTTAAGACATATTTATAAATTGTAAGAACCTTTTATCAATGCCTTGTTTTTCTTTCTTTACCTATTTTTTTTAATTATTTATCATACAAAGATCTTTTATTTATATTTTTAATTTAACTTTAACTTATAATCATCAATTTTATAATTATTTATTCTCTTTTTCATGTGATATTAATATTTTTCTTTTTTTCTTTATCTTCTTATAATCTTCAAACTTGTTCTTATTTCTCAACTCATCTTTAAATGTTTAAAGCAATTTTAATTTTTTCCTTACCAATTTTTTTCTACTCCACCGCCTTTGTAGCAAAATACTCTCTTACTCTTAGTAACTCTTTTGCATACCAGATTTCTAAGTTCCCTGTTCTTCTTGGTTCGCGCTTATTCATTATATTTTTAAACTATGATGATGGCGGGTGAACAATATCTCAATATAACATATTCCAATAGCGAGTCAAACGTCAATGTTACGAAGGCAATGTTAAATGTCTTAAACTCTCAAAATCAAGGTTTTAAAGTTTGTCATCTGAATGCCCAAAGCTTGTTTGGAAAAATCGATGAATTTCGGGATTTGTTTGAGGGTTCTGCGGTTGACGCTGTTGCAGTTTCAGAAACATGGTTCAAAAGTTATGTGAATGATAAAATGTATGCTATGAGGGGTTACAAAATGTATAGGGTAGATAGATTTGATCGGATTGGTGGTGGTGTAGCGTTATATATCAAGGAGTCTTTAAAGAGCAAAGTTAAGTTTACTTCTCCACCCAATTGTGCTTTTCAATGTTTATGCATTGAAATCTGCAGCGATAACGATAAACTTCTCTTTGGTGTCATGTATAGACCCTACTCATCCATCGATTTATCTCCCATTAATACGTTTTTAGAAGACAATTGTATACTATTCCCAAATATTATTCTTTGTGGTGATTTTAATAGCAACATATTAGTCGACAATAGTTTGATAGACAGTGTGAGAACATTCAATCTTCATCCTGTGAATGTAAGTAGTCCAACACACTTTTCTCGTAGCTCAAACACTCTTCTGGATGTTTTTTTTGTTACCGACATTGATAAAGTGATGTTGTATGACCAACTATCAGCACCTGGTTTCTCGCGTCATGACCTCATATATCTCTCCTTTGATTTTTCGCTTTCTAGGCCTATAACAACGTTTCAGTACCGAGATTTCAAGAATTTAAACCTGAGTGTCCTTGAGTCTGATATCCGAGCAATCTGTTGGCAGGATGTGTATTATATGATATCTCCATATGAACAAGTCACGTTTATTAAAAATCATCTGACAAGACTATTCGACGTCCATGTTCCTCTAAAAACAAAAACCATAAAACATAGTGATAACCCCTGGTTCACAGAAGAAGTTCGCAACTGTATTAATCAAAGAAATCGGGTATACGCTAACTGGAAACGTTTTAGATTAGCCGAGGATCGTCAACAATACCGGCAGCTTCGAAACAGATGTGTCAGCCTCATAAACGCTGCGAAAGCCAGGTGGTATACAAATCATCTAAATTTGTCACAAAATGGCCGCAAGCTTTGGAAGAACTTACGTGGAGTTGGAATAGGACATCAAAGGCCATTGAATTTAGAAGTTGATTGTAATGAGTTGAACAAGTTATTTATATCCTCCGTTCCTCAACCTACATCTTTTGTTCCCCAACCTACATCATTGGGTCAATCTATCTCCCTAGTTGACCCACCTTCATTTGACTTTCAAGCTCGTTTCAGTTTCGAAACAGTATCACCTGAAGATGTAGTAGAGTCCTTAATTTCAGTCAAATCAAATTCAATTGGGTTTGATCAATTGCATCCCATATTTGTCAAAGCAGTAATGCCACTCATCTTACCATTTGTAACGTTTACCATTAATTCAATCTTTACTAAAAGCGCCTTTCCCTCTCAGTGGAAACGTTCCAAAATTATCCCAATACCTAAGAATCGAAGTGGAACAGAATATCGGCCAATATCGATCCTACCATTCTTGTCGAAAGTTGTTGAAAGACTGATGCATAAGCAAATAAATCGATTTTTCAAATCGAATAGTCTTTTATCACCCAAGCAGTCTGGATTTCGATCTAACCATAGCAGCACCACTGCACTTTTGGATGTGGTGGAACAGATAAGGAGAGCCCTGGACGATGATAAAGTCACGTTCTTGGTACTTCTTGATTACTCCAAAGCATTCGACACAATTGACCATAACATCTTGTGCCAAAAACTATATTCCCGTTTTAGATTTTCCCTGGAAGCAGTTAAACTTATATCTTCTTATTTATCTGGAAGGAACCAAGCAGTGGTATCTGGAACTAGGGTCTCCGAGTTCGTTTCACTTTTGCGTGGTGTTCCCCAGGGATCCATCCTAGGACCACTCTTGTTCTCAGCTTATGTGAATGACATTCCTAATCTTGTAAGGCATGGAGATGTGCGGATGTTCGCTGACGATGTTCAGTATATTCAGAGTTCTACCTTGGGGCTCATTGAAAATTGTGTATACAATATCAATGAAGATTTAAATGCGATCTTGGAATGGTCTAACAACTGCGGTCTGGTCCTGAATCCTCAAAAAACGAAATGTCTAGTCATCTCAAAAAAGGTGCTTGATTTAACATACTTTCCTACAGTGCTGTTGAATAATTTTCCTGTTGAATTTGTTCAGACGGTTAGGAACTTAGGAATGTACTTTAATCGGACTCTTACTTGGAATAACCACATTAATACTGCGGTAGGAAAGGCGTATGGTGCCTTAAGAACATTATCCACCGCAAAGAAATTCACACCGTTTGAAACCAGAAAAATGCTGGCCAAAACGTTAGTAGTTCCAATACTGACGTATGGATGTGAAATTTTTTGTGATTTGGATTCAGTGTCTCTGAGGAAACTCAACGTTGTGTTCAACAATGTTGCTCGTTATGTCTTCGGGTTACGAAGATATGATCATGTTTCGAATTACTCTAAAAGCTTGTACGGAATTAGTTTTGTTAACTGTTTGAGATTAAAGACATTGACTATGTTATTTAAAATTATTCATACCAAAGAGCCACCTGACCTCTAGAACAATATCCAGTTTTTATCATCTAATAGAACCTACCAAATTTCAATTCCTAGATTTACTTGTCTGACTTCCGAGCGACAATTTTTTATTAACGGGGCTCGTCTTTGGAATTCACTTCCGCGACAATTAAGAAGAACAGAAAATCTGAAACAATTTCAGAGGGACTTAACTGAACATTATTCATTATAAAGTCATTAAGGTCCATTTGCTGATACGAAACTTAAATATTTAAGTAGAACATAAGGGCTTATGTGACAGTTTATGCAGAGGAAAAAGTAGAACATAAGCTTTTTAAGTAGAACATAAATGCTTAAGTATCGTATGAGCAAACGGCTCTAAGTTGAACAAGTTTATGTTTCAAATCATTAAAATTGAACCATTTTGTGTTTCAAATCACTAAAATTGACCAAAATTTTAATGAATTACCAATATATTTTATTCATTGTTACGTGGGGCATTTTGCTGCTCGTGCGGTTCAGATTTACTTTTTCTACATAGAGTTAAAATTGCTTTTTCGTTTTTCGTTTTGCTTCTTTTTTCTTCTTCTTTTCTCTTCTTTTCTTTTCTTATCTTTTCTTCTCTTTTCTTCTCTATTCTTCCTTTTCTTTTTTCTTTTATTTTTATTTTATTTTATCTTATCTTATTTTTTTTTTGTTTTATTTTTATGAAACATTATGATTAGGTATAAATTTTGTTTGTTTTTATTTATTTTTTTCATGTTAATTGCTTATTTTCTTTTCTCTATTAAAATTGTATTAAAATTAAAATTTTCCATTCAAGGCTTGATTATCTAAAAGATGTATATCTTAATATTAAGTTCTTATTATCGAAATAAATACTAAATAAATACTAAATAAAATAAAATACAATAAATCTCCTCAAAAACAACAAGGCAGCTGGACTTGAGGGAATACCAACTGAATTCCTGAAAGCCAATCAGGTAACAGCAGCTAGTATTCTACATCCATTGATATAAATCATTTGGGAAAATGAAAGCTATCCCAACGTCTGGAAAGGATGGTGTGGTGTGATTTTTAAAAACTGCCAAAGAAAGGTGACATTAAGAATTGCAACAATTGGCGCGGGATCATCGTTTTGTTCACAAAATTAATAGCAACCATCATTCTCGAGGGGATAAAGGATAGAATCAAGTCAACACTCAAAATTCATCAAGCTGGCTTCCGAAGAGGTCAATCGTGTGTCGATCATATCAACACTCTGCGTATCGTCCATTAACAGTCGATGGAATTTCAATCACCGCTTGAATGTGGTCTAGCGGTGATTGAAATTCCATTGTGGATTTTGAGAAGGCCTTCGATCGAGTTAACCGAGAATGTACATATATGGAGATCGTTGCTTGGTAAAGGAATTCCCCCAGAGATTGTTGCCTTTATTAGGGAGTCCTACCATTATTAGGGAGTTTTACAATGGACACAGCTATTCGACTCCTTCGTAGTGCAACAGGATGTGAGACAGGGGAATGTTCTATCGCCAATTCTCTTCCTGCTGGCGATGGAATGGGTATTGAATTGACGGCCAGTGCTGGTACAGCTGAGCAACAGGGCATTCAATGGAGACGGTTCAAAAGGCTCATTCATTTAGACTATGCCAATGCCATATGTCTACTGGAAAATAACAACAGTAGGCTGAACGGGATGTGCCAAACACTGCAAGTGAAGGGAGAGTCGAGTGGTCTAAGAATAAATAGCAAAAAGAAAAAATAATGCTCACAGGCCGCTCCATACAGCAGCGTATATTATTCTACAGGAGACGCCAGTTGAAGAAGTGGAACAATTTAACTACCTTGGCAGTATTGCTTCTGCAAATGGCCGAACTGATCTGGACGTTTAAAGTAGAATTAATAAGGCTCGTGCTGCCTTCGATACTCTGTCCCCAATTTAGAAATCCAGTCAAATCTCCTTACACACTTAGTTGAGATTCTTCGAATCCAATGTCAAATCCGTGCTATTATATGCCTGCAAAACCTGGAAAGTCACGACTACCATCACGAAGAACCCGTTTTCTGTCTCCAACCTCACAAGAGAGGAATGGCATGCTGCTTTACAACAATTAGATAATCTGATGGTAGACATTAACACCGACGGATTGAAGATGGATACGAAGGTAGCTGCAGTCTGTTTCTCAAAATCCCTATATTTAGCCAACTCTTATAGACTCCCTGATTACAGCAGTGTCTTCTAATGGAGGTTCTGGCAGTGTTTAAGGCTGCCGAACAGATATCAATGATGACGATACCACGGGTTGATATCAACTTTTACATTGACAGCCAGGAAGCGATCAAAGCTATCTCTGCAACGAAATTAAAATTCAAGCTGGTTTTATGCTGTCGCGAAGAGCTACGCCACAAAGCACAACATGAGACTCTGCTTCATCCTTAGATCTAAGCCTCTAAGCCTTACATCAGACTACAGTCTTAAAACAACCCTTTGCCATTAAACAAACAATAAGTTAGAAGATAGTGGAACCAATATTACAGATGGAACTCACTCGTAACTTGTACCACTGCAAGGAATATGTGGCCTAGCTACAATAAGAAAAAAAAAACGGACAGTAAACCTGAAAAAGAGATCCCTGAATCTTTTGATAGGAATTATTAATTTTTCAAAGATCTTGAATTAACTTCTGAGGACACCAATAGGAAGTTACCAGTGTGGGTCACACTTCGCCTCTTTCTTAAATTTTAATCTGCCATTATCTCCAAAATCGTTAAGAATAAAGAAGGATGCTCAGAATTTTTATTTTCAAACGGAAATATTTTTGAAAAATACCCAACCTGATAGAAGAAACAGTGCCTTAAAGTATGCTAAAAAATTGTTGATTTAATTTTAATTATTAATTTTATCAACTTTGTACACCATTAATTTTTTTTTAAATCTCTTAATATGTATGGAGAAAATCTGTTCAATATAACTCTTTCCATACTTCCATCTAACAGCAAAACGTTTCCTACATATGAATTTACTTTACATATTGTGCCTTCCCATCAGGAACAGGAATACATGAAAAACGTATGCAAATAAAATAAATTTCAAGTTCAAGACTACCTGTACCTTCAAAGCACTCTGATGGTGAAAGCACTTTAAGGGAATAACGAGTGTGATTGCATCTTTGGAAAATAATAGAAGTGTGAAAATATTGTAGATACTAGGATTTATTTTTCAAGGTCTTTTGTAGGGTTTTCTAACTTGAGGAAACCACTCAAACACGAAATGCGATAAGAGATTATGGTTGAATTGATTTTTTTTTTGTGTTATAGTTGTAGACATTACTTATGTATTTTGAAACTTAAGGACAAATCAAATCGGGTTCGGTTGTTATTGTTTTTTAAATTTAATTTTTACTGAAGGTCAAATTCATAAATTTAACACTCCTGAAGATGTTGACAAAAAAAAAAACCAAATGAAATAATTGGGAGAGTTATTAAATTAAAATGCTTTACAAATTTGTAAATTATCAAAAAGACTAACACCCCTATTACGGTTGTCAATTATCAATTTGATAGTTGAAAAACCTTGAAAATTGGGTTTTGAAACTCAATTTATTGATAAACTGGTCAAAAATTCTTTTATATTTTTTAATTTTCTTGTTATTGGTAACTGTCTGCATCATTCTCAATGATCAAAACTTTTATAAGATGGATTTTTAAACATTGAATTTTAAATTTATCAACTATCAAATTGATAATTGACAATCGTAATAGGGGTGTAAATAAAATAGTAGAAATTAACGGCTTTGGACCTTTGGCACCTCATTTGAGGGAAGTTTGATAAAAAAGGATGCCATCTTATTGTTCAGTAATTGGTCAGAAAAGGTCAAGTGGTCCCAGAAATTGGACAGCCCTAGATAACTTGTAATAAGGACTTAAACTTTCTTAAGGTCACTCAAGGTCCCGTGTGATTTTTGGCACCTCATGTATGGGAAATTTGCAAAAAATGTATACCATCCGAAATATTTCTAGATCGTGATAAAAAGTCAACTATTTTCAGTAATTGGTCAGCCATAGATTTTTTTCTATGAATTTTTGAAGTTCAGTTCAAGATCACAAAAAAAAAAAAACTTTGGCACCTCATTTGGGTCATTTAAAAAAAATGTATGCAATTTGAAAAGCCTCTTCACGGTTGTAAAAGGTCAGCTATTTTCAGTAATTGGTCAGCCATAGATTTTTTTTATGAATATTTAATGAATTTAAAAAAAAAAGTTCAAGGTCAAAAAGATTTTTGGCACCTCATTTTAGGAAAATTTGCAAAAAATGAGTACGATCTCTAGATCTATATAAAAGGTCAGCTCGTTTCAGTAATTGGTCAGCCATAGCTTTTTTAATTGAATTTTTAAATTATTGTTCAAAGTCAGGTAGTTTTGGTAAATTTCCCATAAATGAGGTGCCAAAAATCGCACGTACCCTTGAGCGACCTTAAAAAAGTTTAAACCTTTATTACAAGTTATCTAGGGCTGACCAATTTCTGGGACCACTTGACCTTTTCTGACCAATTACTGAACAATAAGGTGGCATCCTTTTTTATCAAATTTCCGTCATATGAAGTGCCAAAGGCCCAGAGCCGAAATTAAGCCTTTTCGATTCATTTTGGAGTGAAATTTCACAATGTATCAAGCATTTTATTAAATAAAAAGAAATCCTTGGCCCAAAACAAAACTTTTCATTTGAGTTTTAAGTGTTTTAGAAAACCAACCAGATTTTAAAGGCACTTCTTTTGATTTGGACTCATTAAATCACATTTTTTAACAAAAAATTAATTCCAAGGATCAATATTACAACCTACACTCTTCGGAGGGAGTGAAACATTTGTCTAAACAGATATGAAACTAATAAATTTCATTAGGCTCCCAATTATTTTCACATCAAGTACATGACTTCATCAATGATTTAATAAAAAAAAAAAAATTATTTGCTTCGTCTCACTAATTATTACCAAAAAAGTAACGTATACGACACCGTTCACCTTCGCTTGAAAACGAAAACACACGATAATAACTCCAGAGGATATAAACCCACAACAAATTGATTAGAACTTATGTCCTAACTAAGTAAAACCCAAACCCAAAGAAAAATTTATGGGTTTTATGTTCCAACTGAGCCCATAGAAAAGTGTATGGATTTAAGTTCCTCTTGAAATATTTGTATTTAAAGAAATCATTTACTAGAAATTTTTCTTTTAATGGTGCCCTAAATTTTAGGTACATATATTTTTTTTTTTCTGAAAAATCTGATGTTAAAGAAGAAATTTAAATCAAAGTTGTAGGCCACTATTATGACTTGCGATTTGCTGAGTCGAACGGTTGACTCAACTCGAACGTTCGACTCAACTCGAACGTTCGACTCAACTCGAACGTTCGACTCAACTCGAACGTTCAACATTTCAAAATGTCACCAAGAATTACTGATCGAAATCGACGATAGAGGCGAACGCTGGCAAATGGTATTGAGTGACATACAAATTTTCCAATTGTTTGCCATTTAAAACCAACTTAAAATTAGCGAGTCGCAATCGGAAATGCCACATTCAAACGTTTGACTTGGCAAATCGCAAGTCACAATAAGTGTCTAAATGAGCTCAACTCTGTCTAAATGAGCTCAGTGTGTTTCGCCCGGGTACGATAGTTGGGAAAAAACATATAATCTTTCACATGGAGGAGATAAATATTCGAGATCCTAATTTTAAACCAATTTATATACAAAAAAGTATTAGACTAAGAGCCCACAGCAGATTTTGGGTGTGAAAGATAGCAAAAAAATAAGTATATGTAGGTGTCGAAAGCTCCATTAAAGACTATTAAAAAAATCAAAGTCTTGCAGTCCACAACTGGGGCCTTTGCGAGTAACAGTGCATCGAAAAAAAAATATGAATGCAACTTCGAGGATAATCGTGTTAGCCGAAATTGGTTTTCACTCATCCCTTGAGAAGCTCCTCGGATCACATATCATGGAATCAGAGACCATTTGACTGTATAGTTCGCCCTACCGGACCGTTTAAAAAATTCAAAATTCCAAGTGAAAAACGGTTTTTTTAAACAGTCTGGCAGGGCGAATTAAACACTCAAATGATCTCAAATTCCGTGATATGGGATCCGCGGAGCTTATCTAGGGAGGGGTGAAAACCAATTTCGGCTAACACGATTTTCCTCGAAGTTGCATTCATATTTTTTTCGATGCACTGTTTCTCGCAAAGGCCCCAGTTGCGGACTGCAAGACTTTGATTTTTTTAATAGTCTTTAATGGAGCTTTCGACGCCTATACTTCTTTTTTTGCTATCCCAAAATCTGCTGTGGGCTCTCGGTCTATATAAAGTTACAACTCCACTTATACAGTGGTGGCCATAGAATTACAAACAAGAATTTTGTATTATTTTATTATTATTATTATAAATTTTATTTAAAGTAATATAAAATTACAAAAAATAGTAAAGAAAAGCGTTAGCAATTGTAGCCATCAGCTCTTGTTTTTAAATTTGTACATATGTAAGTAATATGATTATGTTAGATTATGTGTTAGGTAAATTTAAAATTACAATTTTGATATTAAGTTTTTCTTTTTGATAAATGAAAGTACTTCAGTACAATTATCTAGTGTAGGGTTTTTGATAAGTTCTAGTAAGTCGATACTGTTTTGATTTGATTGGAAGATAGGGCAGGTGGTTAGAAGATGTTCGATTGTCATTTTTGCTGGGTTGTTGCAGTAAGAGCAGGAATCATTTCTGAGGTTACGGTCAAGTAGGTGCTGATGGGTGACGCGAGTGTGGCCCAGTCTCAGTCTCAGGATAGCTGTAGTTTCTTGTCGAGATAGCTGTGGTGGATATTTAGCTGCAATGCACAATGGGTTAATAAGGTTTGAATAATAATTATTTATACCTGTTAAAGTTAGGATGTTTGTTTCATTAAAAGATGAGGTTATAAAAGCACGGATATCATTGGTACTATGGATGATTGAGACTGGATTCGAAGAGTTGGTAGCTTGTTTGGCAGCGGAGTCAGCAGCTTCATTACCAGTTATGCCCATGTGGCTTGGAATCCAGGCTAATTTAAGTTTACTGGGGTATTGCGATAATTTGTTACGAATCGTTGTAATCGGAATTTGGTTGTTATTTAAGTTGAGAACTGCTTTTAAAGTGGAGAGACTATCTGAGAAAATACAGAATTTACCACGTTTCTTTTCCGCAAACTTAATGGCACTGATTATGGCAGCGGATTCTGCTGTGAATATTGAGCTGTGCTCAACTAGAGTTCGTGCTTGAAGAGTATTTCCATGTTGATCAACGACAGCGTATGCCGGGGTGTTATTTATTTTTGAGCCGTCGGTGTACAAAAAGGCAAAATTTTTCGAGGCAAGGTGGTGTGCAAGTTCATTGTAAAGCTGTCTGAAGATGGCAGGATCAAGTGAGGTTTTTTGGTATGTAGCAAGTGTTATATTGATGCTATCGTTTTTAAGAAACCAAGGCGGGTAATGGCCTGGTTTTGCATTTATATAATCCATTGCAATGTGAAGGTCACTTGCTATTTGAGTGGCTCGGTATATTGCGTTTTCTATTTTAGGCTTTGTTTTCCTTCTTAGAGTGAGTTTAAGATCTTTTTGTATAAGTGAACCTTGAGAAGTAAGAAGCTTTGGTATAATTTTGGCTGTGGCAAGTTTAATCCGATTTTCTAAAGAGGGAAAACCAGATTCGGCTAGCATGTTTAAAACTGGGGTAGTGCGATATGCATTTAATGCAATTCGAATTGCAGCGTGATAGGGTGATTTTAGTTTTCTTAAATCAGTCTTGGAGCTGTTGCCATAAATCGGGAGTGCATAATCAATTTTAGATAGAATTAGGGAATGCACTAGGCTTAGCATTGTGTTGATATGCACAGCACTTTTTTTTCCGCAAAAATATTTGATGATATTTAGGCGGAGTATGAGAGAATTTTTCAGTTTAAGTATGTGTGAGGACCATCGATACGTTTTATTGATGGTAAGACCCAGGATAGTTAGTTCGGTAGTGTTTTCGAGATCGTATTGACGGAAATTTAAGGTAAAATTTTTACAGCTAGTCTTGCGGCAGAAGTGCAACTGTTTGCTTTTTCCTAAAGATAGCTTCGCTCCAGAGGACTCTGTCCAAGTTTTGATTTTATCTAAAACTCTTATGAAAGCATCTTCTATGAGGACGCGGTCTGTTATCTTGGCAGTTATTATGAGGTCGTCGGCATAAAGCCCATGGTCAAGTAGCTTCTCAGTATTGATGATCATGCTGATTTTGTTGAACGCTATTATAAACAAGATCACCGATAGTGGTGATCCCTGAGGAATTCCGTTCTCCATTGGATGTATTTGGGAATATTCATTGTTAACTCTGGTTCGGAACTTCCGATTGTTAAGAAAATTTTGTATAAATCTAATAATTTTTGGTCCAAGCTGCCATTCTCTTAGCTGATTGAGAATTGTGTGAGCTCCAATCCTTTCAAATGCTCTTTCAAAATCAATGGCTACTAGCGAGCCATGGTTTCGTGTAGCAAGGATATTTGAGATTGTGTAATCCATATGCAACAGTGCGTCTAGAGTACTTTTTCTTGGTCTGAATGCCACTTGGGATTTGTTTATTATATTTCTCTGCTCGAGGAACCAAATCAGTCTTTTTGAAATTATTTTTTCCAGTACTTTGCTCAGGCACGGGAGGAGCGAAATCGGGCGATAACTCTCTATTTTACTAGGAGGGCGTTTTGGTTTAGGTATTGGTATAATTGTAGAAGTTTTCCAAACTTAAGAATTTTGTAACAATGTTAAATTGCATAGCTTTTGTTTAGGAAATTTGTTGAGGTTGGTTAGTGGTTCTTTTAATAGACCATGACATATAGTACACTTCTGAATATTTTATAAAAAAAAAAAAAAAAGCGTGACACTAACCGTAGAAAATTAATATTATTTATTTAACCCAAATCGCACCTGGCCATACAATTAAAACGCAAAGAAAAAATTGGTATTTCATAAGAAATGTTCGATTAAAAATTAATATTTTGTAGGGAATCCCTTATTTTTTGTCACTGCAGCTAATCTTGCCTGCATACTTTCTACCAAGGCGTGGCATCTTGATGGGGGTATACTCTCCCAAACCTCCTTTATATTTTCAAAAAGTTCCTCAGAATTTTTTGGGTTCTTGGACTTTAGCCTTCTCTACACGTCTACCCACAAGTTCTCGATAGGATTCAAGTCTGGACTTTGGGCGGGCCAATCTAAAACATTAGTTTTGTATCAAAAAACCACTGCTTAACAATCCGTGCTGTATCCTTTGGATCGTTATCGTATATAACTATAACTAAAGGCCATGTGTGTAAATGAATAAGGCTCCATGACATTTTCCAAGATGCCTTTATAAATATGTTGGTCCATTCGACCATTTATTCTTACTATTGGGCCAATTCCAAGCCACGAGAAAGCACCCCAAACCATTATGTTTCCTCCTCCATGCTTAACGGTCTTTAAAGTATATTTAGGATCCAATTCCTTCTTCTGAGGGCGTCTAACATACACTTTACCATCTGACCCGAACAAGTTAAATTTGGATTCATCACTCCAAAGTATGTTTTTCCAGAATCCCATGGCTTTATTTGCGTGAAGCTTAGCAAACATCAAACGCCTTTTCAAATTCTTTTTGGAAACATGTGGTTTTTTCCTGGCAATGCATCCACGTGGCCCATGTTCTAGAAGTCGGCGCCTTATGGTTCTAGCTGATAGCTCTTGACCCAATTGGGGCGAAACAACCTCTTTTATTTTTGCAGAAGTCAAAAAAGGATCAGCTTTGCTAATTCGGCATATCAATCTGTCCTCTTTTAGCGTGGATTTTCGATCTTTTGGTTTTCTTTTTGGGTTTTCAAAGCTGCCAGTCCTTTTATTGACTTGAAATGAATGAATGAAATCTTTTTGCTATGGAATCAATTGACTCGTTTTCGTTTTGATAGCACTGCACTATGAGCTTCCGGAGTTCTGGACTACAAGACTTATTTTTGCCCATTTTCGTCGCTGTATTTTTAATTAATTAATATTAATATTATAAAAATAATTTAAAAAAAACTGAAAACAATCAACTCACATTGATAATAATTTTCTTTATTTTTAAATTTACCAATTCTTTTGTCGTTTCTAATTTCGTGTCCAGCAAAAATGTCGACTATAAACGAATTTTCTAAAATAACGGTGTTTTATAAACTGTTTACGTTCAAGGAAACTCATATTTAAGGGCCCTGGAGACGCTCGAACCTGGTGCGAGTGAACATGGTTCGGGTACTATGTTCGAGTTGATTTTACTTGTCTGCGGGCTGGATCGAGTACCAATTGTTTGGTGTCACTAAACAAAAATTTGGTCTCACCAAAATCAAAAGGAGTTTGATATTTATCGATGTTCGAGGGCGGGGCTAATCGTTTGTCGTACCAGATTCGACTGTTTGCGGACCGGTTTCGTATGTTTACTCGAACATATCGGTATAATTTCGAGTTTCAATTTTAAAAATATAAAGAAAAATGTCAAACAGCCGGAATAAAAATAAAATTAATGTGACAGTGAATATTTTTAATGACATATAAGTCGTAAGAATAATGAAGTTCGAGTAGTTTGGTTTCTGCTTGGTTTCAGTGTCTGCGGAGTTAAGTCGAACTATGTTCACTCGCACCATGTTCGAGCGTCTCCAGGGCCCTTTAGAACAAACATGTCACCTGTCAAAGACCAACGACACAAGCCACGCACGCTGGTGCTTACAAAAAATATTATGGTTGATAAAGATGGTGGCTGTAAAAAAGAGACGATCAACACCATTGAAAATAACCGTCATAGTAGGGAAGGAAAATGTGCTTGAAATTAAAATTTTGTTTAAAATAATTTTTTTTTTGAAAATGGAAAAGCTCATTGAGAAAAGCTTTTATTGCAAGTTATGAAAAAAAAGTTTATACAAGAACCAAACCAATACAATGTTGATGCAAACAGTGCCACTCAAACTGTTTTGGATTAAGCTTTTGGAAAACAGGGATGTCATTTATTTGTAAATAAGAGATGAATTTTTGAGTTTTCTTGTAGCTTTCAATTAATATAGCTTTCTGGTATTTTTCTTGCACATTGGGTTAAGGTATAGTAAATTAGTCTTAATTATTTTTTCCATAAGGTTTAAAATTGCTTATGGACATAAGCTTGATGGAGAAAGTGTTTAAATAAAAAAATTGAATATGTACTAACTTTGATAAATTTTTGGGTGGTTTTATATGAAGTAAGTGTTTAAGAAAATAGAGGCAACAATTCAAAAAGTTTGGATGTGGAAAATAGTTATTAAAACAAAAAGCTAATATTGAATCGTTAAGGCTGAAAAGATACCAAATCAATTGTCGCTCAAGACAGAAAACACTCTAGACACATCAAAATTTCTTGATTCATAGTCATAAAGCAAGAAAATGAGTGAAAAATATATTTTGTTTCATCTATTAAGTGTGTTATGTGTGTTTGAATACATTTGTTCCCCTAATTGACAGGATATTTAGAAATAACTGCATAGAACAGATACGTACTTCGGACAGCAGGAATTGATCCAGAGGGCGCCATCTTGGACGACGACCTCATTATTGTCAAAGATCAGTAGGAGAGAATGGAGGCTGATGTGAGGGATACTTTCCAGCAATAGTACAATGTGAATGCGTCCATTCGCGCCCAAACACGCATTCACCTGGTACACGCCTTGCTACACCAATTGAATTGTACCAAATATTCGGTTTTACCGGGTTCAATGAAGATCATTTGGCAAACGCCATAATCGGCGAGCGAAGTGGGCCTAGTTCCCTGTTAATTTCTAAGGTGGAGCAATAGCTCATCTTCCATTCATTAAAGAAAAAGAAGTCAGCAGGAGTCGATGGCATATCCAATGTTGTACTTCGGCATAATCCCAGAATGCAGTAGACATTTATACAATACTGTTTAACAACGCTCTGAGTAGTGCGTATTATCCAGTGCGGTGAAAGGTTGTGGTAAATTTTCTGCCAAAAAAGGGAAAAGACAACTCCAATCTGGCAAGTCTATCTTCCGAGTTTCAGCAAGGTATTCGAAAATTTATAAATAGAGCTCTGTCTTGGTGGGATGAAGACGCAATAACATCAACCAGATAATCAGTTAGGTTTTAAGTCGGGACATGAATTTACGCTTTATATGATATGCACAATGGCAGGAAGTTTGTTGTCAAAAGTGGCAATGTGACTTCTGCCCCAACTTTTTATATTAAAAATGGTCTTAAGCAAAGATCAGTCAATATGCCGATTCTATTCAGCATTTACACCAGCGATCTGATAACTAGAAGTTGAAAATCAACTTTTTGGTTTTTAATTCAATTTATCATCCAATATTTTAAATAGAATTTTAATGAGTTTATAAAACATACATATTTAAAATATTGGATGAATAAATTGTTGATTTTCAACTTCCATAGTTATCATTTTGTAGATTTGATACTTTTTTATCGTGGTACTGAGACATTGTAAATAAAACGTCATTTAACGGACTTTCCGCGATAATTAGATGAAATCAAAACTATTTTGATTATTTTCCCGACGTTTCGACCAGATTTCACTAGTCGTGGTCACGGGTTCCAGTTATCAGATCGCTGATCGCTGGTGTTAATGCTCAATAGAATTGGCATGTCTCAGAAATCAGAAACTATTTTGTTTAGGACTTCGTTGCTTGGAGCTATATAGGTAAGGGAAACAAGAAAGAACTGACGCAAGCTGGTGATCGTAGGGCCAAATGGATATTCACTGGCGAGTAAAAGTGTAGTAAGGTAGTACCTCGTGGCATGATGGTTAGTGCGTAGGACTGTCATGCCGAAGGTGTGGGGTTCGATTCCCAGCCGTGCCACCTAAAAACAGAAATGTTTTATCCGAGGTACTGCCTCTTGCGAGGAACTGACAAATCCTCCAAGAGTATACTTGTCATGAATAAGTGCTGCTCACTTAGCCGTTCGGACTCGGCCAAAAACTGTAGGTCCCCTCCATTCCTGCCAACAACACGCACCACAGGAATGGTTGAGAGTTGTAAGTCACTAGGCCCTGGTTCTCCACGAGCTGTTGCGCCACCCAATTTATTTATTTTATAAAAGTGTAGTAAGGTACCTTGGCATGTAGATGTATCAGTATTTTTATTTCCGCAGACATATAAATGCTACTCTGACCAGAGCTAGGGGAGCTATTACCCTGACGAAACGGTTGTTTTATAGCAGCCAGCTTGACGGCAAGTTGAAGGTGACAACCGATGATTGCCTATGGGCACCCGGTTTGGTTCAACGTTGTCCCACCACAAATGGAAAAGATTCGGGTGTTTGAGAGGCAGTGTTTGAGACGCAGAACATAAGAGTCGGAGTACAAACATTATTATTCTAACCTGGTTCTATACAACGGAGCCAACCATAAACAGGATAAATAATTTCTTGCTGTGGCTGATTCGACGTCATATTGCGAGAGCGATGTCCTCGACCAACACGATAATTTTTGGGGCTCACTACACTACTAACAAATACAATAAGAGTGTGCGTCTAAATGGCTTTATTAAAAAAAATGTAAAACCAAACAAAAACACAACAAAAAATATAAAACCGAAAATGCCAAGTTTGATCCAGCCGTTCAGCTCAACGGACAGACAGACGGAACTGTGGGACCCACTTTTTTCGTCTTCTCTATGATCGTCATAACAAGTTTGAGCAAAATCTCGAGTTCGATTTTTTTACGAATGCATAACTTGCCATAAAGTATCTAAACTATGTACATACATTATATTGCAAGCAAAAATCATTATTGCACCTTCTCATTTAATATTAAAAAAAAGTTACGTATACGCCACCCCACACCTTCGCTTAAATGAGAACGCATAGAAGGAACTCCAAGGAACAACAGACTGATCATGAACTTGTGTCCTAACTAAGTGAGACCTAAGCCCATAGAACGAAAAATGTTTGGATCTACACATGTTCCAAATGAGCCCCTTGAAAAGTTTATGGATATGTCCAAACTGAGCCCATAGAAAATTTTGTGTTTTATGAACTTGAAACGCTACTTTTACTGGTGCGCTATAAAAGTTATTTTATTTTTTGCAAAACTTATTTTAAAGAAGAAATTCAATTTTTCAAATTCACTTACATAATGTCAAACATAAACATAAATATTAAAATATTGAATATAAAGAAAATTGGCAGCACATTTTAAGGTGGAGCGACTGAGTATAATTATTCAACAAAAAAAAAAAAAATTCAAATGAGCTCAACTCCAAAATGCACTTTGCCCAAGTACTATTGTATTCTAGGGCTCATCAGTAAAATGGCTAGCATATCCTTTTAAACACACAAATTTTTCAAATTTCAAATTTCAAATGCCCGCGCTCAGGCTTTTTATAATAATTGAATATGAAGAAAATTTGAAAAGAAATTCTTCTGTTTAAGTGGAGTGACCGAATATATAATTCAAAGTTAAAAGTTCAAAGTGAGCTCAACAGAAGAATTTCTTTTCAAGTTTTCTTCATATTCAATTATTATAAAAAGCCTGAGCGCGGGCATTTGAAATTCTAAGTGTCTGAATTTAACCAAATTCCCTTAGAATTATAAAATTCATATCTTAATGCTGTGATTATTATATTAATCGGTAAACATCGATACAAAATTGCGTCTTAGTACGATAGGCATCTAACTGATGAGCCCAACTATCGTACCTGGGCGAAACGCAATCATGGAGTTGAGCTCACTTGAACTTTTAACTTTGAACTAACTAACTATCATATTTTTTGTATTTCAAATTTTCATGGAGTTTACCTTCAAAATTAACTGAGTTTTTTTATTTTTAATCTGTCATATCCTTTTTTTGTATTGCTTCTAAAAGTTCCCTGGATATATACATATAGCATAGCATGGCCAAAAGCTTTCGATGTCTTAAATGTTCAAAGATTATAGAGTGCCAACTATACGATACAGCAGTACTCATAAAACATATAAGAACTGATCATCCAGAAATTGAACTTCCAGATGATGAAACTATGGAATTTCCAAAACAAGAAAGCTCACCACCACCAAATAACAATTACCCTACTGACGAAATTATAACTTTAAAAGAGAATATAATGTTTCCTGATATAAACCTCCACATGGAAGAGACTACTATTCGAGATCCTGATTTGAAACCAATTTATACAAGAAAGTATAAGATTACAACTCCACTTACACCTCGTCGAATGTACAAAACATCTATAGAAAAATGGCGCCCGGCCAAGGGTTTAATTTACTGTCCCAAATGTGGTGCCAACAAGAAGCCTATTATTAAATCCAAAACAGAAAAGGTAAATGGTTTGTTGGGATTTTTTTTTGTCAACTAAAGTCTATCAAAATAATTTGTTTCAAGCTTTCATATTCCACTGTTGGAGCTGCATGCATCTTGACCTGTTGGCCGCTGTGTTTCTTGCCTTGTCTTTTCCAGAGTCCCTCAAGAGATTATCTACACTGTGCTGAATGCCGTAATTTTCTAGGAATGTATGACAAAGAAAGAAATTGTATAAGACCAAATCGTAATTTCGTCGATGGGGGTGGCTGTAAACAAGAGACGGTTAAAAGCTCAACTGAAAATAACCGTCAGAGTAGGGAAAGAAAGAGTGTTTGAAATTTTAATTTAATTTTATTTAAAATAAATTTCGTTTGAAAATGGAAAAGCTCATTGAGAATAGCTTTTATTTCAAGCTTTGAAATAAGTTTATACAAAAAAATCAATGCAATGTTGATGCAAACAGTGCCACTCATACTGTTTTGGATTAAACTTTTGAAAAACAGGGATGTCATTTTTATTTGTTCATAAAAGATAAATCTTAGAGTTTTCTTGTAGTTTTCAATTACTATAGCTTTTCTGCATTTTATTAGTTTTGGGTTTATGGAGAAAATTGTTCAAATACAAAATTTTGATCACTTTTTTAGGTGGTTGCCTGTGAAATAAAGTATTGAAAAATTACAAGTTTTTATCAGCCCTTGTTGGGGTTTGAGTTTTAGCTAGTATACCCCAGAAATGATGTGAAAAATGGTCATTAAAACAAAAAGCTGATATTGAATCAGCTTAATAAATTGAGACTGAAAATTGACCAAGTCAGTCAATAGTTGCTCAAGACAGAAAACACTCTGGATAATTCAAAAATTCTTGATTCGTAATTATAGGAAAATGTTTCATCTATTTGGTGTGTTTTGTGTGTTTCAGCGATAAGAACAAATTAAGACAATCTTTTCCTCCCTTTTTTTTTGCCTATTAACTATTCCTTAGTTTTTTTTAAATCAACAACAAAACATATAAATTTAACGTTAAAAATTAAATTCAGTTAAATTCAAAAATAATTATTTAAATTGTGAAAATTCATTTTTATTTATTTAGAAAATTAAAAATTAAATAAAATTAAAACAAATAAATATAAATAATGATGATAACTGTTGAAAAATCATTTTATTTTTCAGTTTCTTTCTGTTCGGCACTCTTTTGTCTCTGGTAATTTTTCCATTGCATATCTTCTCTTCTGGCTGCTGTATGTCTGGCTTTGAATAATTTACGTTTATACCAACTCAATTGAATATTTCGACCAATATAACATCCACATTTGGAACAGTAGTGATTGAAATCATGGCGTCCATCCCATTTTATTGGATTGCTTAAATTAAAAACAAAGGAAATATTGTTGAATAAATTAATGATGATAATGTTTTTGGTTTTTCTCTTCCAAATGATTAAAAAAAAAAATTTCCACAAGCTCACGATTCAGAAATGTCACACTTTTGTTTCCTCGACATTTTTCAACAAAAATATAGAACCACAATAGAATAGAATATGAAGAAAATTTGGAGAGAAATTCTTCTGTTTAAGTGGAGTGACCGAGTATTTATAAGTTCATATACAAAGCTTTGGCGTTTTGCTTAATGCTTATGAGTACCTGCAAATGCATAGCAAAGAGTGTTTCAAATTAATTATTCCGGCTAGAGGAAATACATTTTTTATACTCTTTATAATATTATTAGGCGCAAAAAAGCGGTATGATATAAATTCTAAATTAAAGGACTTTTATTTTTTGAGTTTTAAGTTGTGTGCTTCCGCTTCCGAAAAAGTCACGCCTCGTGCCTGGTACGTACATATGTAGGTACAAACACTCCTGTTCATTTGAATAGGTACAACAATTTTTAATGCGACTAACCGTTATATCTCCGAACTGAGTTGTCTAAATGATTTTTATTAAATGACATTAGAGAAAGCACCCAATTAAGGATAGATTAAGAAAACAAACAATCTTATCCCTACCAAGTTTTACCGTCATTTCCTTGATTTCATGTTAAAATCGTTCGTTTGTTTGTTCATTTGACCAGGTACACCCTTTTGTTTTGAACGACTTGAAGGTCGGACCATTCATAGCTATTTTTGGGTTATATATCATAGTTTCTTTCATTTAAGACAAAAAAACAGAGACAAATTTGAAAATGAGTGGCGGAAAAGTTTTTAGCGTGGTTGAGAACGCGCAAATTGGTAGTATTCATGATCAAGGACTAACGGGATATAAATTATTCTGCTAATTCTACAAGTTAGTGATAGACGAAAAATTTTAAGGATTGCATCCTATTCATAGGTTTTAATGGCTTAAATAAGAAAAGAAGCTAGGTTCAGTAGGAGTATTTCTATAGTACAGGGTATATTAAAAGAAAAAGAAAAAAAGGAAAAAATTAACCTTCACTTAGTCGAAGGGAGTTGCAATATGAAAGTTAAAAGAAGTAAAAAGAAATTAAACAAAGCATTTTTGAACCATAGGACTGTGTTAAGACTGTGTGTTTTTTTTTATTCTCTTTAAAATTGCATGCTTTTTCTAAGCCATTATCAAAATAAATCGCCCTAAAAATTGGAGGAAAAAATTGGCGACAGGGGAACAAAGAAGCATTAGACCAGTCAATGAAGATCCAGTCCCAGCACCCAGTACTGAAGAGGTTAAGAAAGCCATCCACAAGCTTAAGAACAACAAATCCGCCGGCTCGGATGGCCTACCAGCGGAACTCTTCAAGTATGGAGGAGATGTTCTGGTAGGGTGCATGCACCAGCTCATCAACCAAGTTTGGCAGGAGGAAAGTATGCCCGACGACTGGTCAAATAGCTCCATATGCCCAATCTACAAAAAAGGCGATCCCATGTCCTGCAAGAACTACAGAGGCATATCCCTGCTTAATGTTGCCTACAAGATCCTATCCAACGTACTATGTGAGCGTCTAAAACCTTTCTGCAACACTATGATCGGCACGTACCAGTGTGGCTTCAGGCCAGGCAGATCAACGATAGACCAAATCTTCACTTGAGGCAAATCCTGGAAAAGACCAACGAATTTCAAGTCGAGACCCACCACCTATTCATCGACTTTAAAGCCGCATATGATAGCATAAGTCGCCAAGAGCTTCTATTGGCGATGTCGGAACTCGGGATCCCGAAAAAACTGATCCAGCTATGCCGCATGACGTTACAAAATACGCGGTGCAACGTGCAAATGGGTAACAGCTCATCCGAGTTATTCCAGACGTGTACAGGGTTCAGACAAGGAGATGCGCTATCATGTGATTTCTTCAACCTAGTCCTGGAGCAGATAGTGCGCAAGAGTGGTGTTAACATGGAAGGCACTATCTTTAACAGATCTTCTCAACTGCTTGGTTATGCGGACGACATCGACATCATCGGCCGTTCCAAGAGAGCTGTACTTGAAGCATTCACAGCTATTGATGAACAGGCGAAACGCGTTGGTCTTGAAGTGAATGAGGACAAAACAAAGTATATGCTATCAACAAACAAAGCCTCATCTGTCCATCGCCTAGGACAAAACGTCACTGTTGGTAGCAGTAATTTCGAGGTAGTCAAGGAGTTCACCTACCTCGGAACAAACATCAATCCCACGAACGACACCTTAGTGGAAATCCGACGAAGAATTACCCTAGCGAACCGCTGCTACTTCGGTTTGGCCAAACAAATGGGTTCAAAACTCCTTTCTTGAAAGACAAAGTGCACGCTATACAAAACTCTAATTTTACCAGTTCTACTCTACGGTGCCGAGTGCTGGACGATAAGTAAAAAAGGGGAATTGATCCTGGGCACTTTCGAGCGAAAAATTCTACGGCGGATATTTGGTCCTATATGCGAAGAGGGCGATTGGAGGAGAAGATTCAATCGTGAACTGTACGAGCTGTACCAAGATGTGGGTGTAGTCCAAAGAGCCAAAACACGTCGACTACACTGGCTCGGTCACATCGAGCGAATGGACAACAACGCTCAAGCCAAGAAAATCTTCGAATCCCAGCCCCCAGGTTCGAGACAACCAGGAAGACCGAACCTCCGCTATAGGGACCAGGCGGTCACAGACGCAAGAGCGCTTGGTCTCGACGACTGGAGGGAGCGTGCGAGGGACCGCAACCGATGGAAGACCGCAATATCTCAGGCAGAGACCCTTCATGGATCGGGAGCCGGATAAGTAAGTAGTAAAAATTGTTGTACTTATTCAAATGAATGGGAGTGTATGTATAGTACATACATTAAAATTAAATTAAAACAAATATCAATCCAATTTTGAGATATTGATTTTTGAAAAAAAGGAAAAATTGATATGCTCAATTGTTTGAATGTTTGCAAAGTTTTTGAATGAAAAATTTAATTTAAATCAGTTCAGTCGATAAAAGAGAAAATTTAATATCAAAAATATCATTCTATGAGAGGTCCTGTTGAAAGTTGTCCAGTGTAAAATTATTTTATATCTTATAGAGATCGTAGAACCTAAAGCATTTTTTGATAGCTTAATTGGGTTATAACATTTGCATGATTAAATATTTCAAGTATTAAAAAAAAAGTTAGGAACCAAGTTTCAAAAAATGGACCATTTTGTCAATTGATTGATCAAAAAACAAAAATAAAAATAAAAATAAAAATAGCTTTTAATGGCCTTTAGCCCTACAAATAGGCGTTTTGTCCGACGATCACACTTGGACTCGTCAGTGACATAGTGATGGATTTTGTCATACGCAATTTGTATTGTATTTGTATTGAAATCTGTATCTGTGAACTAGATACAGTTCATGATGCGTAAAAAAAAGTTAATAATCAATCGTATATCATTCATATTATCAAATTCCCCAAGAAGATTCTGAGAACAGCCGGAAAGAACGACACCAATTTTAATTTTTTTTTTTACTTCAGAAATAACGCCATAGACCAGTGCAAATAATTAAAAACAAAATTTACAGATGAGCAAATTGAGGTGGTTGGTTGTACTAGGTTGTACTAGACAAATATTTTTCTTGCCCAAACATTTTCATTATTGTTTAAACTCTTGGGATTTCTGCAGTTCAAACATTAAACGGTTAATTAAGGTCCCTTTATTATAATATTATATTAAAATTACCGTTTTGTATCACTTTTAACAACTCATTTAATTGAACATTGAACAATTACTGGTATTTACGCAAAAATCAGACTTTAAAAATAATTTTTTTGGTTTTTGCCATTTTGAAAATATTTTTTCTTAGTAACAGTGTGATTTTTTACTCCATCTTAAAGAAGATGTTTCAATAAAAAAATGCCATCCTGAATTTGTAAAAAATGAAATACTTTTTCGTCAGATTTTTTTATTGAAAATTGGGCCATTTTTTTCAAATTAAATTCACAAAAAAATCCAAATATTAATATTTTCCTTCGAAAAAATTACAGCTTGTCAAAAATGTACGTTTTCACCAAATTTTATCAAAATCAAATAATTTTCGTCGAAGATAAAAATAAAAACAAAAAATTGGTTTTTGGTATTTTTCTCAATACTTTTGAGGTTATGTGAAAAAAACGATCCAAACAAAAATTGTAGGTCTCTTGAATATAGGAGGTCTAGTATTTCCAGAAATCGTAAGATAGGTACCTTATTTTCACACTCCTACCCCACCGGTCATCTTTTGCAGGGCAATTTATGTTTTCCCTTTTATAATACCAATAACCAAAAATTTCCCATCACGCATATACTCCTAATAATTTTGTGGGTATCACAATTCTGTTTGTCTGTTCGTTTACAGACTAAACGGCTTGATCAATTTTCATCAAACTTGGTACTTATAGTTGTTTTTGGTGATTCTGCCCAAATGTTTTTTTTCATATTTTTAGAACGAAAAATAACGGGACCTGCCAAACAATTTTGTTTTAGCCATTTTAAAAATTCTTATTTTTTCAAGAACGGCCCACAACTTTTCTTAAAAAAAAATGAATATATTTCTTTTAGTAAAGGCTATCTTTGGATAGGGAATTATTTTTCAAAAAATGGTTATTTAAGTAGCTCCCAAAGAACCATTTTTTATTTCCGATTTTCTCAAAACGCTGTGTCTGATTTCAATATATTTTTATATACAGGGGCATAAGAAAACATAAATATGTAGTTTATTTTTAACAAAATTTTACAAAAATTTTTAATAAAAGATTCAATTTTTTTGAAAATTCGATATCTCAAAAACGGGTTGACATTTTTTTTTGAAATTCTGTTTTTATATGCAGATAAATAAAAACTTAAGATATATACAGTAGACGCTCGATATAGTGAAGTTATAAAATCTCGGCCTGTTGACTGTTTCGAGATTGTTCACTTTTTCGAGCGGAAGTTTTCTAAGGCTTTCTAAAGGCGAATTTGATCCAAAATGCACATTTCTTTCGATGTGAATGTTTTTAATTTTAATTAAGCATTAAACAAGGCTTTCACTCAGACTTAAACAAAAAACAGAAGCAATTCCTCAGACATCTCCAGCTATGTAAAATGCTTGCGTGATATTTTTTTACAAAATACGATTTTATATAAAATTTTGTGTGTTCACTATTGTGGATAGTTCACTATTTCGAGATTTACTAAATCGGGCGTCTACTGTATACATATATAAGTTGTTCGAAAAAAATTTCGCTTGGTGGTTAAAAAAAAAATTGTACTCAAAGAAAAAATGTTTTTGATATTGAAGCAAATTTCAAATTCCAAGCGAATTTGTTTTTGGCAAAAAATGTCATTGACATTTTTGCGCGAAAATCTTTGCGCAATTATCTTCATCGTAAGAATCTCCTAGGTAAGTTTTTAGACATTTTGTCTTCCATATCATGCATTCAGCCTTTAAACTATAAATTGTAACAATCCAAAAATGTTTAAAAAATTGATTTTCTTCTTCAAATGTTTGTTCATTTTCGCCAAGAATTCAAGCTGAATTAAGAAGTCAGCAAGGAAGTAGGTCTAGGTACCTTATTATATTCATTAAAAATTTATTATGTAGTACGTGAGCTAAATTTAATTAAATTAATTTATAAATATCGCAAAAATTTGAGTACAAAATTCATACCAAAATGGAAAAGTATGATTTACAAATGCCTTTCTCTAAAATACCGGGGGGGGGGGGGGGGCATGAAACTTCTGTGATTGGAGGTCCGACAATTTCATGGAGAAGTAAAGAAAAGGCGTGGCAGTGGGCGGTTCTAATTTAAATCATTGGCTAAACTGAAAAAAAAACTATGCAAATGTCATCCAAATCGTTAGAGTCGTTAACGAGAAACCAATTACAAGAATAATTGTAAGGTTTGTAATAAATTAACAATAATACTAAAAAATACATTTTTTCTCCCGATACCAAACGATACAACTAAGGTTAGGTTAGGTAAGGATGAAGTGGATGCCAGTCTGACGACACACTTAGACCATGAGTTGGTCCATTGTGATACCACATATGAATCTAGGAAGCCCTTTTCCTTACTCAGTGAACCATTTGGAGCTTCTTATGAAGCATGATATACTTTCATTGAAGTGAAAATAACCAAGACGAAGTCTTCGTCTATGAGATAGAGCAGGAATAGTGCATAGAAGGTGAGGAATCTATTCTATCTCTTCCTCATCCATACAGCTTCTGCAAAAATCGTAAGAGAATACGCCAAGACGCGTTGCATGCTTGCCTATAAAACAGTGTCCGGTTATAACACCAATCATGGAGCTAATGCCCAATCTACTTAGAGATATCAAACATTTAGATCGTTTTAAGTCTATTACTGGCCCGATTTGTTTTGTTGCCGAACAAGTGGTGATATTGTACAACTTAAGATTTGGTCTCTCTAATGCATCTTGCTTTAGCATGAGCTTACATGTAGCGATGGGTACACTTATATATCTGCCTTACTATAGGTAGAAGAGGTAGAGTTGTTGTTGGGATGTCTCCATGCCCCGGCACCCAACACAGGTGAATGCTAAACTGCTGCGCCATCTCCAGCAGAGATGAACGGCAATTAAGAGCTGTTATGCAGTTAGTAGATACTAAGAGTATCGGTAAATGTCGGTCCAAAAAGATCGGTATCGGCTCGATATCGTCTCGGTATCGCTTTGGATGCGTGTTATTATTGTGGCCACCCATAATTGACTCGTGATAAAGTTCAAACATCTAAAGCTAAACTATCGTGATAAAAATTCAATTCAATTTCGCTTGATTTTAATGTTTTGAGGTAAATGTGATTATAAAGTTTTCATTTTTGCGACAAAAAAAAAAACAAATGTAGATACCTAGTGCCAAAGAATGGAGGAGCGATATCGATATGACGACTTACTAAGGTGATGGCTAGTTTCACAGTCTAGTTTAAATCTTGAAGCTTGAACTGACTTCAATTGTTCTTCTGAACTAAAGTTTAAATCAAAAGTGGAGTCGTTTAAACTTCCACTGTTTGTGAGTAAGAATGCCTGATGTTAAGTTGTTCTTCTAATTCCCTCTCTCCCACAACTTTGTCAATAATTAAGCTTTTAATTTATGCATCAGAGTACTTCATCCACTAATATTGTTTTTTCAATTAATATTTTAAGAATATGGCCATCTATCTAAAAATGTATCTTTATTTGTATTCCGTAAACATAATGTAGGTTTATTTTGTATATATGTAGGTACATCCATATTATACCTAATTAATTAATCCATATTCAAAGCAAAATGCATACAACCCTGATTTGTCTCTATAAGTAGGTATACGCAACAAAAACGCAACCCAATAACCCAATCAAAACAAAACAGTCACGCCTTAATAAATTTACAAACAAAAATATCCACAAACATACATATCTACACCATTGTTTTCATAGACAATAAAATAATAAATAGAAAAATAAAAGCCCACAAAACTCACCAACATAAACAAAAATTAATTGCACAAATAATTTTCTGTACGCAGGTCACCGCTTCCAGTCGTAATGTAGTCAAACCGACAGCATTGCATGCTGGGCAATTGATCTCAGTTGGTTCTTTCTCGAGGTGACCAATAAAAGTCGAAGCTGCTGCCGCGGAGCTCATAATTAAAAAGCTCGAAAACCGATTGAACACTTTCACTTTTGTTCGAAAGGCAAAATTATATCACTGTTGATCTCTCATTCAATCCGTTTCTCCATCCAGAACAGAACTGATCCCGAAGGCGACTAACGAAGTAAATCTAAAAAACACACAAAGATCAGTTGTTCTCAAAAGCTTTCAGCAAACTCGCCTAATTGCTGATCTATTCGTCATCAAAATAAGTCTCTAACACTCCGTCTCAGATACAAAATAAAAATAATCTCTCTTCAACAGTTATTATCTCTTGGATAATGTGATTAATTTATTTATTTTTATTTTATTAAAATGAAAAGCGTAAAAATATAATATTTAATTCTGTATAAAATATTTAAATCTAAATTTGTGGCCGTCGAAAAGTACCCAGATATTCACCACAGCAGGAACAATAATGCTGACGATAGCATTTCAAATAATTCCTCTTAACGGTTGTCTTTCCTTCGATCTTACAGAATGGACAAGCAACCTCATGTGAATTGGGACCAACTGCAAAGTAGAATACCCTTGGAGCTACGAGCAATCGCATTGGGGCAGGCTCATCTTCAACCAGAGTTGTTTGAACTTCAGTCATCTTTAAAATGTCTACAGACTAAAAGATCTGAAAGAGCTTTCTATTATAATTTTAAAATCTTTTATAATGGCCGTGATCTTTTACTTTAAATTTGGAAACAAGTTTTTTTTTGTTCTCAAGCGAAAAATTAAAAAATACTAATCTGTTTCTAGTTCAAAATAAAATAAATAAAAAACCTCTTCTTGTTGCGGTCAGTGCCGGCGTAAAAAATGTTCTCGCACTGAATTTTAAATTCATCTCAATTTGCGGTCGGGCGTTGACTGTGCTGAAATACTTGCAAATTTTCTCTTTTTGAGCTTTTTTTAAATTAAATTCTTAAGAGATGCTTACTATTGTATTGTATTGAGGAAGGGAAATAATGTGAGCACATTTGAAATAAAGTAGATGCAGGAAATTTTTCTAAAAGAATATACAAAGTTGAAATAATTTTTGAAAATTGAAATTGAACATCAGTGATCAATTTCTTATGATTTTAGGATTCAAACGACATACTTAATTAGCCAGTTTATATTTCTGAGATCTCAGAGGGCTCAGAGGACTCAGAAATATAAACACGATTCCTCAGAAAAATTCCTCACTTTTCTCCTTAAAAGCTGAGACTGAAAATTTTTGGATAGGCTTGCTCAATTCTTTTTTGTCGCAGTTAATACAAAGAAAACAAAAAGAGATTTGTTTTGACTTCTATCTGAAGAATTCTGTTTATATTTTATCCTCCTGCTCTGTCAAAAAATGGAAGAAAATTACTGAGCGCTCAAGAAATATAAACTGGCTAAATGTACACACATAAATTTCGTATGAAAGTAAACTTTCGGAGCAAATTGCGAAAAAGAGTGGAGCCAAACCAAAATTTATTTCCGGAGTAGTGACAAAATCTGGAGGTCAATTATTCGCGATCTGTGAATGTGAAGTTAAACATTTTTTCACATTTCACGCCTAATTCGACTCAGTTTGTGGAAAAATTGAACAGAAATGTCTGAACTTTTTAACATGATAAATTTCTTTTCAGAAAAAATTTCACAATTTTACGTTTAAAACTTTTTGTTCAAAATTAAATTTTCTGTCGAAATGGATGGCTTGAAAAGTTTATAGAATAATTTGAACAGGAAAAGTAAAAAAAATAAAAGATTTTTAAATATTTTTCTAAATTGCGAATAAATTTGTTCGGAGAAAAGATAGGTCTAAGGCAAACTTTAACAAAAATAAAGAAATTATGAGAGAAAATTTTTTAAAAAGCATTAGACCGAGAGCCCACAGCAGATTTTAGATGTGAACGATAGCAAAAAAAGAAGTATAGGCGTCGAAAGCTTCATTAAAGGCTATTAAAAAAATCAAAGTCTTGCAGTCCACAACTGGGGCCTTTGCGAGAAACAGTGCATCGAAAAAAAAAAAATATGAATGCAACTTCGAGGAAAATCGTGTTAGCCGAAATTGGTTTTCACCCCTCCCTAGATAAGCTCCGCGGATCCCATATCACGGAATTTGAGATCAAGGAACCTTATGCGACTCCGGCTTTGATGTTCTTCACAGTTGATGAGCAGCTTCCCAATTTCACAAGAATTCCTGGAAGAAAGAAAAGAAAAAAAAAAATTATTAGTGGTGGGGGTAAATGTAGCAGATGTAGTTTGTGTATTAGAGCATCTATCCAGACGCTATCGAATGCTTTCTCGACATCCAGAAAGCATCCGACGCGTCGGTGACACGATGACTGTTGAGGGCTACGGCGATGTCATGCTGGAACTTCTGGAGTGGATGTAGTTTTGTGTGTTTTTCCCTAAAGCCAATCTGCATGTCAGGATTTATGTTTGTTGTCTTGCAGCGATCAAATCGTAGGAGCCATTTTTGAGAAAATTAAGAGAGGTGTTCCGTTATTTTTTCATAAGGCTTGTTTCACACATATACTTTCATTCGGTTCGGTCTGTATTCGGTTCGTTTTCGGTCGGACCTGATAAGTGTGAACCGATGAAAACGGCAGGAATAAAAACCTAATATAGAAACCGAATAGCACCGAACGTCCCCTCGACACGAATCAGTTTCCTTCGGTTTCAAGGGCACACAAACTTATCGTAGCGTTCACACATATTCGGTTTTATAAAGTTTTTTTTGTACGTTTTTATTTGGAATTGACAACTAGTGCTGAAGTATGTTGATATTTTTGGAATTAAAAATTGATATTTGAATACAAACCTTATAGGAACCGTATATGTGTGAAAATAAAAAACTGAAACCGAAAACGAACCGAATACAGACCGAACCGAATGAAACCGTATATGTGTGAAACAAGCCTAAAAGTAAAATATTTTCTTCAAATAATCTAAAAAGTGCAAACCCAAACCTTAGATACCAAGTAAGAACAAAAAATTAACTATGTATGTTCTTTTTTCATAAAAGTATAAATGTATTAAGTTTCAATAAAATATTTGGAATACTATATTTAGTCCAGTAACCTTGTAGTTTCATAGTACTGAGACCTTGCGTCAGGTCCGGTAGTTCTGATTTTTTGCTGAGTTGTTTATGATGTTGGCCTAGTATTAAATCTGATTTTTCGACCTCGAGCGCCGAACGCAACATTGGTAAAAATCCAAAAAACCGCGAATTTTTCGCGGTTTTTTCACTTATTGGCTATTTTAACCATTACGCCTTAACTTCCGAATAAAACATTGCTCTACGATTTCAACCTTACTAAATTTGCTTCAATTTGAGTCCAAAGGCGGTTCTGTAGACATAACGGTTTCCAAGGGACGGCATTTCAAAATATAGCAATCAAAATTTAAAACAACAAGTAGTATATAAAACAGTATAATAACAAAAACGTGGTCTTTGACATATGCGGCATCAAAGTAATAGAGCGTGTAGATAGGGCTAAAAGAAGAAAACAATAGTACTGGATGGGGGTATATATCTCCCCATTTAGGCGGGAGGGGCAATTTTAAGAAAAGTTGACTTCAAATAGAAAAATAAACATAAAAATACAATGGTAATATCTGGACGAAAATCCATTCCTGATCTCAAAGCCAGAAATCCATTCTTTAATTTTTTTTTAAATAAAGTTTTTTAGCTGATGGTTTTTGAAGAATTTACTTTCAAACTCAAAATTTTGAGAAAAAGACGATTTTTTTTGTTAATCTATTTTTTTTTTTATTTTATGGTATTAAGTACTATTTTTGATTTTGATTTTCAATGCCCTTATTAATTCTTAGTTAAAAACTGAAAACCAAATGCTAAAATGACTTCTAGTTTTTGAGAAAACTGAAATTAACGTGATCAACTTTACTGTTTTCAGTCTAGTATCCTTTTTCTTCGTGGTGGGAGGGCTCTGCCTCAGATGCGGTAGTTCTGGTTTTTAGATGAGTTGCTTATGATGTTGGCCTTAGCAATAATCCAAGTTTTCGACCTCGAGCGCCGAACGCAACTTTGTGAAATACGCAAAAAACCCAGAAATTTTCGCGGTTTTTTCAGTTATTGGCTATTTTAACCTTTAAGGCCTGGTTTTCGATTATAACTTTGCTCTACCATTTCAAAATAATTAAATGGGCTTCAATTTGAGCTAAAAATCAATTCAAATTGTGAATTTTTTCATCAACTTTTGAATTTAGAATGCTGCAAATCGAATTGAAGGGGGCTTATTCACCCCTTGTGTGAAATCGTTTGCCTTTTTTCAATGATTTTTGTATACTGTGTAGCGTGTCATGTTGGCTTTATTTTAAGATCTTAATCATGAACATCGGATGAGTAGAAACGGAGTTATGTTTTTTTAAAGTCAACCATATAAAACTCGAACTAAAACATGAGATAACTCACTGGTGGGTACTGAACTGAGTACTGTTTTAGTTCGAGTTTTATATGGTTGACTTTAAAAAAACATAACTCCGTTTCTACTCATCCGATGTTCATGATTAAGATCTTAAAATAAAGCCAACATGACACGCTACACAGTATACAAAAATCATTGAAAAAAGGCAAACGATTTCACACAAGGGGTGAATAAGCCCCCTTCAATTCGATTTGCAGCATTCTAAATTCAAAAGTTGATGAAAAAATTCACAATTTGAATTGATTTTTAGCTCAAATTGAAGCCCATTTAATTATTTTGAAATGGTAGAGCAAAGTTATAATCGAAAACCAGGCCTTAAAGGTTAAAATAGCCAATAACTGAAAAAACCGCGAAAATTTCTGGGTTTTTTGCGTATTTCACAAAGTTGCGTTCGGCGCTCGAGGTCGAAAACTTGGATTATTGCTAAGGCCAACATCATAAGCAACTCATCTAAAAACCAGAACTACCGCATCTGAGGCAGAGCCCTCCCACCACGAAGAAAAAGGATACTAGACTGAAAACAGTAAAGTTGATCACGTTAATTTCAGTTTTCTCAAAAACTAGAAGTCATTTTAGCATTTGGTTTTCAGTTTTTAACTAAGAATTAATAAGGGCATTGAAAATCAAAATCAAAAATAGTACTTAATACCATAAAATAAAAAAAAAAATAGATTAACAAAAAAAATCGTCTTTTTCTCAAAATTTTGAGTTTGAAAGTAAATTCTTCAAAAACCATCAGCTAAAAAACTTTATTTAAAAAAAAATTAAAGAATGGATTTCTGGCTTTGAGATCAGGAATGGATTTTCGTCCAGATATTACCATTGTATTTTTATGTTTATTTTTCTATTTGAAGTCAACTTTTCTTAAAATTGCCCCTCCCGCCTAAATGGGGAGATATATACCCCCATCCAGTACTATTGTTTTCTTCTTTTAGCCCTATCTACACGCTCTATTACTTTGATGCCGCATATGTCAAAGACCACGTTTTTGTTATTATACTGTTTTATATACTACTTGTTGTTTTAAATTTTGATTGCTATATTTTGAAATGCCGTCCCTTGGAAACCGTTATGTCTACAGAACCGCCTTTGGACTCAAATTGAAGCAAATTTAATAAGGTTGAAATCGTAGAGCAATGTTTTATTCGGAAGTTAAGGCGTAATGGTTAAAATAGCCAATAAGTGAAAAAACCGCGAAAAATTCGCGGTTTTTTGGATTTTTACCAATGTTGCGTTCGGCGCTCGAGGTCGAAAAATCAGATTTAATACTAGGCCAACAAATCAGAACAACCGGACCTGACGCAAGGTCTAATGTATATAGTTACTGGACTAATTTTCAAAAATACAAAACAATTTTTTTTTTAATTTTGGTGCACAGTACTAAATATTTAGATTTATTTAGAAGCTTCTGTTTAGAAAAAAAATTTAAATCAGTCAAAATTTTTCAAAAAAATAAAAAATCAAATAAATTTTTCCTTGGGAAGTACCATTATCTAATAACCATTTTTTGAAAATAGTTTTCCATTTCCACCCAAAAGAGTACCTAGTCTGTACTTAAATATTAATCTATTGATTTTTTTTTAAGAAAAGTTGCGTAGCCGTTTTTGAGAAAAATAAAATTAAAAAATATTGTGTGGCAGGTACCGTTGTTTAAGTTCTAAGAAAAATGTTAAATAAAAATGTGCTATGTACGAAAATAAATAAAAGCAACCCAGCTGCTTTGACAGACAAACCGAGAGAGTTGTGGGACCTACTTTTTTGTCTTTCTCATCATCGTAATGACGGGCCTTATCAAAATCTTGAATTCGATTGTTTGTTGTGCATAACATCCCATATACATTATACATACATTACATATACATACACCTACATACATATATGTATATCGAAAGTAAAAACTGTAAATTTAGTGTTCTACAATTTTTATAGGAACGCAATTTACGAATGATACAAGTTTGAAAAACTTAAAAATAAAAACCACGCACATTGGCCCAAATGACTTATTTCGTTGTAAAAATTACTATAATTTATAATAGGCTATGAGGATGCTAAATTTAAAGAAAATTTTTGTATGTCTGAACTGAACCTTTGGTTGAAGTAAGATTTTTTTGAAAAAAAAGGAATAAATAGCTCAAGTAAAAGCTTCAAACTGTCACAAGTTTAGCAGATTCTATGTTTTCAGAGTGTTTGATTAAATTCTTGATCACAATTTTTATAATTTTTTACTAAATTTTATGTTATTAAAAACAATTTTTTTTTAGTATTTAGAACTCTTGAGTTCTTCTCAATCAAAAACTAAAAATCGTTTCTACTTATAAAGTGGAAATTTTGTTCTTTGAGGAATTTAAACAACAAAGTCAAATCACATGAAAACTTGTTTATGTCAATTTACTAAAAAAAGGGCGTGGTAGTGGGTGTACAACACAAAAATTAATGCTTAATAAAACGACTTTTTTAGTTTTGAAATTGCCATTTACATAAAAATTGGCGTAAATGGCATTAAAACATATTTTACTTGATATAAGAATACAATTTCACGTTATTTACTTGTTTGAAAATGAAGTTACTCATACGTACCATTAGCAAATTAGACCAAAATATATTAGCACCGGGAACAGGTTTCTTTTTTAACAAATTTCAATCTCTCCGAAACGTGCAATAAAGCACAGCTGAAATTTCGTAAATGCCTCAACAAATTGTTAAGGTATAAAAACCTTTTCACCCATACTCGTGATTTATCGAGATTTTTTTTTTTGTAGCTCTATTCAAACCTCAATAACTGTTCAAAAAAGGTTTTTTTATATTAAATTATTAAAAATATTGAACATTTCAAAGTTTTGATGTATTTAAGAAAATCAAAATTAACCATATGTTTATGGATCTTTCAAAAATAAAATAAAAAATTTACTCAAAAGTGTGCTGTTGGCATTTTTGACCGCAAGTAAACACTGCCTCAGTAGTTGTCCTACACTTTGTGTGAACAATACATTTTTACTGTACTAACCTTCACCGATTTCGATGAATCTTGGTACGTTTAATAAATTAATTTCAATTCTAACAAAATTCATTATATTTGATTAAAATTATAATTTCTTAAATAAATCTTTTTTTCGTTTATAAAGGATTATCCAAAAAATAGCGCCAATAGTTAACTCTGTTCTTAACATCAATATCCAGTAAGGCTACGAAAACAAAAAATCAAAAAAGATACTAAGCGACCATACGACCCAGAAATAAAAACAACAAAAGTGTGATTAAATTCTATTATATTTTCTTTTGTCCAAAAATAACTTTATATTTATTTTCAATGTGTGTATGCAAGAAAAAAAAATTTAAAAAATAATACAAAAAAATATCTATAGTAAAATCACTTCGAATTCTTAAGATACTTTTTCGGTTTCATTACGCGCCCAAAGTAGCAACCGCAGTTCTTGCAGTAATGATTCGTGTCTGTATCTCTGCATGGATGTGAAAAACTTCGAAAAAAACAGCAGCAACCCAATCTATAAAACAGAAAAAAAAAAATAATAAAAATTCACTATTTTAAAAAAGGAAAATAAAAAATTAAAGAGTAATTCATGATTCCCTTCTCAGTTAGGAGATGTATTATATTATTTTTTTTTTTTAAATTAATAACAAAAAGATCTCCCACTCTTCCACGAAAACGATGTCATGACATCATTCTTCCCAGTCAGTGTGGAAGTGGGTTGAAAAAAAAAACTACTCTCTAATTAGATACAAAAAAAAAAAGACAATGTTCCTTACATAAAGAGAAATGAATAGATTCCATTGACTGTGCCATTATACCATTTAAGGTCATGTATAACGTCGGATTGCGCGCGGATATGACATGCCGGACAAGTTATTTCCACCGGTTCTTTGGGTAAATTGAGGAATTGTCCAACTAATGGTGTGACAAAATTTCCGAATATCTTTTTGTCTTCGATTTGTTTATCTTCGGGTGATAGATTGTTAGTCTCAGTATCAGCTGATGGTTGAGTCATGATTTTCTAACTATGGCTCAATGTAAACAACATAAACGAAAATTGAAATACAAAATTGAACTACAAAATGCGAGAATTATTTACCGTGATCATCACTCAGATCAGTTCTACTCTACTATCGTATATTCGTTTATGGTCTACTTGAATAAAAAATTGTTATAAGAAAAAAAAGAGCAAAGAGAAAAAAGCTTTTTGGAAAATCCGAGAGAGCTTTGAAGTAAGTATCTACATACATTATTATATTGCTTTTTTTTTTCTTGTGCATTTTATAATTAAATTAGGTAATTCCTAAGTCTTCTAACAGGTTAAAGAAAGTAAATAATATGAATTTAGATAACTATTTTTTTGGATAGATAATTTGGATTTAAATCCAATTCAATTCTTTTGTAGCTTACACTTTTAAAGTACTTTTCGCCAAGGTACCACGGTATACTTTAATAAAGGGAACTTTATTTTTAAAAAATTCCCTTAAAAATTTTATTGCTGTTTAAACTTACTCAATTATGTTGGTGAAAGCAGTTTATCTCTTGGATTCTTTTAACAACGAAATTCAAACTAGAGTAACAAAAAAAACATTCATTGATACTTTGAATTATGATTAAAATAAAAATACGAAAAACATGGATTTCCCATATCCGTTATTTACTGGAAACTTGTAATGTCTATGTACTTATACTGCTTTTTTAGTCCAACAAATTGTAACTCAATTTTTTTTTATTTTTGTGATTTAATCTTTTTTTGTTTAGTTCGTGAGCTACTGGATATTCGCTTGAGTAAGAAATCGTCATCATCTTACTAGAAATAGTTAAAATTCATCTCAAAAATCCTTTGAAAATATAAGTGAATACGAATATCAATTGAAAACAAAAGTAATCATTAAAAAACCACAATGATTACTTTTTGTAAGTTTTGTGTACCAAAATTTGAAAAAAAAATATTTTTTTGGATTTTTACAAAATGTTTCAATTTTTTTTTTTGAAAATCAAATATATATTTCAAAAACGACATGGTCTATTTATTTGAAGCTCGATACTTATCTAAGAGTTTTTTAGTAAAGTAAGTGCGGCAAATCTGGCTCCTCGACCAAAGACCGCCCATCTTCTTGGGAGTTTTAGTTGGTGGATTTTGGAACCAACTGTTCCACTCAAATGCGCAAATCGATCGAAACCTGTTTTTGTTACTTTTCCAAAATACTTTAAAAGTAGGTCTCTGGCTGATGGGCGCCAGGTATCCACCAACTCTACAAGCATTTTGGAGCTGCAACGGGAAAAGGGAAGGCTAGAAATGGTCAAGGAAAGAGAATAGGCAGGTGAAATTTTTTGTGGTAAATTTTACCTCAACAACATTTATGAAAAAATCGGGACTATCCATAAAAATTTAGGAAACCGTAAAGGAAAATATTAATAACAACAACTCCTACAATTTTGTTTAAACTTTTTCCGTATACTCAAATTAGTACGATCTACTACCAAAAATTATAAAATTTTGCACTAAGCAACTATTAATAGTATACCTGTCTTAGAACGTTTTTTTTGTATTTTGAATTTTCCGTTATCGGCTAGATGGATTTAGATACATTTTTTTATATACAAACTTTAGATAAGATTAAATAATATTGCATCAGATATCAAAATTAAAAAAAAAAGTTTTTGATTTTTTAAAAAAACTTTCAATTTTTTTTAAATTTGGGTTTTATCTGTACAAAATATATACTTTAGGTTTGCATTCCAAAATTTGCCCTTTAAAATGTTTTAAAAATTTTATATTTATGTATAACAAATTAATGCGTAGACCTCCGTAAAAATGCGTAAATCTGCGAAGAAATGCGTAGAATTGCGTAGATTTACGTAGAAATGCGTAAAATTGTGTAGATCTGCGTTTAGATGGGAAGATCTGCGTATAAATGCGTAGATCTGCGAAGAAATGCGTAGAGTTGCGTAGAACTGCGTAGATCGGCGTACATTGTCATAATTTTCATGATTCTATTTTTACCTATACATATATATATATATACTCCGTATGAAGATGATTATATTTGTATATACCACCCTATGTAGGGGAGTATACAAAAATATAATCTTGAAAATTATGACCCAATATTTTTACTCCAGTTTTCTAAAATCGTTTAGTGTAAATTAAGGAGCTGAAAATTACGGAATGGATTTTAAGTAAGCGGGTTTGACTGTATAATCGGTAAATCATGTAGTTTTGGGAAGCTGGAACACAGCGAGCACTTTGGGGGCCCCGTATCAAACATTTCTTAGGGGCCCCCCATTTTCCAAACTAGAACTCAGCCTTTTCTTACTTGCATCATCATATTAGATAAGTTCAATTTGATATTTGGTTTTGTACGGTAAAAGGGACAGAAAACTGTTTTTATAAATATGTACCTCGAAAACGTGAGTGTTGAAAAAATATCAAATGCAATTTTGTAACATTTGTGGAAGTTTTTCCCAAAATCTGTTGCTCTAACAAAATAGTGTAATAATCTTTCTTGTGTAGAATTCTATGAAAAAAAACTTAAACCAGCTAGAATTTTGAAAAAAAAATAATAGTTTTCTAGATTCATATGTATTTACAAAAATTTGAGTGTGTCACTTTACGGTCAAAATCAAAGTTCAAATTTTGAAACACTATAACTTTTAGACTTCATTAATAGCTCATTATTTAGATAATAAGACTATCTGAAAGTTTTAGGCTCCTGAATTATTCGTTGTTAAATGAAATTCGAATGAGTTATTAGAAAACAAGTTCACAGCTCACATACATTTTTTTTAAAACCAACCTTCGCCTTACCTTCCACCCGAAAAATATATTTTATAATAAGGAGATGAACTTGAATACAAATTGTATAAGAAATGTTGTCCATCAATAAATGAAGTTTTGATAAGTTTTTCAACTAAACTAGCCATGAAGGTAAAGTAAATTGGAGCTCTCCATGGAAATTATTTCCTAATTTTACCATTTTTTCGTCTTATTCTCCTTGACTACTGGTACTTGATCCAATAAGAAAAAAGTGGTTGCACGTTGCATTTGTGGTTCCGTTAGTTGGTAAGACTTAGATAGAGATAACTACACAAGAAGGAAAACTATCGAAACAACATAAGTAAACAAAATCGGTAATAGGTACATTTTGAACAATATGTAAATTGGGCTTGTTCGTTGAGCCCTGGAGTCACACGGGGGTCACCCCCAAAGCTTTTTTTTTAAAGCTCTGAACTCATGTGTGTGTTTTTTTGACACCTAGGGTCACCCTGAACTCGCCCTGAAGTAGATTTGAGTTTCTTGCTGGGGCGAGTGGATGTAAAGAATAAATTGTCAAAGTGGCATGAGCTGCAAACCATTTTTTTTTTTGTGGAGTCACGTGCTGCAGGAAATTGTTTTTTTTTCTTTAATACAAATTTATGGAATATTTTAAAGAAAATGTTGATTCTAGCTTATTTCACAATAACTTTTAGTGTTTTTTAAAACCGAAAAACACATTTTTTTTGACAATTCTTATGGTTGTCAAAAAACCTAGGTCAAATGTAGGTAAACTTCAACGAGCGAACGTATTAAAACTGTATATCGAATGCATCTCAATGAAAAATTTCTTACACACGTCCAGTATTCTGAGTCTCGGGGCCCCTATATGTCGGGGGCCCCGTATCATTGATACGGCTGATACCGCAGTAGCTACGCTACTGCTGGAACACTATTTTTTCATCGATTGGAATAAATTAAGGAGTTGAAAAATACGAAATAGAAATGGAGTAAAATAAATTAACTAAGGTACTCTGTAGGTATTATGTAGATATGTATATGGTTTTACCTGTATAATACAATTATTATAGAAAAAACGTTTTAACCCCAAAACTTTGATTGTTTCATGTTTGTAAGTAAAATCAGTCAACTTTGGTACATAGGTATATTTTTCTCGCCTAATCGGACCTGTAACTTTATGTAGGTGC
Organism: Dasysyrphus tricinctus; assembly: GCA_963921185.1. Taxonomy (NCBI): domain Eukaryota; kingdom Metazoa; phylum Arthropoda; class Insecta; order Diptera; family Syrphidae; genus Dasysyrphus; species Dasysyrphus tricinctus. The sequence goes on from OY992531.1 coordinate 20,714,249, forward strand.
ATTAATACTAACACACTCACAAAATTTGTCTGTTTATATAATCGAACTTTTTTATGAATAGTTATAAAATAAATAAAAAAATATGATTTTAAAAATTCAAAATACCTAACTTTCATTTTTGTGTTGTTAATGAGTTTACAAGAAAATAATTTTATTTTGCCTTTTATTTATCAGATTTACAAATGCTTTTATGGTTGTCACCTTTTTTTCTTAAAATAAGTGCTAAAACGTCAATTTTTCTTAATAGTAGTATGGTTCTTTGACCATTACAAAAGCAAGTTTAAAGAATAGAATAGCAAACATATTAAAGATATCAAAACTGGCCCTAACTCAAAACAGCTGAAAAGTCAGTTACGTTGTTTCTTCTTAACACGGCAGTACACACAAAAGTCTATTGTTTTGAATTTGGCCCTTTTACAATCGTTTTATCTTTTGACCAACCACCCATATGGGACAAAATTTTACTACCTATTATGTTTTACATTTCAGCTCCTACAAACTGACCATACATTTTTTTGAACAACTTAATTTTAAATGATGAATAAATAGCGGAATTGGTATAGGATATAATATCGACAAATACATTGAAATAAGAGCAACATCGACTAGTTCCTCCTGATTGAAAAAAGCTAATAGTTTCAAAGCAACTGGCTATAATTACTTTTGAGATATTCATATCTCTTTCCATCAAAAACACGAACAATCGATTATATAGACACTTTCATAATAGCACTTGACATTAATTTTCAATGATGTACCTACACTACATAGATAGTACAACTTCCTTTCACTTTCTTTGCCAAATGTACACCAAGTTAATTATTAGATTTTTTTTATTACTCATATGCCCTTTACTATGTTCCTATGTATTATAATTTTCTCCTATACACACCTTCAAATCATGACTTCAGCAAGATGGCAAAAGAGAAAAATATTATTTAATTTCTTTTACTTATAGATTTGTTTTTTTAAACAAAAATAAAATACTTAATTTTTGTGTATTGATGCAAACCAAAAGTTTTATTGTGAGATTTTTTTCCATCGAATGTTTGTATATCATCAAGAAAATAAAAATAAACGAGTAAACAAATAATAACAATCACTCAAAAAATATAATTTTCACACTGGCCGATCGTAAAAGCTCAAATGGCCACCGCACTTATTGCAAAACATTCGTTTGTTTTTGTATTGACTTGATAGACAGCAGTACAGGAAGGACAGGGAAAATATTGGGAAGCAGCTGAAAATGGTAAACAAAAATAATTATTCTTTATAGAACTTAATCCTTAGTGTGGTATTAAAGTCAACATACCATGACAAAACTGCTAGCATCTCATTTAATTGCCCAAATATTCCAGACATATGAACTGTCTCGGTATCAGCTCGAGCTCCACAGAGAGGACATTTAATATAATAGGAACTTGGACCGACAGCAAAATACCTCAGATGGGGCTTGCCGTCCTCGGCTGTTGATTTTGGCGCCCATTGAAGCTGATTTGCTTTTCTGGCTTCGATATCTTCATCGATGGCATTGTCAATGAAAGGGAGATTAGCACCTCGAACCAATCGTATGTTCCCGATTATATTGTTGCTTCTCTCTTCGGGTGTAGTTGGGGGATTAAGGTTTATCTCAACCAATTCTGTGCCTTCTGTCATATTTTGTGTGCGTTCACGTGAGCGTTGCCAATTCCACACACCGATCTGGACGGACTGCTGCTATTGATCATAGATCTGAGAAATTTTTTTCCCGATCGTGGATAGGTTCCTCTTTTTTGAATTGTGTTTTGTGTATCTAATGCAACAAAGAACAAATACAACTCAAAGAGAAAATACAAAAGAGAAATATTGTTTTGAATTAAAGCTTTAAAGCTAAGACACCGAGATGGAAATACTTAGCGTATAAACAGAAGAAGTTTTAATAAACATTGTTAAATGTGTAAAAAATTTAAATAAAATTATTTGAAAGAATCTATCAATGGAAATGCGTTGCTTTATGGTTAAAGCCGGTACTATTCTCGAGAGTTTTTATAAAGTAATTTGTCATCTCTGCTGAGGGTATTTTATGTAGATCACAGTGTGCGATTTATGACATCATTTTGTATTCAAAGAAAATCCACAGCTCGTGGAAAGCTTTCAGACAAAAATCTCTTACTATTTTATACCTCGACACATTTAAAAATGATTAGAAAAAAAATGTTCTTCTTAGCAATAGGAAAATATGAATACCTACATATAATGAACTAGAGAAAAAAATCCTTTGGGGTTTTTTAACGCATGTATGGAATGTACCGTTATTTTTTCATAACTGTAAATTTGTTCTAAAAATATTTCAGAGAGTATACTAAAAGCTCTTAAGTATCGAGTTTCAAAAAAATTGATCATATCGTTTTCGAAATATTTGATTTACAAAAAAAAATTTGAAACATTATTTAAAAATTCAAAAAATATTTTGTTTTAAATTTTGGTACACAAAATCATTAATACTTTTTTGAAGCTTCTGTATAAAAAAAATTATTGAAATCAGTCATACCGTTTTGAAGAAAATCAAAAATTAAAAAATGGTTCTTTGGGAGGTACAATAATTAATAACCATTTCTTTAAAAATGGGTTTCCACCCAAAGGAAGCCTTTACTAAAATTTAATTAAAGGATTTTCTTAAAGAAAAGTTGTGGAGCCGTTTTTGAAAAAAATAGGATTATGTAAAATTGCAAAAAAAAAAAAATTGTATGGCAGGTGTGGGCATAATTACTAAAAACCACTATTAACCAAGTTTGAAGAAAATCTATCGAGCTGTTTAGGCTGTAGGCGAACAGACAGACAGACACCACTTACCACCTACTTTTTTGGTGTTCTTTATCGTCGTAGTGTCATGTTTGATTGTTATCTCAAAATAGTACCTATATCGTAAGTAATAACTAGACTTTGCTAAATTCGCCCACTGCCACGCCCAATTTTCTTATTTTTTTCATTTTTCTAAAACGGTTCTTTTGAATCTATTTCATGGAAACGATTTAAATTATTTCAGTGATTACCTATTCTAATGAGGAATACAAAAATCGAAAAATAATAATTTCGATAAAATCTGCCTTCTGCCACGCCAATTTTTTATTGTTTATTGATTTTCGAAAAATAGCTCCAGCGATTTCGATGGAATTTCCAAAATTTATTTGTATGAGCATGAAAAAAATTTGAGAGTCATTTAAGTAAAATCCGTCTCCTGACACGGCTACTTTTTAATTTTTTTCATTTCTAAAAGAGGGATAAATTGATTAAGATGACATTTTCAGAAATTATTCTTCTGAGAAGAAAAAAAAGCAGGAACTACTTATATTAATAAAAAAAACCACCCACTGACACGCCCACTTTTATTATTTCTTGGTTTCTCAGAAAAGGTTCGTACGCTTTGGATGGAATTTTAAGAGCTTATTTACATGAAGAAGCAAATACATAATTTAGGAATTTATTTTTGGAAATTATGTCCAATGCAACGCCCACTCCAAAGATTTGGATGAAACTTTCAGAGTAACTTTGTATGCAATTTTTTTTAATTTAGAGCATTATTTTAGTAAAATTCGACTCCAGCCATGCCCACTTTTCTTATTTATTGATTTCTATGATATGATAAGAATCTATCGACTAAGATGGCATTTTCAGAGCTCTAACGATTTGGATTAAATATGAAAAACGTAAAAGATGAAAAAAACTGGGAAAGTTTTTTTTTTATTAAAATCCAACTTTTTTATTTATTGTTTTCTGGAAAACGGCTTTATTAACTCTATATCTGCGTAACAAGTCAGGCGATTTGGTTGTATTTTGAGAGTTAATTAAAAAGACAGAAAATAACAAATGGCTTTCTGCCAACCCATTTTTTTTAATTATTGGTTTCGCGGAAATGGTTCAAGGAACTGGATGACATTATTTGCATAGCTTGTTCCTATAGAAGCAAAAATAAAACAAAACTTGTTTTTTGTAAAATCGGGCGTGGGTTTATTTCTTAAATTTCTCGAAAATTGCTGTACATATTTTTACAATTTCTTGGAAATGATGTGATGCTTTTTATTCGAGGCTGAAGTAGGCTCGACGTAGTCCAGGGTTTTCCCGATGAAAAGCAGATAAAACTCGGGTTAAGAAGGAAAGAACTCGGGTTAAACACTAGCTTTATAATATTTTATCTTTATTAATAAGAAAAAGAGGTTTACAATATTACAATTTTGGTTCCTTCTGTCTTAAGATAACTAACACAGTATTTCATATAAATCTTACAATTTCGGTCTGTCTTATGATAACTAACACGGTATTTCATATAAATCAAAGCTGGGTTTTGTAGAGCTACAGGAGTAGACTCTGCCCACAAAATCCACTAGTAGGAATCTGATTCCAGCCCAAGGCTAGTCCAAGGGAGAACTGCGGGTATAGCCCTAAACCAACTCCAAAGAGCAGGCAGGGAGAACAACGGTAGGAATCTGATTCCAGCCCAAGGATAGTCCAAGGGAGAACAGTGGGTATAGCCCTGAACCAACGCCAAAAAGCAGGCAGGGAGAAAAACGGTAGGAATCTGATTCCAGCCCAAGAATAGACCAAGGGAAGAACAGCGGGTTTTAACGGCGTATGCTAAAAAGGTTTTCTTTAAATGATAAACGAATGCACCAAGTAAAGGACCTAAGCTTATCAAAGTTGCTATAAACGATGAACAGCTGGAAACTTAACTCTCATAAAATTCGAAATTATTAAATAATAATTAGGAACAAATTCGAGGTAACAAGCTTCGACTTTTTCAGAAATTTTCACCTCCTCATTATGAATTTTGTGTCACAAGACAGTGCGAATTTTAAGGAGGTAAAATGTAAAATCGTATGGCGTCGGTAGCACCGAATGTAATGAGCAGTTGTTGTTGCTTATCAGAGTGTATACAATGGTATTCTGTGTGCTATGCTGTGGCTTTTGATCATTCGATAGCTGATAACTGGTTTATGGCGGTTTAATGGGGATGTAGGGTGCTGATAGCTGATGTTGCCGGCGGTGGGTGTATTTATAAATGAACGGTGACGGATCGGTGACTAATTATTGTTGAACGCTTGGTGTGGGGTGGAAGTGAAAAGTGTAACACATCGTTACAATGAATGAAATGCTTTGGATAATATTTTCAGAGTTTATTGTCATGAAAAAGGCAAAAAATAAAATCTGGTTTCAGTATTGAATTCACCCTCTACCACACTGTTTTAAAGATTTGAAATAAATTTTAAGGGTTTGTTGGCATGGACATGCGCTTGCGCATACAAAGATGGAATATGTTTTAAGTGTGATTCACGTTATGTAACCCTGAAAATATTAAAAAGTACCCCAAAATGTTTTACCGTTTAGGACATCAAGTTGAACTCGAGTATTTTAAAATGGCGATTTTTTATTTGCATTTTCAAAAAGGTTTGTTTGTTTTCCAATTTCAAACCTCCCATACTGCCACCCCCACCACGCAAACTGGCAGATTAACATACTTCCGTTATAAGAGACGTGGGCCATACACACTATCAATCACCATGTGATTTTTTTTTTAACATTTTAACATTTTTGACACCAGTAGACGCTCCCCCCACCGATGAAAAGGTATACTTTACTTACATTATTTTCCCTCTATCATCAAATCTTCAAAATCCGATAGGTCTCAACGACGGCGACGCTCGAGTAAATCGTGGCCTCCCCACTGATATGTTAACGAACCTTCTTGGTTCAAAACTTTCAAAAATTATACATAGTTTCTTTTTTGTCAAAATTAAATTTTGCTCTTCCTTTAAGGGAATTGAAAACATTATCATCATCTTACTTATGTACATACATATTAGACTAAGAGCCCACAGCAGATTTTGGGTGTGAGTGAAAGCAAACAAAAAAAATATAGGCAACAAAAGCTTCATTAAAGGCCATTCAAAAAATCAAAGTCTTGCAGTCCACAACTGAGGCCTTCATTTTAATTAAATTAAACAGTGCATCAAACAAAAACTATAAATACAACTTCGAGGGTAATCGTGTTAGCCAAAATTGGGTTTCACCCCTTCATAGATAAGCTCCGTGGATCTCATATCACGGAATCTGAGATCATTTGAGTGTTTAATTCACCCTGCCAGACTGTTTAAAAAAAACCGTTTTTCACTTAGAATTTTGAATTTTTTAAACGGTCCGGTAGAGCGAACTATACACTCAAATGGTCTCAGATTCCGTGATGTGTGATCCGAGGAGCTTATATAGGGAGGGGTGAAACCAATTTCGGCTAACACGATTAACCTCAAAGTTGCTTCATATTTTTTTTGTTGATGCACTGTTTAATCGCAAAGGCCCCAGTTGTGGACTGCAAGACTTTCAATATTTTAATGGCCTTTAATAAAGTTTTCTCGACGCCTATACTTATTTTTTTGCTATCATTCACACCCAAAATCTGCTGTGGGCTCTCGGTCTATATTTATTTACTGGCTTAGTTAAAGCAGGTTAACAGAGCAAAAAATAAAAATCTTAATATTAAAAACTAAAAATCGAAATATTTCAAACTAAAAAAAAATGTTCCACATACGCCACCATGCACCGACATAGTGAGCTTCACAAAAACGTCCAGGCAAATTGCTTATCCCCAATTTTAATGATTCTTTTTACAAAAAGAAGTAAAATTAATCTATATTTTAGCCGACAGTAGTTGCAGTCAAAAGATTCTGGTGATACACTGAGAAAAAAAAAGTTTAAAATATATAGAATCTCCAGTTAATAATGGATAAATGTTTGAAGACAGAATACATTATATGAATTTGTATCCACAAAGTAGGCTATTCAATATACCTTTAGTCAGAATAAGCCGTGTTTTGTTGAAAACTATAAACAGTTGGGCAAAAGCTTTTCAACAAAACAATGCGGAACAAATTATGGATTATAAAACTTTTTTTGTATGAGAATTCCATAGTTTCAGTTTGTGCCAAAGTATTCTTCGCTAGTGACATTTGACTGCATAAAAAAGGTAAAATTATTGGCAGCTGCTGATTGTTGTTGTACTGTGTTTAAATTTTCAACTGGCTGGGTTGCAACTTGTCAATAAAACATGACTATAATAAAAACTCTTAACTCCAGTTTCACAGTCTCGTTTAAACCTTGAACAGAGTTCAATTGCTCTGCTGAACTAAAGTTTAAATCAAAAGTGGTGTTTAAACTCGCACTGTGAAACTGATGTAAGAGTTTTTATTATACTGACTATTTTTGCTTGGGTTATAAGCATGCTTAAAACCGAAAAAATTATACTAAATTCACCATTGTGTTTCTGAGAGTATGGTCATACTGGCCACTATTCACTATGTTTGCTATACATAACTCAGAAACTAAGATGTATCTGACAATTTTACACTCAGCACTTTTTGTTCAAAACTTATAATATTGAAATTAATGGTTTACAACAAATTTGTAAAAAAAAAAATTTATAAGAAAAGTTAACAAACACCAAAAAAATAATACCCCTTAAGTATGCAACAAAACATACATTTGTAAAATACTCGTATGTTCAGTGTTCACCATCCATCGGTGAGTAAATGGTTGCATACCTATGTGGTAAAAGTCATGATAATAACCTGTGGATCTAGTGTAAAATATCATTAATACAACCAAATTTCTGGTACCTTACTGACGTCTTATAGCTGTAAGTTAACGTACTCATGGAAGAGCTGTATATAATAGGAATATTGAAGTAGCTAAATGTAGGTACCGTCATGCAATAACTTTTTCAACGATGAATGGTATGACACATTGTTGTTGAGTAGAGAGACAAGCTCCAATTGAGGAATAAATTGTTTTTTTTTTTTTCTTGTTCTGTTTGGTGTTTTTAAGCGAAATATCTCTCAAATTCCATGGTTTAGACTTTAGAGCTTTATCTATAACTTTTTGACCGACTGTTGAGTAAGTTCACCACTTTGAGTTCAGTTTTTTTTACTCTACTGCATCGCAATAAAAGTTCATATTCTTAGAAATTATATTAGAACATTGTATGTCAACAAAATTAAGCAGATATCAACACGAAAAAAGATAACATAAGCAAAAGATAAAATTTTTTTGAATTTTAAATTAATAGACTTGAATTTGGAATATAAGTGTTATTCTTTTATTAATTTCTTTCAGTATTGATAGATAAAGTGTCAAGTGCAAACAAAATGGCAACACATACACCCCTTACGTGCAGCTTGCCTCCTGATTATATGGATCATATAAATAATCATAATTCGAGTGTTGGACCAACTGCTACTCGACTGATTTGTCCTTCGTGTAGAGCTGATGTTTTGACAAATATGAAGCATGAAGCAACATCACGAACTCACATTATTGCAGTGTTATTATGTGTTTTTCTGTAAGTACTAATTTAAAGTATGAAAATGCAATTTGATATCTGAAAAATAAATAAATAATATTACTTTAAGAAAACCACATTTCACCGGTAAACCCAGAAAAACGTTTATAACAGTGCTTAACTTAAATTTTTGTGAGACATCTTTTTCTCGTATAATGGTGGTTTTTTTCAGTCTTCAAAGTGAGAGGTGCCTATAGACATTCAATGCACGTTTCTTTTGTAAAACTCCTGTTGGTTGCACAAAATCTTAACGTTGTAACAATCTTTTTCTTGGAATTGGAAATTTGTTATCCGTGGATAGGATTTCCTCTAACACCAATAATTTAATCAATTTAATTGTAGCTGCAGATGTTGGCTTGAAAAGCTTGACCAAATAATGTCAGTTAAACGTCGTATCAAGTTTGGGAAATCAGATTTGCATTCACCCAAACGTTTAACTAAAGACTATTCTGTTAAATTGAAATTGTCTTTGTTTAAATGTTCTGTTCAACAGATCTAAAACAGTTTAAAATAGGATTTTCTGCACTTATTTTTAATTAAAGCGGTTGAGACCGCATTCTCCCAACAAACAAGTCCTATCGTTTATGATGTAAGTATTTTTGTTTTTTAATCACAAAATACTTTCAATACTTTCAAAAAAGCATTTAAAAAAAAAATTATTACTAATATTCAAAGTGGCGCCCAATGCAAATGTGTTAAAATTCCGAAAAAGTTAAATTAAGTTTATATTTCAGCTTTTTCATACGAACTTGTTTATAGTGTGGGAATACTTTTTGTCTTCTCTAACATTGTTATGTTGGATATTGTTTCCAAATGCAGAACATTATAGAAATGTCCAACTAACAGTTTTGCCCCTATAATCATCCAAAGAAGCTTCTTAAAATCATTTCTTGCAATCATAATTAGCATTAAAAAATAGTCCATATAGTAACAAATGGGCACTTGTTAAGCTTCTATTGGACCTTTATGGAGTAAATTCAGCTGCCCCGAAAAACACTTCTTGGGCTCAATTAAGAGGTCTTATAGAAGAAGGTGAAAAAATAAAAAAAAAATATTGCATAATTGATTTATATTTATTTATATATTTATTTTATATTTTATTTGAAAGTTTGTATCTGAAATTCAATTTTAGAATTAAAAAAATTACAAAGTTTTTTTGGGATTTGAACCATGGCTATAATCTTTAGCATATCAGAAGGGTTTTATGTTTTCACTAGTATAGCAGAAATGGTTTGTGGCTGCACTTAAGCATACAAATACAAGCAATATAGAAATGAAGTGACAAAAACTTACATAGAGATTGTATAATAATTTTACAGGATGACAATAGAAGCGAAAGCTCCGTCGTCATTTCATAAGAACATTATAGAGAGAATTAAGAAACATTGGTATATCACTTCTATCAAGCTGATATAATTTGCACCAGAAAATATTTATGGAATCAGTAATGCTGCAATAAGGTATTTATTCCCCGTCAGAAGGGTAATAGGAGCGCTATAGAAACAAATAACACTTTAATGTCTGAAATGCGAAGCAATTTTTTTAAGTTCAGTGTATCACAAGTACATTTTATTTCTCTGATCATTTTACTTTTGATTTTGTTGATTCAGTTGGCTCATGATTTCTCGATAGCATTTGCGTTAATTCTCATTCAGACTCATGTGCTCTATTTTTTGCGACTGAATGGGGCGATGATGGTTAGATCGAAATCGCAAATGCGTTCCTATACTTCAGCATATATTATGTACATATGTATGTTCCTACGTAGGTTAGGTTGATTAAAAAAATCATATGCGAGTGGGGTCGATTTCACCCCGTTTAAGTGGGAAGGGGAATTTTCTTAGAAAACTATTTTCAAACTCAAAATATTGAATTAAATTAATAAAATTTTGTTCAAACGCACTTTTTTTCAAAATTTTAATTTTTTTATCAAAGTTTTTAGGTGATTGGACCTTAAGATAAATATGGGCCATTTGCCCCAATTAAGAGAATAATTTAATATAGCTGAGGATAAACAAAATGAAATCTTTTCATTTTAATAAGTATATTTCAGAATCAACAACACTAATTCTTAGATTGTGGTACAAAGCATCTCCATGGCATTCTTTGGAAACTGTAAAAAGTCCCCATCGAGATGGGTGCCGCTAACAATTTTACAGGGGATCAAGGCGATTTCTTCGAAAAAGACCTCCCTTCCCATGAGATGTTTTCTTTTCTCAACCCACCCTACACGCTCTAACTTTTTGCCACATTTTATACGAATCACCCTGTATAAACGAAATACCATGTTTCGTGAGCTTCGACTCTATATGATTAATGTAATGTAAATAAATCCCTGTATATATTCTTTACTGTTTTCTGTTTCTCTTGGGGATACCACGCAAGAAAACTCACCTTAAATTCATCCCCAAACGTGGTGTAAAAGAACACATTCTATACAGAAAAATTAAATCCGTAACTCTACCGATTGAATTATCTCGAAAACGGTTATTCTCATATCGATGGGGACTTACAGTTACAGTTTACTTAGAATTCTATGGGGATGCTATGTACCAAAATCAAGCTTTCGACCATTTTTTTCCGAAGCAAAAAGCTTACATGACTGGACTACACTCTAAAAATAAAATAATTGAGAAATAAAAGTTTGTTCCAACAATTAAATTATTCAAAAAATGCAATTCTTTTGAAAAATTATCAAATTCTAATTTAATACTTCAAACTCATCGATTAATAATAATCAAGGGCTTACGCAAGGTGGGAAAGGAAGGGCACTTGGTCTCCCTACTCAAAAATATAGTTCATACATTACAATTTGTCTTATTTTGAATGCATCTTAGTTATATTTCTGTACCAAAACTATTTTTGAATGAGTTTGACCCCCCCACCCCCTTTATAATAGTTCTCTACTCTACGCTCTTGTTAATAAAGGAATATAATATTAAACTTTTGATCAAATTTTGCAACAAATGTTCGAATGATTGTTTGATGTTTTACTTAAGTGCAAAAATTGTTAATGTAGCTTTGGCATAGACTTTATCTTTGAATTAACCTCAAAGATAAAATCAAAAATCTTATGATCCTATTTAAGGTCTAATTTCAAGAAATCCCTCATTTCTAACGCAATAAAGCCATTGTTTAACGAGCTGATTGGAAAATGCGGTGCCGCAGACCACCCGGACACGTCCTGTTGAAATTAAACGTCGGTGACGTTCATAGCAATAATGCAATACGAGATGCTGTTGACATCCCAAATACCTGAGATCATCATCTAAAAATTTAAACACCAGGTTTTCAGCCGGACTCTCAGCTATTGAACGTACAGAAGTTGGAGTCTTCTAATCATATCACTAACTACAGTGAATTTTTACTATTTCAGGAAGTTGTGAGAGTACCTAGTTTTCCCTAATCAAAATTGATTGCAATTAAAATTTAATAACGACATTAAATAAAAGCCTAATATTTACATTAAAACCTCTTGTTGAAAGTCCCCAAAAAAAACCCTAACGATATATGGATGGGTAAGGTAAGAAATCTAGCAACTTGAAACTCTTGCATTACGAAATCTCTTAAATACAATTATCTCGCAACGAAAACCCATTTTTAACATTTTCACAGTTACGAAATCTTGCAAACCAAATTTCGCAAAACTAAAATCTCCTAAAATTTAAAAGCATGGTAACACACATATTTTTTCAATCAAAATCTCGCAATCTAAAATATCGCATTACGAAATCTCACAATTACAAAATCTCATAATTTTGCAATAACGAAATTCAATTTTTAACAATCCCACAGTTACGCAAATTTGCATACCAAAATCTCAAAAAAATTAATTGCATCGTAGCATATGTGTACATTTTTTCAATCAAAATCTTGGAAATTAAAATCTCGTGAATCTAGCAATCTCTGTTCTCATAATTTCGCAACAACGAAAACCCATTTTTAACAATCCCGCAGTTACAAAATCTCACAAATTAAAATATCTGTTGCGAAGCAATTCAATTTTATGAAATTTCCTTTCTTCTAACCATGTATCCACCATCTTTTAGGCGACATTGTTATGTAGAAATTGTTATTGTTTACATAAATTGTATCGAAGAGAACTTGAAGAATATAGAAATTGTATATGCGAGATTTTGATTCGCAAGATTTTTGCTGATATTTGACATGTTTTTCGCTGCGAGATTTAAATACAGGTTTATTAAAAGCGAGATTTTGCAATCGCAAGATAATGAAAAGCAGGATTAATAATTTGCGAGATTTCATCATTTTGGGATTTTTTAAAAAAATTTGAGATATTAGTTTGCGAACCATTAGTTACCAGAATATTAAAGGGCAACAAATGTGCACCTTTTAAACTGCAGGGTAAACATTGTTTTTTTAAATATATTTTTTGAAAATCAAAAATCAATTTTTATCACCACAATGTTTCCCTTATAAATGATTAAAAAATTGTATGTATTGAAATTCGAGATTTTGACCATTCATGTTTGAAGCAATATATACGTTGAGGTTTCAAAAATTGCATTATTTCATCAAATCAAAGTGATTCATCGACAAAAAAAAAAAAAAAACAAAAAGACCCAATCTGTGTTTGGTACTATTTAATATTCAATCATTCAATGATTCACCCATTTTGAAATACTTGCGTACTTTAGAACATTGTCACTAAAAACCAAGTTTATTTTTTTAAAGTTCATAAAGGTCATGAAAAGATTATTTTTTTTTGTTTGTATTCAAGAAAAAATATTCCAAAACTGATAAGAAACAAATATTTACTTTTAAGTGAACATTTTTTGATGGAACCTCAGCTCCCAAATTTAAATTATTGTCTAGTTACTTAAAGCTATTTGCAGTGTTAACTTCAAAGCTTCGAAATACAAGAAAATATAAAAAATGGAAAAGTCACAGGAGGAACCACCAAAATATTCCGATCCACCACCAGGTTGGACTCCAGCACAAAATTACGAACCTGGGATGGAACAACCTGTTACTGTCACAGTTGCAGTTAATAATCCATCAGTTGGGCCAGCACCATGTCGAATTGTGTGTCCAAGTTGCAGAGCTGATATTTTAACAGATTTAAAGCATGAACCAACAACAAAAACACATTGCATGGCCTTACTTTTGTTCTTTTTCCTGTGAGTAAAATGTTTTTTTTTTTTTTTTTTCGTTTTTTTTAACAAAATAATAAATTAGTCAATTTCGATAGATAGAGATTCTTGGTAGTTTAATATATTTTAATTAAACATTTGGTATGTCATATCAATTAAATAGAAGTACCTACTTAAGACTTAACAAGATGGCATGTTCGATAAACTATGGTAAAAGATAACTAATCATGAAGTTATTCTCAGGAAAAAAATTAAAGGTTTTTACCAGAATTTGTTCCTTCTTCTTACTAAAAGTTTAACTTACAATTACAGTACTTTTTAATTAGGTTAATTCCGTGCTATATATAGATTGTCAAAATATTAAGTTAGTTGATATTGATTTCTTGGATTATTATATTGAGCTTGAATTAGACTGATGATTAATCATACGACTTTTTCCAATAATATCAAAAGAGCAAATAGCTAAAACAAGAACCTATGTTTACAAATGATAAACAATTTAGTAGATAAAAAGGTATTCCACTTCAAACAAACAAATTACGATAAGATAAGAATATTTTACTGATTGGATATTTTATGATCTATACTTGTATACAAAAAAAGGTGAAAATGAAGATTTAAAAATCAATTGCACAAAAGCTTTCTACCTGATTGAAGGCTTCAAACGGGTTAATTTATTTTATAAATTTTTAAATAATCTTTTTTGTTGTTTTGAAAACAAAAAATGCCATCGCCACCTGTATATTATAATAGTCCTGCAGTTGGTCCAGATCCCTGTCGAGTAACTTGTCCAAGTTGTAGAGGTGAAGTTTTTACAAAGCTTAAACATGAATCTACAACTAAAACACATTTAATGGCAGTTTGTTTGTGTCTCTTTCTGTAAGTAATGATTTTTTATTTGAGTTTTTGGTGTAATTGAAAAAAAAAATTGGAGTGAAATTTGATTACAAATTGAATTGAATTGAACTGGATTGAATTAAATTGAAATTAATTAAATTTACTTAGGTTGATGATTTACTGTGAAAAATATAACTTAAAATGTTTTTAAATCTGTGCAGTGTCTGCTTTGCAGTAAAATAAAGATGAAAGGTGTGTTTTCATTGTGTTACGATAAAAATGTACTAAAAAAATAAGACATAACAATACAAAAAGGACAATCTGGGAATAAATCCAAATGGAGGAGGCTGTTATGTGCAGCTATTTTTATTTTTGCACTCACCAAAAAATCCATTGCCAAATCGTGTGTGCGTTAAAAGTTATTTTTTCAATACATTTTAATTTTCAATTGGATTTAGAACTAACTTAAAGCTAGACAATAATTCATAAAAATTATTGCCTACTTATCAATATCTTATAAATAAAATAACTTAATACTAATGCCTTTCGACCTAAGGACTATATTAAGGCTTATTAAATTCATGTTGGTTTTTTAACCGAGAAGAATTTGCAAAAGAACTCGGTTACAATACCATTTTTTTTTTTTTAAGATGTGTGGTTTTTAATCTGGCAATACTTTTTCGGAGTTGGTCTTTTTGACAGCTCTCACTTGATTTATGCTCAGGTTGGTTTGCCATTTCATAATTAATAGACTTACTCCTGAACAACCAACGTTTGCAAATCGTGCAAATTTATTACAAAAATAATGGTTCGGTTCGTGCATCATGGGCTGCGTCCAATGAGTTCATCCATCATTGCATCGAAGATTGGTAGTCGAAAATTCGTGGTCGAAAATTAGGCCTCTCGGCTGGAATTTATTCGAGCCAGCGGCGGCGGCGGCCACTTGCCCAAAATAATTTTTAAAACATAATGGCAAACTCTTATCTTTATAATAAAGCTTAATTCTTCACCATAACATTAAATTATATCGATACCTTCCTGTAAGAATGTATAAAGCGACATTTTCAAAATTTTAAATTAAAATTTTAAAAAACCTCTTGCTTGATTATTTATTTGTGTATTTTGTAATAATAAACAGATTTTTTAAGGGATTTTGAGTTGAAAATCCCTTGCCAAATCTTTTTCTTCCATTAAATACACAAATAAATAACTGAACAAGAGGTTTTTTTCGATGCCTTTAATTTTTTTTTTTAAATGTCGCTTAGTGCATTCTTACGGGAAGGTATCTATATATGCATTCTATTTCTTCTTGAAAACCACACGTCTAACAAAACACCCTTTATATGCGTGTAGAAATACAAATACTGATCCACTCAGATGCCAAGGAACTTTACTACACTTTTACTGGTCAGTGAATGTCCATTTGGCCCCACGATCACCAGCTTGCGCCAGTTCTTTCTCGTATCCCTTGAGGCACCACGCAACGGAGGAATCCTAAACAGAACAGTTTCTGATTTCTCAAAGTTGATTTTTAACTTGCAGTCACCGCAATATAGCTAAATCTGGTCGAAGAAATCTGATGTCTTCGACTTTTGAAGCTGTTCTGTATGCGACTCAGGGCCGGATTAACCCTCAACGGGGCCCTAGGCAACCATAAATTTGGGGGCCCTTTTTTCACGTCCGTTCCTTTCTTTTGAAGTGAAACAATAAATACAAAATTAAGACATATAAATATAAAAAAAATAAACAAAAACAATTTTTATTTCCAAAAAACAAACTTAAACTATGAAATCACAAAAAAAATCTTAATAGGAACAAAATTCATGTCATTTTACCTACATAACTACCTAGGTACAAAGTATTGATAAAAAAAAACATAGTTTTGAAATCATACATTGATTTTTGAAACAAGGATGTATGTGTTTGTTTGAATTGCAGATCATAGCATTTTTTATAAAAATATTTCAAATAAAAAGATGCCTTTTTGAAGAAAAACAAGCCTTACAGTATCAGTTAATGAAATAATGCCTAAAAAGCATGAAAAAGCCTCAGTTGGCATCGCTGTTCGTATCGTACCGACCGGTTCGTTCGAATTAACTGTGAACGGATCCAACCAAAGTGGCGAACAGTACTCAAAGTTCTTACACTCCCACTCAGATATGAAAATGAGAATAGTGTTGTATCTTGACTTTGTTCTGTTCTATTCGTGCTGGAAGAATATGAATAAAATGGGAAACTCGTTTGGAATTTTTGCATTGAATATAGTTTTTTTTTTTTTTAGTGGAGGTAAGAAAACAAATTTTCTTTAACCAGTAAATAAAAATTTGGAAGTCGTTTTTGTTTATTAAAGTAATGCTTTTATAATTTGCGTGTAAAATTTAACTAGAAATTGGCATCAAGTAGTGAAAAAGTTTTTATTAAAAGCCGTTGTGATTGTGTAATTGAAAAACTTATAAGCAAACCCTTTTATAAGTGGAATTCAGTAGACAAATCTGCAATTATAGCGACTGAAAGACCTACTCCATTGCTGCCGGACTTGATAACAAAATTTTGCAATAAAAAAAAAGTGTTACTAGAATTTTATGTTTGTAAGAAAATTTTAGAAGTCTTTTCATTTTTCGGGGGCCCCCTTAAATCGGGGGCCCCAGGCAACTGCCTATTCTGCCTACTTGTTAATCCGGCCCTGATGCGACTTGATCATCAGCATCAAAAGTTATGCCACGTCAAATGTCGAAAAATTTGTTTATTTTTTTTTTTTCAAATATGCATTACTTTTTTTATTGATAATAAATATATGATGCAAAACTTGTAGACGCTTGAGTGGGACATAAAGCCGAAATTGAATCTGGGGCTTAAGTCCCACCCAATTGAGACTCAAGCCCAAAACAAAAATGTGTGGAGTAATGTCGCACCAAATAAGAATCACCAAATGGGAAGAAGGCCCATTCAATAAAATGGATAGATATATATAGGCAAGATAAATTCAAAGTTTCTTTACATCCAGATTCTTAAAATGCAATGGAAACTTTGCATACCTCCAACCTTGCACCCACCCCAAATCCTACTATAGTGTGCCCAAGCAGGGGGGTTGCATACATAACCTACTGTTTATTCGCCGTAATGTTGGGTGCCAGTAATGTATTTATATAAGGCAAGGCAAGTGTTTCAAATTCTAAATAAAGAATTTTTGAAAAATACAAAATTATCAAAACTCTTTATTCTTCGGTGGCTCTAAGAAAATTGTTTAGATTTTTATGTCCCAGCTTGGGTGGGTTTTAAGCCCCAAATTCAATTTCGGGTTTATGACCCACTCAAGTGGGACATAAGCCCCAGAAATTAAATTGGGCGTTGTGTCCCTGGGGCCTTATGTCCCTGCGCCCTCCGACTGATGGCTTAGGAGATATCACCATCTAAAATATGAATAAAATGACGAAAATTTCAGTATGTGGCATGATATAACTCATAACTGTGAAACATTATGTAACCCTTTACCAAAAAACCTAATTTTTTCCTATAAGAGCGATAATTTCAAAGACATTCTTTTTTTAATTTCGTCAAATTGCCAAAAAATATAGTTTTTTTTTTAGTTATACTCTTACCCCCATATTAATAAACGGTGGATAACAACGTGCTAGCGTTTATACATCTGTTAACTCGTAATTCTTATTAACAAATGCGTAATAGTCTGTGACGTGTGTTAACGTACGGATAACTTTAACTAGCCAGATTCCACGTATAATGAACGGATAACTTCTTAACACATTCACGCACGCGTATGATAGCACCGTTTACTACTACCAGTATACACTTCATAAGGCAGTGCATGCATGTGACACATGTATTAGAAAATCACCATGATTTGATGAAGTGGTGAATTTGGTGAAGTGATAAATACTGGAAAGATATCATATCTTTTTTAATAAGAAAAGTTATCAAGCGGACAAGTTGTCTATCCGTGTGCCAGTTAACACGTGTGTTAGGGAGCGGATACCAGTTTTTTATTAATACTGCTGTTACTTGACAAAGTTATCAAAAAAACATTTTATGATGCTTTTTCCTACTTCAAAAAGGGAAAGTGTGTTGAAATATAGATTATGTGTACACAATGCAAAAACAGTATTTTTTTGTGGAAAAAAGACATTATCACCTCTAAAACTGTACAAAGTTCATAAATACAGGTTATTTCTCTTTGCTTCTAAACGCGGTGGTGAAGTGAAACATTAAAGCTATATTAAACTTTTTCAAGGTTTCAAGATATTTCGACATTAAAAATTATAAATTTTCTAAAATACAGGTTTTTCAAAGATATTATACATATCTATGAATGTGTACCGTGCAGCTAGAAAGTTTGTATTTTAATTTTATTTTCATATCAAGTCGCTTGAATCTACAGTTTTTGAAAAAAAAAAACTATTTCAAATTCAAAATTTTTCTAAAAAGAAGCAACTTTACGTTTTCGAAAAAAGCAGTATTTTCGAAATCTAATAGTTTTTAATGTCGCAATATCTTGATAACTATGGAAAAAGTGTTATCAAATTTCTACTTGAGAATATAAGCAATTTAGGCTATTAATTATGTCCTAAAAAACAGGGCAATAAGGAAGTAAGACGTTCATGGAATTTTATTGTAAAAATCATCAAAGGGGTCATTGAAGATGAGAAAACCGTGGAGTGCTATTAAATTGGAGGGTGCATTTTTTAGAGGGGGGTGCAAAGGCACCCTTTTTAGTTTTTTGCATATAACTCGAAAACGAAGGAAAATTTCGAGATAATTCTCAAAATCTTTACTGTAGAAAATAAAATTTTCCATCAAAATGGATTTTTGAAAAAAAAAAATTGTAAAAATTTTTAGTTAGCTAATTTTTTAAAAAATCATTGCAAAAAAATGTGAAAAATCGCATTTTTTGTTTTTTTTTTACGTATTTGCTTGTAACTTTCTTACCAGCAGGGATAGGTATAGGCATTGCTCCATACAAAAGAAAAATAATTAAATTATCTTTCAAATAAATAAAAAAAAAAAAACGGTTTGGATAAAAATCGACCGAGAAATAGTCGTTGAAACGAAGCTGATGTTAAGTTTTTAAAGCTTTATAAATGGCATTTTTGGCTATTTTTATGGACTTGTTAGATTATACACTCAAACTGGGTGTATTAGGGAGGTCATGACCAGTTGAATAAAAAAAAAGTCAAGTTTC
This sequence comes from Dasysyrphus tricinctus, assembly GCA_963921185.1. Taxonomy (NCBI): domain Eukaryota; kingdom Metazoa; phylum Arthropoda; class Insecta; order Diptera; family Syrphidae; genus Dasysyrphus; species Dasysyrphus tricinctus. The sequence goes on from OY992531.1 coordinate 20,733,759, forward strand.
AAATTTTTCGCAGTTTTAGGGTTGCTATCTAATTTTTTCAAAATTTAAAAAATTGTCAAAACCAACACACTTGCTTTTACAAAGCCGGGCTTTGAGCACATGTTAGCAGTTAGTATACCTTCTCAAACATAAAACAAAAATTGTGTTAGACCAGTTTTACGGTTGAAAGGTCCTTGCCAGACCTGCTCAAATTTTCTAAGTAGATATTAAAGAAATAACTTTTTTTTTATTTTGGAATACCTAACTCGTCTGGCACTATTTTGTCCATATAACGAAAGGCATAAACTACCAAATACCCTGGTTTGTGAAAGTAGATTTGTTAGTTTTGATAATTATTTAAAAAATTAGAAAACAAAAGGAAAAAAAATCACCAACATTATAACATTAAGGGCCGTCTAGCATGCATTTTCGACAGCCGAACTCGTCTGGCACAGTTTTGTCTCTATTTAGGGAGACATTACGTAGCATATATTGAAAACCCGGCTTTGTAGAACAAGGTTTGACAGTTATTTGAAATTTAAAAAAATATTGAGCTCGTCTGGCAAGGACTTTCAACCGCAAAACTTGTCTGGAACTTTTTTTTTCATGTTCGAGAAGGTATAAGCTAACATGTGTTCAAAACCCGACTTTGTAAGAGCAAGTGTGTTGATTTTGGCAATTATTCTAAATTTTGAAAAAATGAGATGGCAACCCTAAAACTGCGAAAAATTTTAAACTTGACTTTTATTTTTGACTCAACTGGTCATGACTCCTTAGTACACCCAGTTTGAGTGTATAATCTAACAAGTCCATCAAAATAGCCAAAAATGCCACTTATAAAGCTTTGAAAACTTAACATCAGCTTAGTTTGAACGACTATTTCTCGGTCGATTTTTATCCAAACCGTTTTTTTTTAAATTTATTTTAAAGAAAATTTAGTTATCTTTCTTTTATTTGAGGCAATGCCTATAACTATCTCTGCTGGTAAGAAAGTTATAAGCAAATAAGTAAAAAAAAAACAAAGAATACGATTTTTCACATTTTTTTGCAATGATTTTTTTTTAATTAGCTAACTAAAAATTTTTTAAATTTTTTTTTCAAAAATCCATTTTGATGGTAAATTTTATTCTCTACAAAAAAAGTTTTGAGCATTATCTCGAAATTTTGCTTCGTTTTCGAGTTATATGCAAAAAACCAAAAAAGGTGCTTTTGCACCCCCCTCTCAAAAATGCACCCTCCAATTTAATAGCTCTCCGTGGTTTTCTCATCTTCAATAACCCCTTTTATGATTTTTACAATAAAATTCCATGAACGTCTTACTTCCTTATTGGCTTGTTTTTTAGGACATAATCAATAGTCTAATAATTAATCAACTGGTATTCATCAAATATTTAAAATTCCAAACAACTTAAAGTATAATAATTTCTTATATCGCACAAGAAATTTCAAGTAAAAAATGTTCTTTGAACTCAGTATTTGTAGATGATAGCTTCATAAATTAATTAGGTCTTCAAAATTGCCCTTAACCTTTATTATCAGTTGTTAGCTCAATTAATGCAATGCCATCTAGCAAAAAAAAAAAATTATATTAATCATGATTCTGATTGAAGAAATAATTTTTCGGAAAATCAACTATACCTACAGTCGACTCCAGTTAAATTAAACACTAACAAGCCATGACAATGGTGAAAAAGTATCATGAACAATTTCAACTAATTTTGAATCGTCTAATCATCCTAAATACAGAAACAGATCCTTGCGTATATAAGACCTATTGTCTTAGTTCAGTTTTGGAGATTCAATAACCGTTAGTTTAGTTTCATGCTCCAATGGCTCACACTTTTATTTTTGCAGAGTTTGCATAAGATGCATCAAAATAAGCTTATATGTGTCATATCATAACCTAAAAAAATGTATCGGAAGGATTATATGTGGGAGGGTCAATTTTTGAACTTAAATACAAAAAAAATAAGAACAAATTATTTGTTTTTTACTTTATTTTATTTTTAAGAAAATAACTTCAAAAATATTTTTTTCTAAAACGTGATTTTCAAATTAAGCGTATCAAAAACTATAAGAAAAGTAACTGTATGAGCATAAGTCTGTATCTTGTGCAGCGAGAGTTTTATAACCCACTAACGTTGCACTGAACTAACTCTTCCGCTGGACAAATTGCGTCCCAAGTGTTGTAACACTTTCTGACCTATGTACATATATCCTTGGAAAGGTCTTGATGAGTGCTATTTTTTGCTGTACGGGCATTATGGAAATCTTTTGTTTTTCCCTTATTTAACTTAAACAAAGTGAATTTAGACGAAATTTGATGAAATTCTTCTCTAAAAATAATTTAGGTAAAACTAAAGACTGTCTTCGTTTTTAGTCGGTGTTTCCCGAAGCACGTAGCAGATACAGAGAGCAGTGTACAAAGCCATAGCGAAGCTATAGTGTGTGTATTGTGTTTGAGTATTGAGATTTTGTGCTTTGTGGTTGTTGGTACAGGTAATGGTAATGAAATAAGGGCCATTTGTATAAATATTTAACTCGTGGTTAAGAAACTTTAACTCACCGGCTTCAGAGAATCGATTGAGGTTCAACGATGGTTCAGGCATTAAATTGGCTTCTATAACATACTTGAAACTTGAATCATCGTTGAACGTCAGTAATTCCACGGAAGTCAACCGTTTTATTGACGTACCGTCACTGATGATTGGTAACATTTGACCCTCACACTAAAATGATAGATTCCACTGTGAAGACAAAAAAAAAAAAAAAACAAAGTGATTATCTTTTGTCAATTACTTTCAATGACAACAAAAAAATAAGGAATTTCGATTGGTGCTTTATTTTAAAACTGATAAGTTAGGTTTTATTATTTTATTTTTCGTATGAAAAAAAAAATAAATGTTATCAGAACTACATAATAACATTGTGTCGCAGTAATTGTGTAAGATTACTTTTTATGGACTGAGAGACAGAATGGCGATAAAAGCTGAACACCATACGCAACGAGAATAATCTCGATTACATTTTATAAATTAGATATTTAATTGAATTGGTCAATGCCAATATCAGAACTAATTTTCTTCTCCAAAATTCCAATTCCAAGACTTTCTGATATTTAATTTAGTTTCCGATAAAAACTTACATAGTCATCATCTGACCCTTAAAACATGCTGCAAGGAATTTCTCGGAGAGTAACAAAAGTTATTGGAAAGATGAATTTTTAAGAAAAATATTTATATTTTTAAAAATTATTCCTATCTTTGTAGAAATTATCTTACGTTGTTACATAACCTCAAAAATAGAAAAAAAAAAAAATGGTAAAGATTAACATCTAGCTAAGGGTTTCTAAGAGAATAAAGGTGATATTGAAAAGATTTAAATACAATTTAATAGAAAAATAACTATTTCTTTTAGAAAATCTTTTAGAAATTGTTGCCAATTTTATTGAAAAAAAACAACAATTAACTCGCTTGGCTACATAACCTCAAAAAGAGCAAAACAAAAAACGTGTTTGGTCGGTGATATTTCAAAAATCCGAGCTGATAGCGGTGAACAGATGACGGACAAAATGCCATTATATCGTTTTAATTCACAGAAAACCCATTTTTGTCATTGAGCACGACTAAAACATCAACGATCAACCAATGGCTAAAATATGAAAGAAATAATGTCATTCGTGTAAATCATATACAAGGATTCTTATTCTGGTCTTACAACACAAAAAACTCACCATATTTTCTGACATTTTTTGCCATGGGTTGGGTTATGAATATATCAATAAATGGGTCCAATAAGGCTTAAATAATGACATTCTGTAAATCGTGTAATGCTGAATTTACACGAGTGACTCAAGCATTTCTTCCATTAAACACCTATCGTTTACTGTCATAAAATACAATTATGGCAATAAATGTTTAAAATATGATACGAATAAGGGAATTTCGACAGCCTTGGGTAATCCGAAACGATATGCGATGACTAATGTATAAATCAATTGCCATTTGTTATCGGTTTGCCCAAGGCTTAACACCATAATCCCAAATTAGTCAACCCTCATCTCATTTTATTAATAAAAAATGATCATCCTTCATTAATTTTAATTTGGTTTTCTTATCGTGATCGGCATCGAGGATCGTTTTGGTTTCACCAAATCTTAATACTTAAAAATTTCTGGAGTATTACCTATATTTTCTTCTACTTGTCATTATATTTGACTTCGTTTGAATAAATATCGTTATTAATAATTGATGGTATCCATTTTTGATTCAAAATAGCTTTTTATGGTTTTTAGTCCCACAAATTGGCGTTTCGTCTTGCTAACTCCCTTGGACTCATCAGTGACATAGTGAGAGCCTTTGTCATACGCAATTTGTATTAAGTTGAGTTTTGCTTACATGGATTATTTGGCAAAAAACTACTGTAAACTATATCCAACAAGAATAGAATTGCTAATCATCAAGCTGGAATTTTTTTTGCCCGGGGCCTGGCTCATTACTCATTAAAAATAAAAATTAAAATAAAAATTAAAATTAAAATTAAAATAAAAAAAAAATTATCTAAACAAGGAGAAGTTAATAAAAATAAGAAGTATTTACTCAAAGTAAATACTAAAAATGAAGATTGGGCATTTTAGTCCAGTAAATAGAGGTAAAAATAGGGGGGTTACCCTACAAAAGGTCGGGTAGTTCTAAATTTTGTATATGTTATATGGTATGGTTGGTAGGTGAAAATTCCAAAATTCCACAACCACGCCCCCTTCACCCCCTTCATAATCCTGGAAAAGCTACAAAAAATTGGAACTTTTCTCAGTTTTTTGCTTATAACTTCTTTCCGGTATATTTTTACGGAAAAAAATTTATGGAAACTTTGTAGACAATAAAATTTCCTACAAATATTATTTGCAAAGTTTTTTTTTGCAACCACTTCAATCGGCGCTATGGAGCTCCCAAAAAAGGCTAGAATTTCGTATTTTGTAAGATTTTCAGTTTATTCCCTCTTTACAGCACAATAACTCCTTAACCGTCATCCTTAGGGCAAAATTTTCATAATCAATCTTATAGATAATAATAATAGGCTACTAATTTTATGTAACTACAGTCGACGTCCTCTAAGCAGAACTCCCCCTAATTCGAATTTCCCTCTAACAAGAATTTTTTCGCCATGTTGGTTGTATACTCCTCTCAAATTTCTAAACTTATTTATTTCTCTCTAAATCATTTTGTGACCAATACAATCTGGAATACTGTGAGTTTTGAGAAAGTGTTTTTTATTCAAACGTTTTTACGAACTCACTTTCTTTTTTGTCTGTTTTATACTGTACTGAAGTGTACTGGAATCCCGTAGAAATTTTATTACCGATTTGTCTAACCACCTTAATCGATTGAAGTATACATAGGAGAATCAGAAAACTTGGATATTCTGAGCCCGGTGGAGGTAGTGCCCAAAATTCCATTAAAAACTAAACCACATAGGTACCTACTGGTTTTGATGAAATTTATAGACATGATAATTGACGAGATGAAAAACCAATACATTAACTTCCACCCACTGCCGCTCCCACTTTTTTAAAACATAATATTTTCGGAAAAAATGATAAAAATTCGGGTGTTGTTCAGATGACCCATGAAGGGCCGAAACCACAAGTGCTCTGGTGATGGCTTACCCTCTGATCCAGAGGTTTGATCGTCCTTATGGCCTTCAACTTGGGATTCAGAAACTCAAAAGGCTAGAGCATTGTTTCCCATTCGCACCATCTAGTTTAACCAAGTCGACGTTTCTTTACTTTTTGGACTCCATTGTCTTTGAACAGCTCATTGAGCTCACGTTTGTGCCTTCTCCTCCAAAAATCCGTCGAATAATACGAGTATTAATTGCGAAAGAGCTCAGTATCAGTTTTCATTACTGATTTTCATCTTACCGAGAGTAGGAGTGTCTTGAGCGTAAGAAGAGTGTTGAACCTTTTTTGACAAACATAGATTAATATCAGTGGTTTCCAAAAGCATTTTTTCGTCTCGACTTGAAGTTCATTGGTCATTTTACTGGCATTCGTTTTTATGTCCTTCATCATAACTACCTACCATTTGTATTCCAATGAGTAGGATGGAAGACAAAACTTGCTCCATATACAAACAACGTGGACAAAATAATATGCATAAATTTACCAATTGTATTAGGTTAGATTGGGTTAGGTAGAGCTGGATGTCAGTGATCAATACTGACCAAGGTTGGCCCGTTGTGATACCACATGAATCTTGAAAGATCTTCCTCACTCGTGAAACCATTTAGAGCTCCTGACGAGGCGTGCAAGACTGTAAATGTCTTTGCTTGCTAGATCACTAGGATCGTTATAGTAGTCTGTGGGAAAGAGCAGGGCAATTAAAAAGAAGGTGAGAAATCGATTCTTCCTCCTCCTCGTCCATACAGCTTCTGTAAAAATCATTTAAAAGTACGCCAAGCTGCGATGCGTGCCTACCTTTTAAACAGTGTCCCGTTATGACACCTACAATAGAGCTGATGTGCACTCTGCTTAGAGATTTTAAACACTTGGAGCGTTTTAAGTCAAGGCTTGGCCAAATTTGTTTTGTCGCCAAACAAGTAGTGATGTTGTCCCTCCCAATGTTTGTTCTTTGTAATATTCCACTTCTAGCAAGCTCATCAGCTTTACAATTACCTGGAATGTCACTATGACCCAGCACCCAACAGAGGTGAATATTAAATTGTTGAGCCATCTCCAACAGAAATGATCGACAGTTAAGGGCTGTTAGAGTTTGAAGAGACAGAGTCCAGGGATTTAAAAGCAGCTTGGCTATCAGAGAAGGTTGATATCACTTTTTCTTTACGCCAAGATAGTAGGTACTTCTTTTATCGCTAGAAGTTCCGCCTGGAATACGCTACAGTGATCAGGAAGACGGAATGAGAGACTAAAATCAGTCTACACACCTCCACCAACCCCATTGTCGGTCTTCGATCCGTTGGTGTAGAAGTGAATTAATTGATCTTCTAAGAATTCCACATCCTCCCAGGTGGATCTGGAAAGGTATGGTTACTTCAAAGTTTTTATCGAAATTCAGCAATGGGATTGTGTAGTCAGTGTAAAACCAATTGTATCCGTCACAAAATGAAAATACAGTCAACTCCCTCTAAACTGAATTCTCGCGGGATATCAAAATTATTTCAAGTTAAAGAGTTTTGCAAAAGTTGATTTAGAGAGAAATAAATAAGTTTGGAAATTTGAGAGGAGTATACAACCAACATGGCGAAAAAATTCTTGTTAGAGGAAAATTCGATTTAGGGGGAGTTCTGCTTAGAGGACGTCGACTGTAGTTACATAAAATTGGTAGCCAATTATTATTATCTACAAGATTGATTATGAAAAATTTTTCCCTAAGCATGACGGTTAAGTAGTTATTGTGCTGAAAAGAGGGAATAAACTGAAAATCTTACAAAATACGAAATTTTAGCCTTTTTTGGGAGCTCCATAGCGCCGATTGAAGTGGTTGTACAAAAACTCTTTGTAAATCATATCTGTCGGAAATTTTATTGTCTACAAAGTTTCTATAAACTTTTTTCCGTAAAAATATACTGGAAAGAAGTTATATGCAAAAAACTGAAAAAAGAGCCAATTTTTTGTAGTTTTTCCAGGAATTTGAAGGGGGGGGAGGGGGCGTGGTTGTGGAATTTTGGAATTTTCATCTACTAACCATACCATAAAACATATCAAAAATTAAGAACTACCCGACCTTTTGTAGGGTAAAACCTCTCTATTTACTGGACTATTTGTTTAAGGCTTCTATTTTAGACATCTCTCAATCCTAATATGTTTTTTATCAGAATGTAGGCCCGTCAGCTATATATAAGTAATGAACAATTTTATCATTGAAAAAGTTTTTAAGACAATTCAAATGTCTTTCTTTTTATACTGAATGTTTTTTGAAAAATGTATACATTACATACATAGGCAGTATCGTCAGATCGTGCTGAAATTTAGCTCCCACATTTCTCTCCAAACACCAGCTAACAAAGTACATAGCTCTATTTTAACATAATATTTTGGTGGAAAATGTCACAAAAGACTGCTGTTCTCTGAATACAAATTTTACTCTACAATTTCAAAGAATTTTTTTTTTCAATATTTCAAGTAAATCCAATAAATAAAATGGGTTTCAAAATAGCTTTTTATGGCCTTTAGTCCTACAAATTGGCGTTTCGTTCGGCTTACTCACTTGAACTCATCAGTGACATAGTGAGGGCTTTGTCATACGCAATTTTTTTTAAGTTCAGTTCAACTTACATGAATTTTTCAACGAAAATCCACTGTAAACTATATCCAACAAGATTAGAATTCCTAATCATTAAGCTGGAAGTTTTTTGCCCGGGGCCAGGCATAGTTTCTATATCCAATTTGTAGGACTAAAGGCCATAAAAAGCTATTTTGAATCAATAATTTAACAAGTCCAATCCTTAATGCAAAGTCTTCTACTTGGCTGATTTATTTCAGTAGTATATAGAATTTGTATTATAAAACGTTCTTATAAAATGTTTTTTTTTTTCTAAATAATTCTCTCTTTCGATTTTCATTTTAATAAAGTATAAAGTCAACCTAAATCTCATGAATAAAATAAGCTGTACAAATTTAGCTTGAGAATAATGTGGCGAACAACTATTTCAATTACTTAATTTTGTAAGGCATCTTGGTGATGTACAGAAGAAAGGAAAATTAAATTGGATTTGCATACTGCTCAGCCAAAATACTAGGCAAAATTTTGGAGAGAATTTTGTATGGGAAAACATTTTACCGCGTTCTATAAAGATATTGGCAAAAACATCTTACTTATATTGGCTAAAACAACCATTTACAGCCACGCCATTTAGTTTGAATGATCCTATACCATTTCATGCAAACTTATTTTTTGCATCGGAAACACAGTTTTTAGAGTTATAAGCTCTAAAATTTCCGGGGGTCAGCTAAGCCCGAAAGGTATCAACAGAAGAGCTGTGGAAAAATGGTGACATTTGCTCTAGTTGTCAAATTCAATAGGATCCTTAATGATGGATTCTATCGATATCCTTAGCTCTCAGCTTAAAACAATAGCATGCTTTACTCAAAATTTTATCTGAAAAGGATTTTTCAAGTCAAATGGTAACATTTTTCACTAAATACAGACACCTACATATATCTGAATTTCGGCTTTCAATTTCTGAAAAAAATTATTAAATGAAAATATCAGGTGTTGTCCTTAAGCTGCTCAATTTTATTGAACATTTAAATTTACTGAACTAACCTTGTTTGTTTCGCCAAGTGCTCTACGGGCTTGAACAAAAACGCAGCATTTTTTTCGGCCAATTCCCTAGGGCCTAAATAAAAACACAGCTTGAGAAAACATTAGCTTACATATATGTAACGTTGTCAAGCCCCAACCTCATCGAATTTCTTTAAAACTTGGGAAAAAACACAGCCAATATGCATATTTTGCTAGCCCCATTCTCATTTTGTTCCAATAAATTCTCTTAGGGCTCGGAAAAACACATTTAAGGCGTTAATTGGTTAGCCCCAACTCTGCTTCTTATAAATGGGTTGGAATAAATAGAGCCTTTTTATATTCAAATTGCTCAGTCTCATCTTCGTTTTTTCATCTAATTACTTTGGGGGCTTAGAAAAACATGTTTTCATTAACATTTTTCAGCCCCAACCTTGTTTAAATAAAGTTTCCAAAAAACACAATTATTATATTTATGATTTTAGGGAACATTCTTTGTTTCATCAAGTGTTTTCAAAAATTTAAGGTTTGAAAACGAACACAAAATTGAAACATCGTAATTTATTGTGTTTTGCTATTAATTTTATTTTACTAATCGACTGTGGCGGGGGGGGGGGCTATAGCCCCTATAGCCCCCCCTCTGGATAATCGTGTTAGACGAAATTTGGTTTCACTCCACCCTAGATAAGCTCCTCGGATGACATATCATGGAATCCAAGACCATTTTAGTGTTTATAGTTCGCCCTGCCAGACCAATTCGAAATTCAAAGTTCAAAGTGAAAAACGATTTCTTTAAACAGTCTGACAGGGCACACTTTATACAGTAAAAAGATTTCAAAGCTGTCTGTCATTTGAGCTACAGCCTAAATGGCTAGATTTTCTTCAAACTTGATACATAGCGTTTTTTGGTCATTTCCCCCACACGTTTTTTTTTTCATTTTTTTTAGAAACAAAAATAACGGTAGGTACCTGCCATACAATTTTTTTAATAATATTGCATAATTGTATTTTGCTCAAAAACAGCTTCATAACTTTTCTTAAAAACAAAAACTCAATAAATTACTTTTATTTAAAGCTACCTTTGGGTGGGAAACCACTTTTCAAAAGAATGTTATTAATGGTCCTTCCCACAGAACCATTTTTTTAATTTTCGATTTTCTTCAAAACACTTACGTACTTATTATTTCAATTATTTTTTATACAAAGGCTTCCAAATAAGTATTGTGTACCAAAATTAAAAAAAAGATAGTTTTTGGAGTTTTTAAAAAGATTAAATTTTTTTTTTTTGAAAATCAAATATTTGGAAAACGATATGACCGATTGTTTTGAAACTCGATACTTATGAGTTTTTTCAACACTTTCTAAAATATTTTGCAAGAAAATTTACTTTTAGGCAGAAATAACGGTACTTTCCATACAAAGGTTAAAAACCGTTAGCTTATAGTGCGATCTACTACCAAAAATTATAAAATTTTACACTTAACAACTGTTTGTAGTAGGCTCATGTTTTTTTTATTTTGAATTTCCTCATTATCAGCTGAACAGGTTTAGATTAAATTTTTTAATTTAAAAATTTCAAATAAATTAATATTACATCTCAAAATTTTCAAAAAAGAAATTTTTTGAATTTTTTTCAAAATTCAATATCTCAAAAAATGGGTTGACAATTTTGTTTGAAAATGTTTTTTTATAAGCGCATAATTAAATACTTAATATTTGCATACCAAATTTTTTTTGTTTAAGGAATTCGACATATAAAAATTAATTTTTTAAGAAACTGCTGCAACAACGATTTAAAAATTTTTTCATATAATAATATTTAATTAAGAATTAAAATGAAGTTCTTTTTTTCATCTCAAACTATCGTTATTTCATGCTTTTATATACAATTTTCTTAAATCCCCTCTTAAAGTCCCTTGGAGATAAGAGCAAGTACGTGCAACCCAGTCGGACATTTTATTTGTTAATTATAAAGACCTGTCAATTTGTGCTCAAAAGGGCCCTTATCGAGCAAATTGAGGGGTAGTTTTGATTTTTTTCCTGCTCTATGTTTACGAGAGTGCAGAATTTGAATCTGAGGTTTGCGACTAAAATTTCGTGACGTAAAATGGAAAAAATGCAAAAATTTTGCAAAAATGCATTTTTTTTTAGAGTTTTTCACTTATTGCCCGAAAACGAAAACTATCAATTATTCGTAAATTTCGTCAAAGTGCAATTGAAAGTATAAATAATTTGCAACAAATCTCTGTTGAAGGTTTTTTCTTCTACGACAATTCATTTGGACTTAAGCGCTAGTTGAATATTGACCACCACTGTATTTACTGCGTTTCCGAAAATCCACTCGAAAACACTAGTTAAATACATTGTTTAGCAAACTTTGAATTTTTGACTTTAAAATGAACTAAAATATACTTTCTGATGATTTTTTGATTTGCTAAATTTGAATCTGGCTTCAGCTTTGCTGCATCAGGTCACGTTTTTGAGTATTTGAATCTTAAGTTATGAAAAAAAAAAAAAACAGATTTTCTATCAAAATTTGGGGTTATATTATTTCTAGTGGTAATTTTCGGCAATTAAGTTTGTATGGTCATTCTGAAGTATGAATATTTTTCTTCGAAGTTCCCTTTGAATTTTTCAAATACCTTCATTTTTCTTCGAGAAATCATTATGTAGTTGTTAGTTTTCGTCTTAAACTGCCTCTTATTCGAAAATATGCCAAATTCATAAATTTTAAATGAAGATTTTTTAATTTTGGTGGGGGCAGTACCAGCATTTATTGGGATTAATACATGCAAATTCTTAATCTAACTTAAAAATTCAAAACTTAAGCTAAGGTTAATGAGAGGGAGGGCGGTTCAGAAGCTGGAGTTTTAAGGATGGAGTATTGAGTATTGAGGTTAAAGTCGAAGGAGCACATGTCCGAATTAAGAGCCTGCAGCATACGAGAGTTAGGTTCGTTGGAGCCAAAAGAGGTTCGGTGGGTGGGTTGTATAAAAGATACGAGGATTACATTTATTACGAGGGTTAGTATTAAAAGAGATGAAATTGTAGAGTGAAATATGCAGTCAACGGAACCGGAGAGTAGTCGATGAATGAAGAGAATGTCTGATACTTTTCTTCATTCTTCCAACGAATTCAAGTTGATTAGCTTAAGGTGGTCTAGATAGGGAGGCAGAATCAGAGGATTGTTCCATAATAGACCTTGAAGAGCAAAGCGTAGGAAACGAAGCTGGATAATCTCGATTCTGGAAATGTGGGTAAGTTGGTAAGGGGACTAAACTTGAGAGGCGTATTCTAGGAGTGGACGAACAAATGATATGTATAAGGACCGGGCTACATAGGGATTTGAGAATTCCTTGGATCATCTTTTGACGAAGCCGAGCACTGAGTTTGCTTTGAGAATGATATCGTCTAAGTGAGTGAGAAAATTAAACTCTGGGTCACATAAAATGTCAAGGTCAAGAATATTATCAACGGTGGGCATAGATTGATTATGGAACAGGTAGACACGGGGAGGAGATACGTTTGCGTGAAAAAGTAATTGATTGGCATTTGGTGACGTTTAGCTCGAAGCAATTTTTTATACACCAAACCGAAAAACTGTCAAGATCCTGTTGAATAAGGGAAGAGTCATGTGTTGAGGAAATGGTCTCAAAAACTTGCTATCATCGGTGTACAGAGAGATAGAAGAATGTTTGATTAACCTTTCAATATCGTTAATAGCGAGATTAAATAAAAGTGGGCCTACGTGGCTGCCTTGGGGGACACCGGAGGTAGCTAACAAAGGGCAAGAGGTGACAGATCAAAATAGAAAGATCTAAATAGAAAGAATAAGCCTATGAGAAATTTTGTCCAAGCCCTTGCTGAAATCAGTTAAGATAACATCGACTTCTGCTTAGAGCGAAATAGGAATGGATTATGTGCTGAAAGGGCTAAGCAAATAAATGATGCAGGTAATAAATCGCGACAGCAATTCTTAACTTCCGAAAACTATTTTGGAATTTTTAAATTTTTGCATTTAAATATTTGAGTTTTGTGAATGGAATTTTACAAAAAGAAACATTTTTCCAGTTTTCTTCGGACAACTTGCTCTTAGAAGATGCCACTTTTTAATTTTTAAAGTTCCATAAGTTCCCATAAGCAAAAGGATGCCTTTTACGTAATTTGTGTCTGCAGAGGATAAAATCGCAATTAAATACTTTTACTTTTCTAAAAAAAAAAAACCTACCAAAAAATCCCCTAAATCTTTTTTGATTTGTATTTATGATAATAAAATTGTATTCCAAAGCTTTATTCTTCAAAACCAAGGGTAGATTGAAATTGATATACACACATAACAATGGAATGGGCTTGTCTAGGTTTTAAATACGTCTTGTTTATAACACCTTTCTAGGCTAAAACCCCAATTACCATAGGTGTGTAACCCTGGTATTTGCGAATTTTATTTTCCTATCAATCAAAAAATAAAAAGTTATTTACTAAAACATGACTCATTGTGAGTGGAATAAAAAACATTCATAGATTCAACAGTTTTTTTTAGATAAAGATACATACAAAGCATTGTTATCAACTGAGTTGATAAGATATCATCTGAGATTCTGAATGGTGAAAATAATAAAATGCTTAACTGGGTCGCACTTATTTGCTCTTATAGCACTTCAAGGCTTTGTGTAATTACATAGCTATGAGAAGTTAAAAGTTTGAAAAAAGTCAAAAGAACTTGTGCAGATATCTAATCAAAATCACCCTTTTTGGAGAAAATTAGAAAAAAAAAAAACCGTTGCGGTTTAGCTTCCCATTTAAGATGAGTCTAAACCCACTTTCTTTAGATTTCCATTATCATCGTGTTTTATTTGATTTAAGCCTCAAGCATTTTTTGTATGAAACCAATACAGGCCTTATACCTAGAGCAAGTAAAAATCCATATCTTTATAGATACGCGGAATAAATTTCGAAAGAATTGATAAGAGTTTCCCCTTAATGATAATTATAAGCCAACACAATAAGCTTTAGGGTGTTTTAGTCTTTTGAAAATATTTCAAGTCTTCGCTTCGATTTTTTTTTCAACTAAAAAAATAAAAATAATACACTAAGCAACATGGATAAAAATGGACCCCCACCAGCTTATTCATCAGCTCAATCCGGTTGGACCCAACCTCAACGACCACCTGGATGGACTCCAGCACAGACCTATCAACCAGAATACAATCAACCAGCACCAATACCTGCAGTAATAATTGCAAGTCAGCCAACTCATGTGCAGTATTCGGCACCAGTTGGACCAACACCTTCAAGAGTCATATGTCCATCATGCAGAGCTGATGTACAAACTCGAATGCAACACGAACCTACAACACAAACTCATCTAATGGCATTGTGTCTTTTTTGTTTTCTGTGAGTTTTTACGAGTATATTGCCCGTTTTGTGTTTTGTGAGATTTATTGTGAACTTTCAGTAATATTTTAGAAAATTTGGATTAATTTCTTCATTTTCTTAATTTTTAAAGGCTTTTCAAAAGCCCTTCACTATACACTACACACTTATATGGAAGAGTGACTTCTCGAAAGGGGATATAAACGTGCTGAGTAATTTTTCGGAAAATTAGTAAAACCAATTACATATTTAACGTCATTTGATGACAAAAACGTGTAAAAAAATTACTAACTAAATTGTGTTATTCAAGTCAGCAAAAATATGCGTGAAAGAGAAAGATATAGGTTAATAACATGCGCATTATCATACTTTAAATAGAACTGATAGCGATTATGGCATATATTTTTTTTTTTAAACAAAGACTCTTCTATAAGTAGATAAAACCAATGTTTACCAAACCTTATTCAATTATGGGTTTACACCCAACATCTTTTGAAATCATTTTTTGATTTGTACATAACTACTGTCAATCATAATCTAGGTTATGTAAGCTTTCTAAAAACACCCATATCGACGTAATCGGTTCTAAAGTTTCGGCACCGATAGCCCCTATTAAATACCTTTAAGAACATTTTTCCAAAAAATTTTATGTGTTTGCATGCTTTTTTGATCTGAAAACTTTTTTTTTTTACTTAAACTACTTAAATAGAAGTTTGGCCTGCCTCAGCTTAGGGAGTTTCTTCCAGATTTTTGATCTTTTTTCCCCTCTGCTGTTTTTGATTTTGTTCTTTATCAAGTTTTTTCTTATTCCGCAATAAGACTCTGGCCCCGTTATGATGGGTGTCATTGCTCCAATTTTTGCTAAGGAGTCTGCCTCGTTATTGCTCTGTGTGCCAAGGAAGCCAGGTACCCAGTGAAGTGTGACATAGTGATGGTTGTTCTTGCCCAGCAGGTTTAGCCTTTCCACACACTCCACCAGTTTAGAGCTAATGCTGTATGACCTTAGTAGTCTGGGCGCGATCCTGCTATCTGACATGGTTTTTTTCGAGATTATTTCTTTCTGCACATTTCTCTATGGCATTAGTTTCTGCCTGAAAAATGCTAAGTAGGCTGTGGCCCATCGGTATGGAAAGTTTGGTTCTAGGCCCAAGGATTCCAGCACTAGTCCCTTCAGACGTTCTCAATCCATCACTTTACCATTCTGATGGCATTTGCTTTAAGAGTATAGTTTACATTTTCGTCCATCCACTCATTTTTGCTACTTAGCTCCGTACGAAAGTTCTCTACGTAGTTATACTTTTTAATCATGCCATCTCGAGATGGATTGACTCTGTGGACCTGTAAATCGAGTTCCTTTCCCTGAGAGTAATGATTTTCCCCGTCCCAGTCCCTACTTTGTGAATCTCATGATGGCTCTCTTAGCAGCACTATCAATGGTCACGTGAAGTTAGGTCAAGTTTAAAATAATTTCATGCATAAGAGCCTCTGTACCTTTTCTAGTAAATTCCTAGTTGTAGTACATAAGTTCGGTTCTTTTCTTCCATACAACCGCCCCAATGATAGCTCTTACCATCATGGTGTATCCTTCTTCTACACAAAAGTTTTTTTTATTCGATTTTCTCATCGGCCGACGGCTATAATGAATCCAATACAAACTTTAATGGAAAAGCTCTTCTAAAATTTTAATAGAATTGCGCATCAAAATTTTGAAAAAAAAAAAATAATGTTATTTTCTTTTTTATGAAAAATCAATATTTCAAAAACGGATTGATGAATTTTCTTGAAACTAGGTTTCTGAAAGGTACATCACAATAGCACCGTCACAATGGTAATTCAAAAACTAATGATGCAATAGTTAGGTGTTTTAGTTAAGTGCTCATTCAGTGCTGCAATCTTGACTTGAAAATATATCCCAAAAGTGCATTCAAAAAACTTGAAACTTACCTAAAAATTATTGTACAGAAAAAAATCTAGTTTCAAATTAAAGACATCTCCAAATGCTTTTCAAAAACGTGCCTTCAACTTTTACATAGGAGCACTTTAGAACACCTCTACTCATAAGATTTTAGAATCTCCATTTTGACCCCTAAGAGTTAAATGGATTGAAGTAAAAACATGAACTGTGACTTATTGCAGCCTCCTCGATGACACTTTAAGGCGCCAGTTATAGCTATCATTGAAACTCATCATTGAAAATTTTAATGATTAATTTTGAGACGCTTAGGAAGTGAAATCGTTTATTTTTTTGATGGAGAAATAAACCTTAAGACTTATTTAATATATCAAGCCAAAAAAATAGTTCAAATAGGCCCAACTTTCCACATAAAAGACTTTTCTTATTTCAATGACTGAACTACCTTACCAATGATCATTGAAAGATTAAAAGTCAATTTTTGTGGAAGGTTGGGCTGGTTTGAACTTTTTCTTTGGACGTTTTTGTTATTTTTCTCTAACAAAACAAGTTAAATTTGAGAAAAATAAAATATAATAGTTGGAAATTTTCTTCTGTAAGAATTTCAAAAATTGGTACCCTTTATAAGTCAAATTCAAAATTCAACTAAGAAAAAAACGATGTTCCCTGGTACTCCCTGGTTGGACTTTTAGAACATATTTTATTCAAATACAAAAATTAGCTGCTAATACCTGTCCTACGAACCTTCAAAATACTAATCTGTATCTTTAGACCCCCAAAAATAAAAAAATTCTTGAATGAAGCCTTTTTTATGGGATTTCAAATCTTTGCCCTACATTTTTGTCAAAAACGCCCCCAAAAGTGGGAGTGGAAAAAAGTTTTATTTGTAAAAATTATTACAAAAATACACTGTCTATAACTTTTTTAAGGAAAACATCCCTCGTTTACATGAAGCTGTGCAGTTGGATGATCTTTTTTAAAAAGTGGGGGTGTCAGAGGGTGGAAATTGTCTCTGATGTTATTCTTTATCATTCCTGAAATTTTTATAAAAATCTGTTAACTGCTTCAGATTTTATAAATTAAAGACCGCCTCTTCATGCATCAACTTAAACCACGTTTGCCAAGTTAAGCCACTGGCTATAATTATAAATCAGTTGCAATTGGCCTTTGAGCTATCCCACTTGCACTTGTTGTTTTCTAAAGCTTAATTTTATGGCTTTAATTACATACCAATTTCCAAAGAAATACACTTTAATTTATTTAAGATTTAGCATTGTACCATTGAACTTAAATATACAACCAAAAACATATGTTAACACTACCTAAATATACTATATTTGAAATTAAAACCAATCTCATCAAATTGCTTTTTCTAAGAATTTTTCTTTTTTCACTGGCATCAGCTGCTTTGAAATAAATTGTCCTGACTCATATAGATTCTTTTTAACAAGTACAACAAAAAATGTCTCAAAAGATTGAAAATAAAATGATCAACCAGGTCGCATGCATTCGCTTGTTAAATTTCAATTTTTTTGTGCGAAATTATACAACAATTTTGTGGGGTTAAACCCAAACTAACTCCTGAAATTATTAGCTCTAAATGTATTGATATATCTGACTGAATTTGTCAGTTGCTCGCAAAAGGCAGTACCTACCACGGATAAAACATTTCTGTTTTTTTTTAGTAGTCCAACAACAGTCCAACGCACTAACCATTGTGTTAGGAGGTAATACTTTCATTTGAGAGTATTTTCACTATAAAACTCTCGATGAAGACTTTCGGATAGCAGCCTCCTCCTCTGTTAGTGTCCACTTGCAAGTTTTACTCTCAAAACCAGCTTGAGAGTTGCTTTCCATCTTTTTACTCTCAAATGGATACGTACCTATTAAGAGTTGCATGTTAGAATTTGGAGAGTTAATTTTCTGAGAAACCACTCCGAAAATAGCTTAAGCTCAATCATGACTTGTAATTTGTCAAAACAGGATCATAATGTTATAGGGCTGATTTAAATATCGGGTTTGTTTTTTTTTTGTTAATCCAAGAGCTACCCCATAGTACCTTTATCGCAAATGACAAATATAGTAATATTATAAACCTCTTTTATGTACCATACGTATGTTAAGCTTGCGGTTTATAAATATCAATGAAACCATTTCCGGTAAAAAATCTATATAAACATTCTTGTCTTAAGATAAACAATATCTTTTCTCAACCGAAATAATTTTAATAAAACAAAAAAAAATTCCAGATACATTGTTTATGTTTTAAGGATAAGCCATGATAAACTATAAAAATACACATACATATACCTACCTATATGCATATTGCTGCCCGAACAGTTAAGATTGATGTGTATATAGACATGCTGTTCGCAAGGCAGACTCACATTTTACTTATTGAATTACACTTGATAAGCATTTTTTATCGGTGGCGCACTGCGACAGCCGGCCGGCCGGCCGGCTATACACTTCGTGAAGCTGAATTCGTTTTTTTTGTTTACTAAAATATACATATACTTTCTATATGCACTTTTTGAATTTTAATACATCGAAATAAAAATGACATTTCGTCTCCTTTAGACAGTGTAATGAACTACAGCCTTAGCCGATTAGTGGAGACAACTATTTTGTCATATTCGCAGACTAATCTACCTATCCATACTCATTAGGGTGTCCGTTATTTCCCAAAAGCTTTTCTAAATATCAGACACCCCCAGATCAAAAGTTTATACCCAAACAAAAAGTATTTGGCCAAAAAAAATTTTGTCCGAGGTCATTTACACGTGGCTCTAAGCCCATACTTTCCCCCTACAAATTTGAATGGGATTTTCGCTCTTTTCACGTTTTATTTTTTTTTTCTTTCGAATTGCTGAAGGTATTCTATATTTTTTTGTTGATTTCTGTTCTTTAGTAATTCCTTTAAAAGACCTCAATTCATTTTAATATTTTTAACTTTCTATAAGCACACTATTTGGCAATGGACTTTCCAGTCACCAAGACTTGTACAAAATTGCAATTTTTCGAGAATTCAATCTTAAGGACTTTAATTAAAAGTCTGCATTCTTTACATTCTTTTTTGAGAATGCGACTTCAAAAAATACAGTCGGCATTCTTTTTTCGTTAAAAAGATTGCAATCATTTTTGTTTCCAATCTTTTGTCACCATCAACTGATTGCAATCTATTGAGACTTCATGCATTCTTTGCATTATTTTTGCATTCTTTTGAAGTCTTTTGAATTGTTTTTCATCCTTTGAATATTTTGCGTTCTTTTGAAGTCTTGAATTCTTTGCATTCTTTGAATTTTTGCATTGAAGTCTTTTCAATTCTTTTGAATTCTTTGAATTCATTGTATTCTCTCTCACTTTCCATAATACCAACATGCGCTCTTAGATTTAGTATTGTGGAGGGCAAAAAAAAAAAAAATGCAATGAATTCAAAAGAATTCAAAAGACTTCAAAACAATGCAAAAATTCAAAGAATGCAAAAGACTTCAAAAGAATTCAAGACTTCTAAGGAATGCAAAAAATTCAAAGTATGCAGAAGAATTCAAAAGACTTCAAAAGAATGCAAAAAGAATCAGTTCATGGTGACAAAAGATTGGAAACAAAAAGATTGCAATCTTTTAAGAAAAAAAAAATGGCGACTGCATTTTTTGAAGTCGCATTTTTAAAAAAGAATTTTAAGAATGCAATCTCTTTGTTGAATTTAATTAGAGATTTATATAGACTGCATTCGCGTAGATCGCAATCTTGTACATCTCTGCCGGTGAGTATTGCTTATGTCAAAATCAAGATAATTTCTTTTAAAAACCTTGATTTGGATTTATTTCAATTATTTGCCTTTTTTTTATACTTAGGTATCTATATTTTTCTTCGGCTATAAGTGATTGCTATAAAATCCAAAATTTAGCTTGTTACAATATTAGCTGTGATCTTAAATCCTAGTTCGACTGTATTAATCAATCATAATTGTTAAAATGATATTTATACACAAATTTTGTTTATTTTTATATTTTTATATTTTTGTATGTGTAGACTTGTCACATGTGTTAGTTTCCCATAATATTTATACAAACCACAATAACACTCACAATTAACCTCTGATTTATAAGCTTGAAAGAAGATTTAAATTAACAAACAAAAAAATTGGTATCCACACTGCTGTAATATGAAATGCATATGTAATACAATGAGCAATCTCCTTTTATATACGATAAGACAATAATTCTATGAGAATGTAAATAATTATAGATGTTGACAAAAAATAACCCAACTATACTCGTTCGTAAGTGTTAGTCGTCGGAAATCCCTTGTCGCGATCGGTACACAATTTTAAGAAACTTTTGAAATTATATAAAAATATAAACAAAAAAATGGCTCAACAACAACCAAGCGTGCAATTAAATGGTTGGAGTCCACCTGAATTTAATCAGCACCAACAGCAACCAGTTGTTTTTGTTAATCAACCGCAACCGGTGCAAGTCTCACCAGTTGGTCCAAATTCAGCAAGACTAACTTGCCCATCGTGCAAAGCTAGTATTAAAACTCGAGTTAAACATAGTGCTACATCAAACACGCATTGTTGGGCTATAGGCTTATGCATTTGTCTGTGAGTTTTTTTATTTAATAAATTATTATATTTAAATATCAAAATTCAAAAATTCAGTGAATAATTGCTATCGAATGTTAATGCAAGATTTTGAAAATAAAACTCATTTAAAGGCGATAAACAAGATGTATAAACAACTTTAAGTGAATTGCGTTGTTTTTTTTACATTATTTGCCAAAATGCTCTTTAATTTCCGGTAGAAAAAAAGAATCCACTGAATAAAAAATGATTTTTGTAACTGTTTGATAATCAAATTTTGTGCAAGTTTTATGTTTTCAAATTGTCTCTCATATTTAAGTTTTGAATTCGTTTTTTGATATACTTAGCACCAATATTTTATAACACATCATTGATAACCCAACAAAAAACTCTTAAAGGCTTATATCAGATTAATCTCCTTTGATTCTTATTATTTACAAAATGACACCAATCACGTCACGTTGGAACAAAATTATGAAAGAAGTATAAATCTGTTTATGCAATTTAGGAAATAAACCAAGAATGTGTTTCCCATGGGATTAACTGATATTTTTAAGCCAGAGGCTTTCAAACAGAACCCTTTACACGTTTCGATAGCGTTACTTTTTAGTTACTACGTACTAAGAGAGCCTGTACCAAAATTGAGACAATTATTTTAATCACAAAAATCACAGTGGAATGTTGTTTTTCTAATCGTAAGAAGCCTGGGGCATATAATTAACGTCTGCCAAGTGAAACAAAACGGTGTGAACGAATCAATTTCATAACTAAATAAGCAAATATTAACCAGGTGACTTTGTTAGTTAGTCATGCATTGATTTAAAACATTGGATAAGTTAAACATCAAGGTTCAGTCATTTGGTAAATGAGCCGTCAAATTTTGTATGAGAAATTATTTCCACAAGTTGGTTAAAGTTCCAAGGAATTTTTTTGCGGAAAATTAACCAAATTTGTTTGGTAAACTTAACCAAACATTATGTCACTGTGAGTTTTTGAATTAAACGTGTTCAGAAGTATGATATATTAAAAATATCTCAGAGAACTTCTATAACTATTGAATCGAGATTGGTTGTCAATTAAGAAAGCTACATTTCATAAATTTAGAGCCCACATCGTTTTGTAGTCCAATTCCTCAAAGGAAAAAATTTCGTCTACGAACATTTGTGCGTATTTTAGGACACAATGCAAAAAATCTGAGTAAAAAACGTCACAAAAAGAATTTTTCCTCCAGTGAAATATAAACAATTTTCTTTTAAGGAAAAAGTTCCAAAAACTGCGTTTTCATTCAGTATATTTTGCTAAATAATAAATTAATAATTTGTTTTAACGAATAACAAAAGAATTTAAATTTAATGGTAACTTTAATTTTAGCCTAAAAATGATTTTGAAATTGGTTTGATGATTTTGTCAAAATTGCTGAACACAAAATAAGATAACAAATGACCCTTTATATAAATTCCTTTTAACCAAAATAAATAAATCGAATATTGACAGAAGTTTAAGTTTTCAATTTGATACACCTAAGAAACCCAGGGGCCTCTGAATCTTTTAACTTTATATGTGTACAATTTCAAAGGTCACTAAATGGTCATAAAAAAGTCAGCTAGTTTCAGTAGTTGGTCAGGTATAGATTTCTTTTAGGAATTTCAAAAAAAAAAATCCATTCCATAGAATGACTTAGTTGACCTCTCATAATGATTCAGTGGCCTTTAGGATGACAAGTTTATGATTTAATGTGAAAACCCATACACAAAGGTGCCAAAAACTACTATGATATTAATAAAGCTTTGAAAATTTATTGAAAAACTTTTTTATACTTGTACTTGTTTTCTAAGATATTATAAATATTATAGCAACAATTTTTTGAAATGACCTTGATTAGCCTTTAAAAAAACTTTTAAAATTCATTAAAACAAAATACATCGCCAACCGATTACTGAAACTTGTAGACCTCTTATCACAATCTATATAGTGGCCTCTCTGGTTGGGTAAGAAATCTTGAAAATTTAATTATAACGTTAAAAAATCTTGCAGTTTCAAAATCCCACCACAATACGGTACTAACAAAATCTCCCAAGCTTAAATTTCACAGATTAAAATCTCGCAAAATATCGCAGAAAATACATTTTTTAATCAAAATTTTGCAAGTCTTGCGTGAGATTCCCAATATTGAAGATTCGTCTTCGAGTTTAATTTTTTTTATCAGTTCGAAACTTGGAGCAAATGTTACTGGAAATGCCAGATTTTTCTATTGGAGAATTTAATTTTCTAGATTTCGGTTCATTTGCGAAATTTTTTCTTGCGAAATGTTAATGCGAAATTATTAAAAATGGGATTTTTTAATTTTGAGATTATTGAGAAAAAATGTGAGACCTCTGTTATTCTAGATTTTGGTTTGTGTTATTTTGTAAGGTTTCTGGCTTTTCAGATGTTACACATTTTTTTTGGAATATCTTATGAACAGGTGCCAAAAATCGTGGGTGACATTGAAAAACAAATTTCGGAAGCAAATTCATTTCGATTTCAATTACCATCCTATTATTCTTCGATTTGCCGGATGATTTGATTACTTGCACTCACCGCCGCCGCGCCCTAGCAACTTGACAGAAGCTATTGGGAATTCAACTTTTTTTTTATGGCGACATACCACTGTTTTGTGCAGGGGATGTCATTAAAGAATGAAGTAAGTTACTTCAGTACCTTCGTGTTACGATACAAAAGAGAAAAGAAGATTTTTTAAGGGCTTAGGTTTTAAGGCCAAAAATTACGGTTCTTAAACTACATATTCGCAATAAAAAATTAATTTTGCAGTGCAATACCATGAATTTTGAAGAACGTAATGGATGCACTGGGGTCCTCTCCCACAGATACAGCTTCGGTGTTTTTCCGCGTTGAGCTCGTCTTCCTTGTATACCTTTAGGGAGATCGTATCAAACCCATGCCTTATCATGCCTTTGGTTTGTGCCAAGGCGGCAAGAGAATTCTTATTTATCACGATAATCGCGGTTTTATAAAGATACCTTGCCTCCTCGGGCTTTGCGACCTTCCAGTCATGAGTCGGTAATGAGGGGTTGTTAAGCTTGAGTATGTGGAGTATTTCCTCCATGCAAGATGGCTCGGCTGGTATCCATATGCGGACTCTAGGTCTGCACGGGATGTCTTCCCTTGCAACAACTTTGAGCTTCGCACCTGGCCACACCCCGCCTTACCTGCTGACAGCAAGCTTATATACAGATCGCAAGACCTCTGATCCTCATAGACAATGAGTTTGACATGCCCTTGATGCCAAACACTAACGCAGGGGAGAGGAGGTGGTCCTGGTTTTTCATTTCATTCTGCTCAAGAAGCCTGCCGAGAGTTTCAGTCTTACCACCTGCCATTGATCAGGCGAGATCATGCCATCAATATTGCTCCAGTTGATAACCGCAACTACCATCTTGTTTTTAAGAGTGTCGCTATAAGATCTAGATACTCCGCCAATGGATAGTGCAAGCGTTATGCACTTTGCGACTGCGAAGTTTGGACAGCAGGATGGGTCCATTTCATCCTGGCGTTCTGCTCCGGCTTCCTTTCAACCTCCAGTTTATTACCGAAGATCTTGAGGATCCTAGCAGCTGACCGCCTGACCCTATAGCTGCCCTTCGACAGCCTGTTTCGTCTGCTCTCACACGGGAGAATACCCACCGTTGTTCAAAACCCTGGCACCACCCCGCTGGGCTCCCCCTCGAGATATACTCGGGAGAGCTACATTCTCTCTAGTAGTGGTAGGATCGTTATTCAATACCCCTCACTACTGAAACTAGTTAGTGCTACCGCCTAACTTCTCTTGCTGAGATTAGTATCAGATGGGGGGGGGCATGACTTGCCTCAACCATCCCACTGACACCGACCTCAGGAGTAACGGCAAATAGCTTTGGCGCCGCCGTGATGCTGCCCAGTTTCGAAGGAGAACCGGTCTCACCATCCACTTTTGTTTTTGTTTTCTTGTTTGTTTGATTAGACATTAAAATTATTAAAATTTTGGACCCACGAGAAGCGAACAAAAGGTGGTCACTCTACACAGGGATTCGAGTATGTAGAGAAGGCAAGCTTATCCGAAAGGTGTCAAAATTCGGGTACTCCGTTAACGACTGAGCTAGTATTATTAATTGGGCCCCCAGCCAGTCTGATCATCAGCACGCGTCACCTTAGATCCAGCCCAATAGGAAAGTTGGAGTGGCTGAGGAAGGGAATATTATAAGATAAGAGTGGCAGACAGCTATTCGCCATTCTGTCAAGAAAAGGAATAATGTGCTTAGGAAAACACGTCGAACAGCAATACGCTGCCGTACCGACATGGGGGAGACCTCGTTGAACAGCTTTTTCACCGTACCACCGGGGGCGATAACGTTTTTCAGGCTGTTGCGGATGCGGTTTTTGGGAATAGTCCACTCTACTATTTTGAAATCCCAAAAGAGTCTTTTCGATTTCACTCGGCAAACAGTGATGTGCAGAATGAAAATTAGAATTTAATTTTTCGTTTTTGTAAGGAATTTTTCGTTTCACATCAGCAACTTACTTGGCTGCTTATAAAGGTACGCTACGCTGGTGATTCGAATTGAATACTTTCATACAAAAATGACACAAAAACGAATCATAAACTAAAAAATTTAGTTCTATAGTTTCCTACTCTTTGCAGTGTACGTTGTTCAAGGAACGAAAATGATAATAATTGTAGTAGATTATTTGGAAATGTCTATAATCTCTTGCATGCTTATCGATTTTTCTAAAAATTATTTTTATAAAATAAACTAAAAGACAAGCAATAAAAAATCTATCAATGCACATAAATCGAAATCTTATCTAATCATTTACGATAAGCGACAATACTCTATGAGAATATAAATAATAGAATGTTGAAAAATAACCCAGCACCTTGAAAATGTTAGTCTTTGGAAATAATTTATCGTAGTCGGAACGATTTCAAGAACAATTATAATTATAACAAAAATAAAAAAAAAATGTCCCAACAATCGAATGTGCAATCAAATGGTTGGACTCCACCTGAATATTATCAGCAGGAACAGCAGCCAGTTGTTTATGTTAACCAACCGCAACCGATGCAATTTACTGCAGTTGGTCCAAATTCAATGAGAATATTTTGTCCATCGTGCAAAGCCAATATTAAAACTCAAGTTAAACATAGTGCTACTTCACGCACGCATGGTTGGGCTGCCTGTTTATGCATTTTTCTGTGAGTTTTTGTTTTGTTTTTATTTGTATGGTTACAATATTTTGGTGTTAAAACTAAGTAGTTTGATTCTAATATCTAAGGATACGATGACCTTTGATTAAAACGCAATGAATTTAATAATAAAAACTAAATTTAAAATTGTATTCTAGCCCCCATATTAATAAACGTCGGACAATAACGTGCTAGCGTTTATAAATTACTTGTTAACTTTTAATTCTTAATAACAAAATGTTTAATAGTATATGAAGCTTGTTAACGTACGGATAACTTCTTGACACGTGTGATAGGACCGTTTACTACTACAAATGTGTAATAGTATGTGACGCGTGTTAACGTGTGGATAATTTCTAGGCACATACACGCACACGTGTGATAGGATCGTTTACTACTAAAAATACGAAAAAGTATGTGACGCGTGTGCAGATAATTTCTTACAACATACACGCACACGTGTGATAGGATCATTTTCTTCTACCAGTATACACTTCGTACAGAGTGCATGCATGTGTCACAACATCTTTTAGAAAATCACTTCAATTTGATGAAGTGTTGAATATGGTGAATACTGGAAAGATATCATATCTTTTTTAATAAGAAAAGTTATCAAACGGACAAGATCTCTATCCGTGTGCCAGTTAACACGTGTGTTAAGGGGGGGTGGGGTACCAATTTTTCTTATTAATAGGTACTGATGTACCTGCCGAGATTTTAAAAAACGGTCACTTAATAACCATTTAACTTAAAAATAACTTTTTCGGTTGCGATTACAAGTGGTTTTGTCATTTGTTGCAAGGGCATTGGTCTCTTCGTCACCGTTTATACGTGGTTTTTTTCATTTGTGACCCCATTTCCATCTGCTTGGGGTCTCGCCGTATGCATTTACACGAGGTTTTCTCATTTTTGGCTATAGTTTCATCTCGTTATTGTCTTATTTGAAAAATTTGCTTAAATGGATCTTTTAAAGATAGTCAACAGGTTTCTTGGCTAGCTTCGCGGGTTCTCATCTAGATTTTTACTTCTTTTTTGGCTCCTCTCACACAATTCCATTATCCCCCGCTAGAGGTATGTTCGTTCGGCAGGCAGGTGTCAACAGTTTCCTTGGACCAGTTAGGCATCGTTGCCAGTAGCTTGAAAAATGAAGCTAAAATGGAACTCTAGGTAGAAAGTATAACAGTCGGCCATTGGTGAGACAAAAGCGAGACTATTGCGAGAAAACATCTAAACAGATGGCCGTGTAAATGAGCACGGTGAGTTTACAGAAAGACGAACACAATGAAACTGAAAACCACGTTTGGAATAGTTTACAGGTTTTTATCTCATTTTGATCTGTTTGAAAAAATAAATTTGAAAAAAGAAGAACTTTGGCGAGACTATAGCGAGACCAAAACGAGATGAAGGCAAAACATGCTCAATCCCAAAAATCAGATGTAAATGTCGCGGCGAGACCAGAGCCGTGAAAACCATGACATAGATAGTCGTGTAAATGGGCATGGCGAGACCAAAGCGAGATTAACACAATGAGCACGGCGAGAACGTTTGGACGACCACAGTGGCGTCATCAAAACTCTATACCTGTCCAGAACTTAAAATTAATTCGTTGATGAGGACTGCAGTCTACTGAGCTCTGAAATCTGAATTCTGATTCTGAGAAGAGCTGATGCAAAGCACCGACTATTTTGGTGTTGAATCTAAGCTTGACAAAATATATTTAGCATATCTTTATTTGAGTCAATAGTATCTACATTATGTTTAACACTTTCGACGCAATCAAAGTTGGACTGAACAGCTTATGTACTTTTGAAACTGGCTTCTTTTTCTTTGTGCCATTAGTTTTCTTTGTTTTTGCACTACTCCAATCCGTAAACTTCATTCATTTTATTATTCAGTACCTAACTTACTTCTCTCTCTTCCCTTTCTTGCATATGTGAATAACTCACATAAGTTTATTCTTTTTCTTGAGAACCATAATTTTGCTGGTTTTTCATACAAAACTCATCTTGTCAGTACCTTTCACTCGATTACCTTCCCCACTTAACTGCCCTTTATTTTGTGAACTTTTTTGAAATTTTGCTGAAAATACATTTTAAGAAGCCCGTTGAAATCGGTTCTAAAGAAAACCCTACATTGTTAGCACACTTTCAAGTGTGATATTTTTTTTCGGTTTATTAAATATTACACTTAATTTTGTTTTTCTTTTTTAGATAAGAGATAAGTATTTCTAAGCACTTAAGTTGGGTTTTTAAAAGTACCCAAGTACAGTGCGCGTCACTTGTTCGAGGCCAATACTTTCAAAATCGTTTTTTTCGCAATAAATAAAAATTTGGAAGAAATATTTTTCCAATAAAAAGAGTCAACTAGGAAAATCTGTCGGAATTTTCCAAATGGTATTACTTACTCACTTATTCAAGGTGGCGCTACAGTCCAAGGTGGACCAGGGCCTCAAACAACAAGCTTCTTCCAACCGGCTTGGTTTCTAGCTGTCTCCAGTTGAGGTCCTCTTCCACTTGCGTGTGCCACCTTTTACGCTGTCCACCTTTATTGTGCTGTCCCACGGGGTTATACTCAAAGACTTTCCAGGCCGGAGTATTGATGTCCATTCACTCTAGGTGACCCAGCCATTTCGGTCGTTGGCTTTTCACTTTTGTGGCTAGGTTGTTGTGGCTTTGTTGTTGTATCTTCTTCTCCATTCCCCATCTATGCAGACGGGACCAAAAATCACCCGGAGAGTTATCCTCTCAAAACAGCCTAACGCATTCTCATTCACCGTTGACAGTGTCCATGCCTCTGAAACATATATCGGGACCGGGATGATAAGCGCCTTATATAGGGACAGCTAAGTTGCTCGACAGAGGGCTTTGCTTCTTAGGAGACTGATGCCTCTGTAAATGGTGCAGTCCAGAGGATCACCTTTCTTCAGGACCAGGCAAACAATGCTGAGGCTTCATTCATCGGGCATGCTTTCGTCCGACCAGTTTTTTGCAGATGAGCTGGTGTGCATGCTCTTGACCATTTCATCGCCAGCCACTTTGAAGAGCTCGACCGCAAGGCCATCATCGCCAGTAGCTTTTTTGGACTTAAGTTTAGATATTGCGATCTTAACTTCGTCGAGCTCGGGTGGACGGAATTGGTGGCCTACGTCTTCCAGTTTGAGTGGTGCAATCTGCATGGTAACGGAATTCTGTTTGTCATCGCCGTAATATAGTTTACAGAAATGATTTTTTGATTGCAATTCTACCATGATGTTCCCCTTATCATCATTGCAGGCTTTTGCTTTGGTTCAGGCCTTGAAACCCTTGAAGTTGTTTTAACTTTTTGGTAAAACTTCACAACTTCATTTCTGCAATAGCATCCCTCGAATTCCTCGATCACGCGCTTCTCATGGCATTTCTTTTTCCTTCTTAGAAGCTTGTGTTCCTATCTCCTCTTCTGTTCGTAGAGCTCACGAGCAGCTCTGGTCCTTCTGTGCAGCACCGCCTTGTATGCCTGTTGCTTGACTGCATGTACTTGCCGGCATTATTCTTCAAACCAGGGGTTTCACTATGGTGGTCGTGCGAGGTGGCATCTCTGATGACTTCCTGGTAATTTTTCACTTGTTCTCGATACTTGTATTTGGCAGCAAAGGACTATTTAAGAGGCGATTTCCTTCGACTGTAGCCGTCTGACGTCGAATTTCCCCACAGTATTTCCCTGTTTTGGCTTTGCTAGTGTGCTAGCTACCATAAAGTTTTGCAGCGAAACCTGAGTCCGTTATCGGAGGTGGTTTCGTGTAAGCAATATCTTCCAATTGTGCCACCAAAGACGTCTTCTCTTCCTAGTTTGGCATTAAAATCACCCAAGACAATTTTAATGTCATAGCTAAGACATTGCTCATATGTCTTATCCATCAGGAGCTCGTAGAACTCGTCCTTGGTGTCATCACTTTTCTCCTCTGTGGGAGAATAAGCGCTTGGCTAATGTTGGCGAATTTAGAATGGTGGTGAGGTGCTCATTCACATAGTTGAAACTCAAGACCTTTTGACTAGATCTGCCTCTAACGCTGAATCCACATCCAAAAAGACGCTACCCTTATGGTCGGTAACGGTCACCGTAGTAAGTGTCGCAGTCTTTCAGTTTATTTTTGCCCGGTACATCCCATCGCCATCGCACTTCTTGGATGGCAGTGATGTCTGCTTAGTAGCAGTCTAGGGTTTCCATTTAATGTTCGGCTGCACGTGATCTATAGAGAGACTGAGCATTCCACGTGCAGATCCAAAGTTCGTTGTCTTTATTGCGTTTGCTAGGTTCGTCAACAGTAAATCCGTCCGTATCCGAGACTTGTTGTTGCTTCGCAACTAAAATAGCTTTACGTGGCCGGGAAGTCACCCCCACGGCACGACCCCCAACCTGGAGGACCAGACCCTATATATATAACTCAAAGGGGGGGGAGCCGCATTAACCGCTCCTTATAGGCCTGAGCTCCGAATATGTCGTAGTAGCCCGTATAAGGTGTTCACTAAGTAGTTCAACCTAATTGGAACTGTAGACGCCACCGTTGATTATATCTGGAGAATTCTTCCGCTGCCGCCTAGATGAAGGAGAAGTACTTTAGTGGGAATATTCCTCCCACCCTCTCTCGTTTGCTGTCCCCTAAAACTGTCCACAAGGATTGGAACCCCATCTTCAATTAATGGTACTAGGCACCCGATGTTCACCGCGGGGAGGTGAGAGTAGGAGTTGATAGAAAGATGTTCGCTGTGAAAAAAAAGCTTGTGGACGCTTGTGTCCTCTTGAATGCTGAATGTACCATGTCTACAGTCACCTTCCTGCTTTTGATGATTTTATTTTTTTTTGCATCTAAATTAAATTTTTCAGAAATTGACCCCACCCCCTTTTTTTTAGAATGCACACAAGAATAATGCCCTAAAATTTTATAAAAAAAATTAATAAATTGGGTGGCACAACAGCTCGTTGAGAGCCAGGGCCTAGTGACTTACAACTCACAACCATTCCTGTGTGCGTGTTTGTTGGCAGGAATGGAGGGGACCTACAGTTTTTTGCCGAGTCCGAACGGATAAATAAGAAGCACTTTTTCATGGCAAGTAATACTCTTGGAGGATTTGTCAGTTCCTCGCAAGAGGCAGTACCTCGAATAAAACATTTCTGTTTTTAGGTGGCACGGCTGGGAATCGAACCCACACCTTCGGCATGACAGTCCTACGCACTAACCATCATGCCGCGAGGTACTACAGCTCTAAAATATTACTGACACATAAATGGACACAACGTTGTATGTTTATCATTACCCCTTGAACAGAATGAACGTAGCTGCAGCTGGTAGCAAGAGTTGAATTTAGTTTAACTTCTGCTACACCATACATTCCTTGCTACATTTACAGCTTCTCATTGTGGCATTGTATACTATTTTTGTATCTTTCTACTTTGACAGTGCTACACGCGACAACTACAGCTACACCATTCTGTTCGGCCAGTTAGCCCTGTTTTGTATGCATTTTTATCTTCGCTTAAAAAAAGTAGCATGCTTAAAACAACAACAATTTATCTAGTTAATTTCCAGGCATTTTTGCCAATTCCGATTAAAAAGCTCACACTCACCGGATGTATTAAATTCAAGTGGCAAATTCACTCTGAAATACAACAATACACTTATCTTAGCGTATCTATATCCAAAGTCTACAAAAGTCAATTGTTTCCACCTTAAACTAAATGAAAAAAAATCCCCTGGTTCTGAGAAATACTTAACCAACCAATAACATGGTTCTGATAAAAGCACCTCCAATTAGTGCAGTGAGCATTTTATAGCCTATATTGTGAAGTAGAGCTTTTTAACACCTCAGATTCTTTTGAAATTTTCATAGCTTTTATTAACTATACACCGTATTGTTATCTGAGTGTGCCTGATAACACGATAAGATTATTCTCATTATACATGCAACTGTCGATATCATTTTTATTCCACTTGACTCTTTTTGAATCATCGAAAATAGCAAAAATGAAGTTCCATCATTTCCGAAACAATTTAGTCTAGTTTTGTTTACGTTAAAGTAAACACGTGAATTATTTTAATTGTAGTTCAATTTAGCTCAAGAAGTGTGTTAAAAAAAAATATATATAATGTCATCCAAACAACCACCAGTATATGTTCAAACACCCGGTTACAGTGAACCTATTCCAGCTCAATACTATGGAGGACCACAGGGTGGTTATAATCCGAATGCATCACAGCCAGGTTGTGTGATAATTACACAGCAGCCAGTTGTTGCTGCAACACAATATCGTGTACCTGTTGGACAAACACCATCAAGACTTAATTGTCCATCTTGTCATGCTGATATTATGACAAATGTCAAATATGAACCAAATACACAAACCCATCTGATTGCCCTGTGTCTATTTTGTTTCATGTAAGATTTTTTTTTTCTTATACTGTTTTTTTTTTTTTTTCATTCCAATTACCTGCTGATAACACAATCAACAAAATAGATAAAAAAAATTAATCATGAATCTATTTTTAAAATAACAAAAAAAGTGTATGAAATAACCTGAACATGCAACAGTTTTGGATAATTATACCTTAATTAGGTTTGGAATTGATGAATCAATTATTGCAACGTTTTTATTGGATTAAGTTAATTTTATTTATTTAAGTGCTCGATATTTACAAAATATAACCAAGTGCTACGAAAACTATAGAAGTTTAGAGAAGATAAATTCAAAAGTTTTTCATTTCTAAGTTTGTTTATCCAGCGGTTTCATTTCATGATAGCTTTGCACATGAATTAGGCAACTGCAGATAAATGATAAAGGTTAATTGGTGATCAAATATATCAGATGGAATATTTTTAAAGCAATCTCTTTGTCATAAAGAAAAACCCATAACTGGGTCACGTATACACTTTTCTGTACAAAAAAAAATTGTTAAGAATGTTAAACGAAAACACAAGCAAAATAATTCTTTTCATTGTCATCTTTAGTGTCTCTTATTAACACAGTGAGTTACTATCCCCACCCAAAAAGTGTTTCAACACAAATACATTAATGAAGCTGGTGCATTTAAAAATAAGGGAAATTTCAAAAAGTATTTTAATTGAAGAACAAAATTTTGACTGCATTGAATTTTACAAACAATTATTGACCTCTTTAAAACATATTTCCAGTAAATATGGAGTTAATTCCCTATTTAAATGAATGACACATTTTTTGCAAACTCAAAGATTATTCTTTGAAAAACTGACAAAATTAATTAAGTTTTTTAAATATCTAACCAAACTACTTCTTAAAATTTTGTTTACAATTATTTTAATGTTTTATAAGTTATAACATTATTTAAATATTTATTTAACTTTAATTAATAACTATATGTATGTAGGTACTCATATTTATATTTTCATTCTAATAATATTTTTTTTTATATATTTCAGTTGCTGGCCTTGTGTTTGTTTGCCATACTGCATGGACTCCTGTCAAAATGCCAATCACTACTGTCCAAATTGTAATGCATTTATTGGAACCTATCAAAGTTAAACAAAAAAAATAAACGAAATTATCCGAACGAAAATCAATTTATAAAAGTCAATTTGTATGAACATACATAAAATTACTTTTTTTTTTGTACACAAATAAATAAAACTTGTTAATTTCCTTAAAAATTTTATTAAATAATATTAAAAAGTTTATACATATTTTGATAATAAATTCAATATAATTTATTTATCATTTTTGAATTATTATAACTTAAAAAAAAAAATATATTTTTTCTTTGATATAATATTTAAGGAACAATAATAATGTTATTTTTATTTTATTAAAATAAATAAAGAAAAAGGAATTTTTTTTCACAAATGTTGTTATTTTTATTCTAAAGCCATGTGATGTGTTGTTTTCATAGAAAAAATATTTTTTTTCCTAGGCGTGAAAAACTGTCAAAAACTAAATGCAATTATTTTTGCGACAAGGATGATCAAATTTGTCTCGAAACAAATGCAACTCAATGGGCTTTTTGTCACCAAATCAATGACGAAAACTATTTTTTTGAAAACCTTTTGGTTCATTAATTGTTTCATTTCAAATTTGATTTCACTTCGCTTTGAAGTATAAACAAGGCCTTAAAGTCATGCGCGGATACAGGGGGTGGGGGGGGGGGCAATGGGTGCAATTGCCCCCCCCTGGGCAGGAATGAACGAAGTTTAAAATATGAATTTAATAAAATGTAATCAAAAAAAGGTTATTTCGTTATACGTTTATAAAAAATTTTCTTGGCAGTGCAACGTTGCAGCAATGAGTGGTTGTGCGTAGGCCGATGGCCGACCAGGTTTAGTTAAGAAAAGTTCCGCTATGCACAAATAGCCTTGAAATTGACTGAGTGCAAAGCTTATAACTTCGGTTTTAGATGTCCTATCTGCAAAGTCAAGATCTTTAATTAAAAGATAAATGTCCGGATACATTACTTTATAGCATTTTATAAGAAAAGTCAATTTATTTCATACTAGGGAGCAGGTTGAACCCTAAATATATTCGATTTTCACTTTTCAAAATGCTGTGAATGAAAAATTTCACAATTTGAAAAATAATGATTTAAAGGTTATTGCTCCACCTCCAACCCTCCTCTACAAATTTGTTAGTGGTTTTATAGTTAAATATAACGGGAGAGGTGACAGGGGCACTTATCTAAATTTTCAACCTTGAAGTTGATTTTACTTAACAAAAATTTAATCTTAAAAATACGTCGATTTACGAGTAATTAACTTCAAAAATTTCTAATTTTGCTTCCAATGTTCGGATCTACAGGATAAAGATACATATCTAATTAAAGTTAAAATAATAAACTACATTTTTATATAAAAGTTGTTGAGATATATCAAAAAATTCATACTAAATGTGTGATAGAGTTCTTTTTGTGATAAATATTAAAATGTGCGTTTCCATTGAGGGAGTACTTTCACTAGAAAACTCTCGAGAGCGACTTTCATATATCTGTCCTCCCCTCTGGTGAGCTTATTTCATGACTGTGTCTGTGTTCAATTTCGAGTTTTACTCTCGAGAATTTCTTCAGACCTGCTCGCCACCTTTTTACTCTGAAATGAATACGCACATGTGTTTCGAGTTCGCAGCGATGCGTGCAGACGTGCTGCACATCTGTTTTAGACATAAGATACGTTTTTGATGTGAGAATTTTGTCACTTTTATGGATGTGTTTTAGGAACTTCCAAGTTCCATATTATAAAACTACCGAAGAGTGGGAATCCAAAGAAGAAGTTTTCAGAGAAAAACCAGGAAACGAGTACAGCAGTCACTGCCGAAGTGCCGAAGAGAAGTTGCATGGAACTTTTATACCTAAGGAAAGGATAGTTGTTTCGTCAATTCGATTGTCAAATGATTGCCATTATTCAACGCAAATATTGCTATTGTATCGAAATACATGAGTCTGGTAAGGGTAACTCTGTAGTCGATGCTTTGAGCTTATATGAAACATTTATATTAAAACTTAACTATACTTAACTTAAGTATATTGTTAATGAAATGCATAACGAAAGTTAGTCACAATCGAGAAGGTTAGACGGAAAGGTTTAATAAAGAGTGGTGTTTTCTTTGTATTTTCCACTATAATCATTGGGTTTTATTTCAATGTCGGAAAGTTTGGTTTTGTATCGATGGACTAAGGCATCTGATACGGTTCATCTCGGTTTCGATCTATAATTTTAGTTTAGCTAAAGTACAGATATTGTCAAATTATGTTATGAGCACGTTCTCCGGCTTCTCAATATTTTTGTTTCCAACTCGATTTTTGACTGCAGAATTGCACCACACATGATGTTTTCGAACATGTGACTTTAGCAAACTGCATTATCGAACACAAACTTGAATTTGCCTTTTCTAACAGCAGACTTTGGCAGTTTGCGTTTGAGAACACTCTGCAAAACGCATTTTAACGCTGATGACGTTCTCGAAAACGGCCTCTTACTAGCAAGGTTAGGTAAGGTTGCCAGCTACAGAAGAGGATGGAAATTTCGATCGAACTCGAACGTCATGTGTCTGAATAGGAACATACCACTGTACCATTATGTTTTCCGAACATAATTATAGAGTTACGCGGATCTAGAGTGAACTCAAAAACGCTGTAAAGATACCATGCTATAGCTACAAACCACAAAAATTCATTTCACAAAGTTCAAAGTACCCTCTATTCGAGAACTGTGGCAGTGATGAAAGAGTTTATTGCTTTCTGCAAATTATAGAGAGCGGTATGAAGTGTACACAAATTTTCTGTAGACCTTATCAAGATTTTGGAAACTCACGAAATTTGCCCCCCCCCCCCTGAATGAAATCCTGGATCCGCGCCTGCTTAAAGTTAAACTAAATGAAATAAGATATTAAAAATTAACTATAACAGTACAAGACTTTCTATCCAAATGTTTTTGGGGCGTTTGTGCACTCAGCGTTCCTTAGCTCTCCATATCTATGTGTCTAGAGCAGCGTTTTCCAAAGTGTGTTCGGAGAGTGTGTGCGGGAGAGTTTTCAGGGTTCCACAAATTTCTTGAAGAATAAACAGTAAAATACAAACAATAAAAAACAAAAAATTAAAAATTTCCACAAAAAATAAATTGAACAACATTTTTTTTTTAAGTTTATATTTTTTAATCGAAGTGTGAACTTCAAGGTCATAAACTGTTTCATGATTAAACACATCATTAATTGGGGAAAATTTATTGATGTATGTAGCGACGGAGCCGCAGCAATGTTGGGAAAGATTAAAGGGGTTGTTTCAAATATACTTTGCTCCTAGAAGTACCAGCAGTCATTGTATTTTCCATCGTTATGCACTTGTTATGAAAAGAATGCCAACTGATTTAAACAAAAATCTCAATGAAGCTGTGAAAATAGGAAATTTTGTAAAGATTCGTCCTCTCCAATCGAGATTGTTTAAATTAGTGTGTATAGGTATGGGCAGTCTGAACAAATCGCTTCTTCTTCATACTGAAATCCAATGGCTGTCCAGAGGAAAAGCTTTATCCAGGTTATTTCAACTTCGTGAACTTGATGAGTTAAATGTGTTCAAACTGAAAAAAATGTGTCTTCAACTGCAAACCTCTTTGATGTATTGCATGATGAGCAATGGATTACAAAATTAGCTTACCTTGCAGACATTTTCGAGAAGATCAACATAGTCCGATCATCCTAGACAAAATTTGACTATACATGTATCAAAGTTAAATGAAGTACAAAATGTTTTGATGCAGTTTTGTTCCAATGATAGATAAGAATATAAAACCACAGCTTTACACCAAAATTTGTAATGGCGTCAAGGGTAAAATGGGGTAAAACTGAAAAAAGTCGAAAAACTTAATTCTAAACGGGATTAGCTAGAATTATTTTTTTGTCGGTAGATGTTAAAAATATAAGAAAGTCTTGCCTATAATTTAAAATTCTAAAAAAATTTCTAAACATTTTGTACTTCATTTAACTTTGATTGAATTCCTAGATTTATCGGGCTAGTAAAACTTCTACAGCTCTGCAGGAAAAATCAATAACAGTATTTTTTCCGAGAGACAAACTTGCAGCTTTGAAATGAAAAATTAATTTCTGGCTCTTAGTCCAGTTAATTTGTGCTCAAAAAGGCTCTTTGGGAGCAAATTGTGGGGAAGTTTTGATTTTTTTTCTTCCTTAATGTTTTCGGGGGTGCTGAATCTGAATCTGAGGTTTGCCAACAAAATTTCGTGACGTAACATGGAAAAAAACGCAAAAAATGATGCAAAAAGGAGTTTTTCACGAATGGCTCGAAAAATACCAACTATTCGAAAATTACATCAAAGAACCATTGAAAGTATACACAATTTCCAATAAATCTCTATTTAAGGTTTTTTCCCGCGACAACCCATTTGGGCTCAAGCGCTAGTCGAAAATTGACGTATTTTTACTGCTTTTGAAAATCCACTCGAAATCGCTAAGAAATTAATTTGTGTGACAAAATTTGAAATTTTGTCTGTAACATGAACCAAGATATACTTTTCTGATGGTCTTTTGCTCTAGCACGTTACGTTTTTGAGATATTCGAATCTAAAGATTAAAAAAATGCATTTTGTATGCAAAATTCTATTTGAATCTTTCAAATATCTCCGATCGTCTTCGAGAGATCGTTGGTTTTCGTCTTACTACCTTATTCGAAAAATCCAGTCAGTTTGTAGTCAAAAGGAAAATTGTGGTATTTTTCGAATTAGGTAGTAAAACGAAAACCAACGATTTCTCGAAGACGAATGGAGGTATTTGAAAGATTCAAAAAGAATTTCGAAGTAAAATGTTCATACTTCAGGATAACTATAAACATTTTTTCGAAAAAAATTACCTCAAGAACAAAAAAATCCCCAAATTTGTATAAAAAAATGCATTTATTTAAAATTTTTAGATGTGAATAGCTATCTCTAAAACGTGACGTGATAGAACAATTTCAAGGCCAGATTCAAACTCAGCGCGTCAAAGACCATCCGAAAAGTATATCTTGTTCATGTTACAGATAAAAATTCAAATTTAGTGACACAAAGTAATTTCTTAGAGCTTTCGAATGGATTTTCGAAAACAGTAAAAATACATGAATTTTTGACCAGCGCTTTTACATTTTTACTAAATACACTATGACTGGACCTCATGTGTACAAAAGAAAAATTTTGAGTGTTTTATAGTTTTACATGAATTTTTGCAAGAAAACATGCTTGAACTCAGAGCAGATATTAGCAATATTATTGCTTTCCATTTGGTAAGTTTCGAAAGATTCATGCTGGAATACTTTCCAAATATTTCCAAAATTACAAATACTGACATCGAGTGGGTAAAAAATCCATTTCTAATGAAAACAATCAAGCCTATGACCCTGAGTATACAGGAATACCTACTAATCCCTGATAGATCTGCAGAGCTCCTCTTCATCAAAATTTGTATTTGATTTTGTATCATTAAACGAATTTTGGATTGGTATTAAGAATGAAGTCCCTGAGATTGCCAAGAAAGCTATAATAAATTTGCTACCTTTTGTTACAACGTACCGCTGTGAAGTAGGCTTTTCAGTGTATACTTAAACGGACGCTGCCCCAGATATGCGAATACAACTTTCGGACATAGAAGTTAATTTAAAAACATATTGTAAATCAAACAATGAAACAGATTCATTCTTCACACTAAATACAAAATTTTATTTTGAAATGTTGTTTTTCAGTTTTTGCTATTGTCAGGATGGGGTTCCGAAATATTTTTGGTCATTGTTTAGGGTTCCACAGCTTAAAAAGTTTGGGAACCGCTGGTCTAGAGGACACCTATCTGGATATAAACTTGATGAGTAAAATATTATCTTTTAAAAAATTTCATACGAATCGTTTCAGTAGTTTCCACCAAAAAAAATGCTATCTATAAGAAAAATGGCAGCTCTTGAATATGGTCTTGAAAACATTTAAATAGATAAACTTTTAAAACTACATAATTATATTGGGATGTGTGAACAAAATAAAAAGTTAAAACTATTTCTGGAAGAAGTTAAAGCTTGCTGGTAATAGCTATTACTATACACTTCTAGATTAAGCTTTGTTTTATGTGAATACGAAAAAGTTTACGCTAAACCGAAGAAAAGCAGAGAAACTCGGTCAGTGAGAGTTCAGAGCTCCAGTTCCAAAGTATATTTTTTATTGAACAGGTAGAGAAAGCTTAACAATGTATTTCATAATCGTTTAAAATATTTGCTGTCTTA
Organism: Dasysyrphus tricinctus; assembly: GCA_963921185.1. Taxonomy (NCBI): domain Eukaryota; kingdom Metazoa; phylum Arthropoda; class Insecta; order Diptera; family Syrphidae; genus Dasysyrphus; species Dasysyrphus tricinctus. The sequence continues at coordinate 20,773,830 of OY992531.1, forward strand.
CAATAAGCTAGCAAAAAATATTTCATATACATATCTCTGTACCTTGGTTCTAAAAGGGCCAATGTCCATTTTTTCAAATATTGACTTAAGTTCACTTTTTGACTCAGCGGAAGATGTTCTACGACTGTTATAAGGGCAAATATGCTCCAATTGTTTCTTAACAAGATACCGATGGTTATAGAAAGTTTAAATTTTAATAGTTATAAGCATTTTTAGAAATAAAAATTCAAGATTTTCGATTTATCAAAAATTATCAAATTGGACATTGGCCCTTTTAGAACCAAGGTACAGATCTATACTAATAATCCGATCAGTTCCCTAGTTCTGTACGGAGCTTAAGACAGCGAAGTTTGGGTAGAGTCCCTAGTCTTAAGCAACAACTATAGAGCAGTAATAAGCGATGGCTAGCTGAGACCTAAGAATTTCGACTGTTAGGATAGAGTCCCTAGTCTGCAGCGAAAATACGGTCGGAGGTTAAGATATCAAAAGATGGGATAGAGTTCCTAGTCTTATCTGTGACGGTGGAGGAGATAGAGTCCCAAACCTAAGTTTCTCGGGAGCGGTAAGAGAGCGAGGGTTTGGATGGAGCCCTAGCCTTTACTACGGTGGCAGAAGAGACAGAGACATCTCGAAGGAGGTTAGGACAGCGAAGGTTGGGATAGAGTCCCTTCCCTAGTCTTAACTTTAACGGTGGAAAAGAGAAGGCTAAGACATCGGTAAGGATAGAGCCCCTAGTCTTGATTTCTCGGAAGAGGTAGGAGGTTAAGACAGTGAAGGTTGGGATATATAGTCCCTACTCTTACTATGGCGGCGGAGAAGAGAAGGCTTACCCAGCAAAGGTCGGGTTTGAGTCCCTAGACTAATCTTCTCGGAAGCGGTAGGAGGTTAAAATATTGAAGGTTGAGATAGAGTCCCTCTTCTTAACTAATGATAAAGGAGGGGTAGAGCAGAAGGGGGGTTTTAACGATGGAAGCCAAAGAGTTTGGAAGCTACAACCTGGAATCTCATTTTTGATGAATTTACCACTCTTAATTGTTGATTTGGCTGCAAGAACCAAATGTAGAGTTTAAAAAGCACGTGTGTATCCTTTTTTTGAAAGTTGCGTGGGTGCCTCTGGGGTATGCAACATTTTTTTGGCATTCAATTCTGCATAACAATAACTATAGTAGAATATTGGCGTTTTGTCAACATGTAGCTGTAGATCTATGCGGGTAGGCAGATTGATTGTCTTTTGATAGGTGATTCAGGCAGTTGGGGGATAAAAAGATATAACTTCTTTACAGTTTGTGTTTGTTTATTCACATATTTCAGCTACAAAACTTTAACTTAAAGTGTTATTTTTGCTACCGAAAAGCAAAGCAAGAGGATTTTGGATGTTGTTCTAGCAAAATTATTGCTTACTTGCTTTATATAATAGCAGGTATTGTTTTCATGTAAAAAGAGCATTTAAACTAACTAAATACTACGATGATTGATGGATAAGACGTCCGTCAGTCTGTCTGCCTGTACGTCTACTGTATGTCGAGCTAAAACCTAAAAGCTGGGTTTCAATTTTGGTGCAAAGCGTTTTTATGTCATTCCCTATAGAGAAAAACTTCGAATTGTTATGTGGTCTAGTTCAGCGGTTCCCAAACTGTTTAAGCTGTGGAGCCCTAAACAATGCCTAAATATATTTCGGAACCCCACCCTGACAATGGCAAAAAATAAAACAACACATTTCAAAATCTGTTTGATTTATTATTGTTTTTAAATAAACTTCTATGTCCGAAAGTTGTATTCACATACCCGGAAGCGTCCAGCCACGATCTGTATTTATTTTTTGTATAAGTATACGCTGAAAAGGCTACCTCACTGCGGTACGTTGTAACAAAAGGTAGAAAATTTAATATAGCTTTCTTGGTAAGCTCAGGGAATTCATTCTTAATACCGATCCAAAATTCGTTTAATGATACAAAATCAAATACAAATTTTTATGAAGAAGACAAACCAAATGTAGAGCAATAACAATCTGCTCTGAGTTCAAGCATGTTTTCTTGCAAGAACTCATGTAAAATTGGATAACACTCAAAATTGTTCTTTTGTACACATGAGATAGTCCAGTCATATTATATTTTTACCTTACCATGCAAAATGTGGGGTAGTTTTGATTTGTTCGCTCCTTTATGTTTTCGGGGGTGCTGAATCCGAATCTCAGGGGTGCCATCAACATTTCGTGACGCAACATGGGAAAAAATACAAACAATTATGCAAAATGCATTTTGTTGGCAGTTTTTCACTAATGGCTCGAAAACTTCCAAGTAATCCCTATCTAAGGTTTTCTTCTGCGACAACCCATTTGGAATCAAGCGCTAGTCGAAAATTGATGTATTGTTATTGTTTTCGAAAACCACTCGAAAGCTCTTAAAAATTACTTTGTGTGACAAATTTTGAGTTTTTGTCTGTAACATGAACTAAGATATACTTTTCTGATGGTCTTTGATGCGCTGAGATTGAATCTGGCCTTGAAATTGCTCTATCACGTCACGTTATATTATGAGATATTCAAATCTAAAAATTTCTTTTTTTTGGGAATCGCTGGTCTAGCTCATCGAGGACGGGTAGCTCCAATACAAAGGTTTTGATGTTTTCAAATTTTCTCAAAACCGCGGCTGTAATGATTTGATTAAACTTTGTATCTGTAATAACCGGAGTTATTTTTAAAAGACTTTGTTTCAAGTTTTTGGAAACAAAATCACACGAACAGAAATAGAGCGTTAAGGTTTTTTTGAGAAAATTTGTTTAGCTTTTGGTATATTTCAGTATATTTCATTGATGGCTCACCCAATTTTTATCTAATTTTGGCACAAATATTTCTTAAGGCTACAAATATTTATGGGATTATAAACTTTTACACACATCTTGTCCTACACAAAACTGAAATCCAGGTTCACTCAGATATCTAAAAAATATCAGATTAGCGGACCGCACCTCCTTTATAAATTTGACTATATTCACACTGCAACTGAAAAAAATTCTAAATAATAAGAACAAGTCACAGCTTTTTAGTCAGGGGTCCCAGAATCTTGATATTTATAAAGATTTTACTATTTTATTCTAGCTTAAGCTATTTTAAATCACAAAAATTGAAGCTAGAGGTCAAAAAACAAGCTACATAAATTTAGATTTGGCTATTTAAAATAAGCTATTACTAGAAGACATCTTTTACTTGCTAGCTTAAGCTTGTTTTTAATCAAGTAAAAACTAGCTTTTACTTAAAGTTCCTAGTCTTAGCTTAAGATTTGTTTTATTCACCAGAACCATTATCTTAAAACGTACATTAACACATACATCAAATATGAAGAGTAACTTATTTAATGTTTTGAATTTCCTGGCACTGTGGCGTATACGTACTTTTTTATTTATTTTATTTATTATTTTCAATTTATATTCATTTACAAGGGATGTTTTCATCTTAAAGCGCTGGCTGTGCACTCAGCTTGACAAACAACTTTATTCCATATTTTTTTTCTTTTAAAAGAATATAATACACATAACGCCAGTTGTAAGTAATGTTCATGTGCCAGAAAAATATGAAATTTAAAAGAAACCCCATAAATACGTTTTAGGCTATAAAGTAGAGTTGATAATAAGGGGTATGAAAGAAAAATTACTTTCAAAGGTTTTAATTATTGAAGATATTAGTTTGGGGCGTAATCATGTCCACAACCGAAAATGCTATTTAAATCACCCATGCGTTCTAGAGAAAGTGACCACACTGGGAACTTGTCAATATATTTGGTATAACGCGGAAACGAATTTGATAATTTAACTCTTAAAACTTTTTGTTCAAAATTATAAACTTTCTATCGAACTATCGAAATGGTTGGTTTAAACAATTCTATAAAAAAATTTTTTGGTAGGAAAAATTAACAAAAACCAGCCAAGGAAAATGGAAAAATTTAAAATTTGTTTAAGCTTCGACCTTCAACCCCGTATGATTAATGGAAACTTTACCAAAACCTTAAAAAAAATCCCTGTATGAATTTTTTAGAACTATTTTCTTACTTTTCCTGGGGGATATCTGGCAAGAAAAACTCCCTTGTGGTGTAAAGGAGTACATTTTATACAGAAACATAAAATCCGTAACTCTACCGATTGAATTATCTCGAAAACGGTTACTCTTATAATAAAAGTATACAGCGGGGGTCTTTGACCCCCCGCAAAATTTAAGTGGCACTCATATCGATGGAGACTTTTTACAGTTTCCTTTGAATGTTATGGGGATGATTAGTATAAAAATCGAGCTTTTCACCATTTTTTCCGAAGCAAAAAGCTTAAATGACTGGACTTTTGATGACTTTTACACATTTTAAATTGTTTCACAATAAATGACATGATTTTTGTTATGAAAATTTCAATTAAAATATACAAATTTAGGAAATACTTTAAAAGATAAAATACCATCTTAATCTGACGTTTAGTAATTTTGCATCACTCCTGCTATGTGACTAAAGATGTTATCACATTTCTGATTACAACATAATTCTTGAAAATTATTAAAGCCTATTGAATAGACCGGAAAATGAGAGGTATAAAGGAACAATTACGTGCAAGGGTTTTTATTATAGAATATGTTTGTTTGGCCCATAAGCATGCTTAAAACCAAAAATGCTAATAAATTCACCCATGCGTTTCTGAGTGAATGGTCACACTGGCCACTTTTCAGTATTTTTGGTATAACTCGAAAACTAAGCCGAATTTGACAATTTTACATATATTACTTTATGTTCAAAATTAAATTTTCTATTGGAAGCAGGAAAAGTTAACAAAAACCAACCTGAAAAAAATAAAAAAATCAAGGATATCTTAATTTTTAATAAATTGTGCATAACTTTTTTTGAAGCAAAGCTAGGGTCAAGACATGCACGGAAAAAATAAAGTAGAGACTAAAGTTCAAAGTTAAAAGTTAAAAGTTCACTCCACTTAAACAGAAGAATTTCTTTTCAAATTTTCTTCATATTCAATTATTGTAGAGACTAAAGGCTTAATATGGCATATTCAAAAGTTAATATGTGTTCAAAATTGACAGAGATATTCCCATTCAAACCTTATAATTTTTTTTATAATTAATCGCAGTTTTGGCCTGAAAATCCCTTTTTCGGTACAATATGGGAAATTTCACATTCGTAAAAATGTTCGAAATCAAAATTTTCATATAATATGACATTAAAACTATAGATAATTGTTAAAAAGTATGTAAGTTCGAAATTTCGTTTCTTGACTGTTTTTAAATGCTTTCAGACCTACGGAACGAACGGCTAGTCCAATTAAGGCGCCAGTTATAGCGATCAGAAAAACTCATCCGAAAAACTTAAAACAGTATGAAATTGATTTTTTTTCTGATGGTTGCTTATAGCAATCAGAAAAAATGTGTCAGAAAAACTAGTTTCCTCGCAAAACAAACAATCAGCCGCCAAGATTTTTTCTGATTTAAATGTCAGAAAAACTTTTTCGGATGGAGTTCTTTCAGTGGAACAGAAAAAAATTGGAACACAAATCAGTGGAATGATTTGTTCCTTTTTCTGTCCAAAAGCTATCAGCTGATACGAAAAATTAAATTTCATCCGAAAAACAAATAAATCCATATAAAACATAAAAAAAAAATTGTTTTGGCATTTTTTTTTTTTTGCGAAAAAAAATTTACGCTGAATTCGTCCATTGATATTATCATTTGGCTATCAAATCGAATTGCAAAGTAATAAAAACTTCAATAATTTTGTTTTCTGATGTTTTTTTCTGATCGCTATAACTGGCACCTAACATAAGATTTGGTACTAGGTGCTAAGAACGTTAAATTTTTCATAAAGTACCTACCAAAAAATAAGCTTTCGGGCAAAAACTGCGAAAAATGATAAGAAATGGTAAAGTTTGAATGGCTATATCTCTGTCAGTTTTTAAATGATATGGCTTTTTTAACATGTCATATTAAGGCCTTAAGACTCTAGTTTACTTTGTTCATGCATGTCTTGAGCGTATTTTTGCTCCGAAAAAAGTAATGTGCAGTTTAGAAAAAAATCAAAATATCTTTGATTTTTTACTTTTCCTGCTAAAATAAAAACAAACATTTCCAAACTATTCATTTCGATAAAAAATTTAATTTTGAACAAAAGTTTTATATGTAAAATTGTCAAATTCGGCTTAGTTTTCGAGTTATACCAAAAATACTGAAAAATGGCCAGTGTGACCATTCTCTCAGAAACGCATGGGTGAATTTAGTAGCATTTTCGGTTTTAAGCATGCTTATGGGCCAAACAAACATATTCAACAGTAAAAACCCTTGCACGTAATTGTTCCTTTCTAAAAGGTCTATTCAATAGGCTATTATTGTAATTGCCAATTTTAGTATCAATCATATCAAATTTATGTTCGTTGATACTATTTTCTATTTTACTAAGGTTATTTGTAGGTGTTATTAACACACAGTTTTTTTTTGACATACTTCTAATTTGTGCTCATCACCACATATGGGATAGTTTGTTTTCTTTGCACTCTCTTGCCTCTTATGATTAAATCCCCAACACTGGATACATCTGCTAATATTTAACTTGTCATACATTTGAAAACATATTCCACCCAATATTCAAGTATGTGGTCTTCCCACTTTAAAAATTTCTTTAATAATAATAATTTATTGCCTACACTTTAACTATATGGAATTGTTTACATTTTCTTAATAAAATTATTATACCGATAAGTATAAAGTTTTTATTTAATTTATTCAATTTTGTTCTCTTTCCACTCCTTTTATTATTATTTTTTTTTTTTTTTTTTTTTTTGATATACAAAGATGGTATTTTAACTTTATAGCAAAGATTGCACATGTTATTGCGGATTCGTCATGAGGATTGAGGAAGCAACTGAGAAGTAAAGTTAAGGCTAATCGAGCATGATCTTAGGCTTAAAATATGATTTGATAGACTTCCAACTTTTTCCCCTCTCCATCTCTTCAAATGCATCCATGCACAAAAAGCCAATGCGGGGATTTTGGGGGACTTTGGATATGATATAGAGGGTGCAATTCTGCGTCAAAACTTATTTTAATATTTCATGAATTAATTATTTCAAGGTTCCCAATAGGATTTGAGCTATTTTTCCTGGTCTAAAATTATAATCGAAATTTGGATCCTTCAATCTCCAACATTTCTTCGTTAAATTTAAAATCTTAGAAAACCTATTAAATCTTTTGAGTATTGTATAGTTACAAACCCCATTTGACACGTTGACATTTACAAATGTCAAAAAGATGATTTTTTTTTATTATTATTTGTTGTACTATTCTACTCGTGTTCAGATCTATTTTATTAAAGAAATAGTTTCAGCACGGATACTAGTTAAAAGATGTACAAAATTAAGCAAAAGTTTTACAATACCATAAAGCATATTATTGATTAAAAAAAAATACTAATATCTTGTCATAAGGATGTTTAAATTAAACATTTTGTGAAGGTTAATCCAATTAACTTAAAGCCAGTAAGTGATCATATAACCGTGATCCCCATTAAAGACACTTTCCCAAACATCAGTCCAATATGAGCACATGGTAGTGGGCGGACTTAAATGAAATTTTGTTTTAAATTTTTGTTTCGTTCATAAAAATAAACTCTGAAAATTTCATGTAAATCGTAGGAAGCGTTTTCGAGAAACAAAGAAATAAGAAAAGTGGGCGTGACAGTGGGTGGATTTTACTTAAACCAGTTTGCCAATTTTCTTTTCTCGTCCATAAGAAAAAGCTCTGAAAATTTCATGGAAAGCGTTGCAGCCATTTCCGAGAAACAAAGAAAGAAGAAAAGTGGGCGTGGCAGTGGGTGGAGTTTACTTTAAAATTTTTTAATTTTGTCTGTGATCATATTAACAAATTATGAATATTGCATCCGTATCGATGCAGCGGTTTCTTCAGAAACCAGGATTTAAGAAAAGTAAGTGTGGCACCGCCCCTGCAAGGGTTAAGGAGGTCGCCAATTTACATAGATTAAAGTTGTAAGCCTACCTCCGACACGACCTGCGAAATTTCAGCCTGCTGCTATTTTTTTCCATTTACAATTTTAATTTTTCTACTGATGAAGGTTAAGGCCTGCAGAAAATATCCTATAAGAAACTAAAAGTACAAGGGCATCCCTCGTTTTGTACTTAATTTGATTTCACTTATTTTTGTATCTCATCATGAGTGTGTTGCTCAGTTTATTTGTCACTGTGAAGTCAACAAGTTTATCTCCAAAAAATGTATCTAAAACAATTCATAGAAAAAGCTCTGCAACATTTAAGTAAAATAGAAAACAAAACAAAACATCTGTCCAAGTTCAAGAATATATCCAAGCATAATGTTGCCAATGAGCTTTTTTTCTGTTTTTTTTTTGTTGTCTAATGAAATTGAGCATCACCAATGATTCTTCCTATCAATATAGTGTTATTGTCACACAAGTAGTGTTTATCATATCTCCCTGCTAACACATTCCCTTTCTGCCGGCTGCCGGATATATTTTTAAATCTCTAGTGATTGTAAGTTTTAAAATTTAATTCTTAAAGTTATTTTTAAACAGTTTTGTAGTTTAAAGAAAATAATATTCTCTACATTGAATAATTTTGTTTTTTTTTTTTGCATAAACAGTTACAGAACAGTTATTAATTAAATTGGTGTCTTTGAACTCCACAAAATATTCAAATAGAATTCTTTTTTTATTTGCTTTTGAAGCATATTGAAAATAGTTTAATTAAAATTTTATTACTTGAGCATCTTTAACGATGAATAAAATTTAATGGTTATGTTGAGAAAGAGTTTTTTTTCTTGAAAATAAAAGTATTATCGAGTATTCGCGCTTTTTTTGAATAATTTTTGTTATTTTTCATTGGAGTGTTGGAAGCTGTCAGTTAGAGTGAAAACATATTTTTATGTGAACAAAAAATTTAGAAAAACGCAATTCAAAAATGCTGACGTAAATGAAAAATATTTTCATGTAGGTATGCGAGTTGATTGTACATACTTACCTACGTTTGATTTTAAAGATAAAATTGATGAAAAGACAAGGTGTTATGGATTGTGTGTCTCCTATAAGCAAGTTTTTCTTTTATGAGTTTTTTTTTAAGTTTTCCGTAAGAAAATACTGTGAGTATGGGTGGTATTATTTTATGTTCTTTGAATACATACTCCTCCGAATATTGTAAAAGAAAAATATACTCAGTGGTTATTAAGTGATTTATAATTGTTTTAGTTTTTGTGAACTAGACCTTACGAGCATTTTTATTTATTTTTCCAACACGATTTTTTTGTCTTCCTAACACTTAAAAAAATGCGCTTAAGCAGGAAGGAATCACCTGAAACTATATTTGCTATTTATATTTTTCTTAACGTATTGTACTAACAAATTAATATGCCAATTTAGGTAGAACTAGACACAAGCTGAGATGAAAGGAGATTTTTTAAAACTCGGTTCTTAGACTCGATATCGAAAAATATGGGTTTCTTCGTATTTTTGTTGGGCGTTAGGAAATAGCGCTGAAGAAAAAAGCACTCAAATCGATTTGGAAATAACACCCAAAAAAAACATTGAACAAAATTGTTGTTGTAAATTTTTTTCTCATTTTGAGTTATATTTCCTTATTTTGTTTTGTTAAAATTTTAAATTAAAGCAAATTGGGATAGAGAGCTAAAGACGAAATCTAAAAGCTGCTTTAAGCCTGCTTATCTGTCAGCGTTTGTATTCTATTCTATCCTTTTAAGTGTGCAGATATTTTTACAGGAATTTCTGAGAACATTTTAAGTCCCAAGGCCCTGATTTTCTCTACCAGCTGTCACGCTACCAAACTTTTTTCCTCATGTTAATTTTTTTTTTGACACATTGAATAATTAAATTTTAGTCTATTAAAAATTTGTTTTGAACTAAATAAATATTTTTTTCTCATGTTGAGTTTTGTCCAACCCTGATTTTCACCGTACAACTGTGTGTCAATAACTTCAAGCTTTGTTCTTCTCTTTTCTTTTTGGTGTACTTTCACCATTTAAGCTTTGCATCCAAAGTCATTGCAAGATATTTGGCAGTATTGGAGTAGGTACTGCTGTACTGTTTATAAAATTTGGAACATTGTTTATGTTTTTGCTTGTAAAGTCGATACGCGTTGATTTTGTTTTATTTATTTTGATACGCCATTGTTGCGTTCAATCACTTTCTTTATCGACTGCATTTTGCAATTTTTGAGTAGCCTTCGTAACGGATTTATCTAGCACCGATATTGCAATATTATAAGCAAAAGTGGCCATGATAGCTTTGATGTCCTCTTGAATATCAGATACAGGGTTGGTCCTAGGACACTTCTTTGTGGTACACCGGCTTCAATTTTCCATAGTTCCGAGGAATTTGTATTAATTATAAAGTAATTATAAAATAATGCACAGAATATATACAAATTTTGAAAACGACATTATCAATTTTTCTTGAAACTTAGTACCAAATGGTTTTTGAAACGTTTTAGAATATTGTAAGTAAATATTTTAATTTTATGAAAAAATAATGGTACTTTCCATACAAATATTAAAAAACTATCAAAGAAAATTTAATTTTTCTTAAATACTTCAAAAAAGAAATCTTTGAATAAAAGGTTACATTTTTTTTTTGTTAAAAATTCAATACATATCTCGAAAACGGGTTGAGAACTTCTTTTGAAATTTTATTTTTATGTGCACATAGAAAGATTTTTTTTCTTTTAAAATAATTTAAGAATTTTTATATATAAAAAAACTTGCTTTTTTTAAACCGCTCCAACGATTTTACAATTCGTCTATGATCATATTCAGATTTCATCCCATTTTTTCACCTCAAACTATTAAAGGAATTGTTTTAGTGCATTTATATATCTATCGAATTTAATGCCTACATTTTTCTCTTACTATTGTCATGCTCTTACATAAACAATTTTTAAAACCAAAGCCTCTTGCACAAAAGAGTAAGGCTATGATTAGACGGCCAACGCAAATGGTCAATGCGTTGACTCTCTGACGTCTAAATGACGTAAAATTCTGACCCAAAGTTGTCTTGTCGTGTGATCGTCGAAGCAGAGTACTGTCCATGCGTTGACACTCTCGTTGACACGAATTTAAGGATCACTGTGTTGATTAGTTTCGTTGGCCGTGTAATCACCCTGTCAACGCAGTTAGGACACTATGAGAGACTACTCAACAACGCGTTGACTATATCTTTACGTTGACACAGTGGCTTTTTCTACCATGTCAACGTACTCTGCGTTGAACCTTCATCTCAATCTCAATTTTTTTTGCATTTTTTGAGTATTTAATACATAGACAGTTGATGGCTTGACAGATGATGGGGACCAACTATACTTTGACAGCAAATGTATATTTCAATCCAAATATCACCGAAAAACATTTCTAAAATTTCTGATTTTTTAGCTGTTTTTTAATTCATCCACATCGTAGTCATTCTTCAATGGAACTTGACATTTGATACTTTGACAGATGGAAGACAAACTTTTTTTTGGCAGCAAAAGTATATTTTGAAGTAAATGTCACCCAATTACCAATAACTTTTTTCCGGAGCAGTAAGAAAACTTCAAAAATTTCTAATTTCTTAGCTGTTTTTTTAATTCATTGATATCGTAGCCATCTTTCAATGGAACTTGACACCTAATAGCTTGACAGATGGGAAATGAACTATATTTTGACGGAAAAAGTGTATTTTGATTTAAATGTCACCCAATTGCCCTAAAATTACCTTTTTCCTGAGCAGTAAAACAAACTTCACACATTTCTGATTTTTTTGAGCTATGTTAATTCAACCACATTGTATTGTTCGATAACACCACCGTCATGTCGTGTGATCGTCAATGTAGAAAATGATTCAATTTTGCTCTTGTCAACTTCACGTCAACGTTTATATGTTTAAATGTGGTCAAGTAGTGCAATCGTCAATTTTTCACGTATCAATACGTTGACACCAGAGGGCACACAACGAAAAATGCACCTTTAGCCCAGAGAGCATTTTTGCTATATTGATCAAATGGAAAAAATCGAAACAGACCGAAATTTTGATTGTCGTTGCAAGGGTAGGAATGGAACTTAAATATAAGTTCTAAGGTTTATTCAATGAAATGGGTGATTTTTTTTCTAGTGTAGTATTATGACCGGAAGAAAAAATAAAACAAATTTTAAAGTAAAATCCATCTACCCCCCCACACCCTCTTTTCTTTTTTTTTGTTTCTCGGAAATGGTGAATGACATCCATGTAATTTTCAGAGCTTGTGCGTATAAATGAAAAAAAAAACACAGTTTAGATTAAGTAAAATCCGCCTGCTGTAACGCCCACTTTTCTTATTTCTTAGTGTCTCAGAAACGGCTTCTACGATTTACCTACATGAAATTTTCATAGTTCATTCTTATGAACAAGCAAACAAAAATTTAAAATTGATTTTATCTAGATCCGCCTGCTACCACGCCTACTTTTCATATTTTTAACTATGATTTACATCGTAGGAGGGGGTACGAGGTCACTAAGTTATATTCCTACCCTCTATTCTATTTCTATTTTTTTCCATTTAAATTATTCATATTTTACTGTACTACCTTCTTCCAAAGATATCATTAATTTCCACTATTGAAATTTATATGACACTTGGCACTACCTACCTAGTACCTATGTACAACGGAAATAGCCACCAGTTTAGTCTCTGAGTTAAGTAATCACATTAGGGGCCAGTTTTTCAGTGCGAGATCATCCTAGTCTCGGGGTTAAACTTGAGTTAACTCCTTAAACGTGCTTTTCAGTCAATTGAAATCTTAAATTAACTAATTTGTCGAGTTAACTCAGGGACCAAATTGATTGCCTTTTCAGTTGTGGTGCCAAAGGCACCAAAGGCGTAGAAGGGTGATATCCATAGTGTCGCACATCGTTGACCCTACATTTTTGACAACTGAAGATAAAGTTACTCCTCTACTGAAAAACTCAGGGCTAATTTACTTTCAGGATTAGCTAACTCTGATTTAACTAAGAGCTAACCCTGAAATGAAAAACGGGCCCTTAGTCAGTTGAAAACATAAGTTAACTCCGAGTTAACTCGTCTAATTTGGTGAGTTAACTCAGGGACCAAATTGATTGCCTTTTCAGTTGTGGCGCCATCTCGATTTCGATAAGGAAATAATTGTCAGTGCAATTTCATTGTGGCGCCATCTCTATTCCGATGCGTGAAAGGTGTAGAAAGGGTGATATCCATAGTGTCGCACATCGTTGGCCCTAGATTTTGAAAGATAGAGTTAGTCCTCTATTGAAAAACTGTTCCTGAGTTAACTTGGGATTAATTTATTTTCAGGATAAGCTAACTCTGATTTAACTCAGAGCTAACCCTGAACTGAAAAACCGGCCCTTAGATGCACTCTGCTTAACTAAAAAAAAAGGTCGGTTGGTCGGTTATCTGCACCAAGAAATTGACCATCTATGTTGAGATTTTGATTATTTTTCTTAAAAACAATTATGCATAACACAACTGACCTTCGTTTAACTAAAAATACATTTTTCAAATCAATCAATTGACCAAAGTGCCCTTATCCAACTTCGCATGAGTGAACATGAACCTTCTATTGATGAACACTCCCAGTCACTCAATTTTGAATCGAACGCACCTTCTAAATTTTGCAAACTATTTCATGCTTTCATTTCTTTATAGGTACCTATCTTTTTTGTAATTTTTTACCAGGAAACATGCTTCAACATTTTTTTTCATTTGAAAAGATTTTTCTAAAAAATCAACTTTTTGAAAACAAAAGAAAATGACAGGGCTGTCAGCTAGGCAAAATTTGTTTAATTTTTATAGAACTCCAAAACTATGAAAAATCTGTCAATTATCAGAAATTAGGTGCTGAAAACTCCGCTTATCTTACTGAAATAAATATTCTCTAATTATGTGGGTGCTGTAGTTAGCAGAAATCAACAGTGTGTACATTTTTGTTAGTTTTTCAAAAGCTATGTTGCTATTTTTCCTATATGTATGTACCTACATAAAATGTACGAGTACATATTGATTACATTAATTACCACTTTCCCTTAAATTGTACGCCTTTTTGGTGTGTAGAATACATAGATGTATACCTATGTATGTATATGTATTTCTTCACTAATTGTATATCAACAACATTTCATTCTATGCTTTATGTATGCATCTATGTATACCTACATATGTATTTAAAATTCTTGGCAATATTAACATGTTTTGCCGACAGACTGATGTATGTAGATACTTTCGATTTCAATAAAGACAAATAAAATGACAATGAAGAGCTACCACAAAAATGAGGTCATCCTTTCTTTCACATTATCCACAAAAGACTATAAACCTACAACTCTAATAGCAAGGGCGTTCGCAAGATGTCAATTAAGGGGAAAATATGAATTTGGTATCGAATGTAGATATTTCGTTGTGAGAAAGACATTTATTGTGAGAGAAAATATTCAACACCTCGTCCTTAAATAGTTTATAAAATTTAAGTTTTGTTATTTATCAACAAAAAATAGGGGAGAGGGTAAGCACCCTCCCCTGTCCAATCCCTGCGTACGCCCTTGACTTACAGCCCAGAAAGAACATACAAAAATTACTCTTCTGCTCCAAACACATTTAAAATGTAGACGAACCCAACCATCAACAAAAAAAAATGAAGATGGGAGTGGCGCCAAAAATTCGCACACTTGAGTTTTTTTGTTAGATTTTTTCCAAATGAACCTTCAAACTAGAAAAAAATTATAAAAATAAAACGAACAAAAAAATATCAACAAACAAAATAAAATATACAAAAATTAAGTCCCATGGTTGAATTCAACACGTGCCTTAGCCTTTAAAGTGCCGATGCCGGCTGCGGGTGTTTGGATGGAATTGCTATATACTACGCTTTGAACATAAATCATCATTCTACATACATACATATATGTACATATATACATAGATACATACCTATACATGATATCATTCAATATGAGAAAGAAGAAGTAGGTATGTAGCTATAGCTACCTACCCAAAATAAAATACTTCCCAGATCGGTAGGGTTTTAGATCTTTTTGGTTAGATATGTTTTGGAGCTTTTATAATTGGAATTTGACATTAAAAAATTTAGAGGCGATCTTTTTTCATGAACTCTATATACCTACATACCTACCCTAGATATGTTTGAGTTTTTGGTGCTGAGATCATGAAATGATACTATGTTGTCGGATTTTGTATCTACTCCAGAGCATAAACTCACAAATGACCTAATCAACACTTAAAATAGTTTTGTTCTTTTTAATTAAAATTGTATACGGTTTAATGGGTCAATCGATTTTAAACTGTATAATCAGAAATGACGTACCTATTCAGCTTCTTGAAATGAAAAAAAAAAACACCCAAAAATACCATGGGAAACAATATAGTTTCTAGGTTATTGGAGTGCTTTTTTTTTCTGTATTTCCATACCTACCTAAACGAAAAACAATACAAAAAAAAATACTTTAAATATTAAACTAGAAAAATATATTTTTAAACTACGCACAGTTTTGAATGATTTATAGGTAGATTGTGGTATTTTGTTTGAAAAAGATATATTTTTATTTTAAAAGAATTTTTTTTTCAAATCTATACATAGATAAGAAGGCATAATGTTATGGTATGCATAATTACCTATATTTAAAAAAAAAATACTTTTGAATGGCAAATGAAATAAAAATGAAATTAAATTTATTTAAAAAAATTATTAATTAATTAATCACCTAAGAGTTAAATTTTTGAAAATTAAGTCAAATTGTTTAAAAGTTATGTGTTTTTTCAACTGAAAATTGAGAAAATATTTGTTAATTCCACTAAAAATTTTCTTAGACACAAATAAACTTGTACGACTGCATCGCACGAGCTTGCAGTCATTGTATTTATAAACTACTTCTTTGTTTTTTAGTACAATAACATTTTACTTGGAAATTGTGCTAAAAGAGTACCTACTTATTATTGAAAACAATTTATTTCTTTTTACAATTTTAAAATGTAATTACCTATCAGGGATAGGATTATGCTAACTTTGCCTTTTAACTTGCGATATAAGTACTATAAGGAAAGTTTTTGTCTCGTGCAAAAAAATTTTTGAGAAAACAATCAAACATGACATTACGATGACAGAGAGGACCAAAAAAGTGGGTGGCACAATTCGGTCTGTCTGTTTGTTTGTCTGTCTGTCTGTCAGTTCGTCTACAGTACAGCCTACTAAACGGGTGGATAGATTTTCTTCAAACTTTTTTAGAACCAAAAATAACGGTTCTTGCCATACAATTTTTTTAGCAATTTAACATAATCGTATTTTTTTCAAAAGCGGCTTGACAACTTCTTAAAATCGGTATGACTGATTTTAATAATTTTTTTATACGGAAGCTTCCAAAAATTACAAATAGTTTTGTGTACCAAAATTAAAAAAAAAAATATTTTAATATTTTTATTTTTAAAAAATGTTCCTAAATTTTTTTTTTGAAAATCAAATATTTCGAAAACGATACTAGCGACTATTTTTGAAATTCGATACTTCAGAGTTTTTTAGTCTTCTCTAAAATATTTTTGAAAAAAAAAAATTATTTTATTAAATAATACCGATACCTTCCATACAAAAGTTAAAAAACTGCAAAAGAAAATATTTGTTTGTTTCTCAAAAACGACTCCTACGCTTTTGATTAAACTTTTTCCATATACTAAAATGAGTACGATCAACTTCCAAAAACTATAAAATTTTACTGATTCAAAATAGCTTTTTATGGCCTTTAGTCCTATAAATTGGCGTTTCGTTCGGCTTACTCACTTGAACTCATCAGTGACATAGTGAGGGCATATTAAGTTCAGTTCAACTTACATGAATTTTTCAACGAAAATAAAATTTTACCCTTAGCAACTATTAATAGTACCTGTCATAGAACGATTGCTCTTATTTTGAATTTTCTCATTATCGGCTCAACGGATTTTGATTAATTTTCTTATATGTATACAAGTTTCAGATAAGATTAAAAAATATTGCAAATCCAAATTTACCAAAAAAAAGTTTTTGAGTTTTTAAAAAAAGTTTTAATTTTTTTTTTTTTTTTTTGAAATTCGATATCTTAAAAACGGGCTGACAATTTTATGTATTTTGTATTTTATCTGTTTATAAATACTATATACTTTGCATTCTAAAATTTGTCCTTAAATTTTTTTTTAAGAATTTTATATTATAAAAAATAATTTCTTTTAAAAACCGCACCAACGATTTCAAACTTTTTTTTTATAAATCCAAAAAATATTTTTTTTTTAATTGTGGTACACAAAACTATTTTTATTTTTTGGAAGCTTCTGTATAAAAAAAATTATTGAAATCACATTTGTTTAGATATTTACAAAAAAAAACTGTGACTTGTCAGTACAGAGTTTGTTAATATCTCATTTTTTAGATAATTTTATTGTCTCAATGTTATTTTTTTAATCTTTTTTGTGTAGAATTACATGAGGCCATGAGAGCCATAGTGGCCTAACTGCAATTTTATCGAAATCAAGTTTATTACGAAAATTAAATCTGTATTTACTAAACAATATTCCTGCATTTAATAGAGCTTTTTAAAACGTTCATTTCAATCGATAGAATCGTTCAAGAATCGATCAACAAAATGTTTCGATCTTTCGAATGATTCGATTTTCGTTTTCATTTTGATGGAATTAAATTTCTGCGATTTTAACAAATTCAATTCAATACAGTATCGATTTTGATCGAATTAAAAACAATACAATTTGAATGGATTAAAATAGCTCAAAAAAAAATATGAAATTTTCACTGCTTTTTACTGCTCCGAAAAAAGGTGATTTTCTGTCAATTGTTTTACATTTGGATCAAAATATTATATTTTTGATGTGAAAATATAGTTTGAACCCTATCTGTCAAAACATAAACTGTCAAACTCCATTGAATTTGATGGCTACGATGTCGATGGATTAAAAAACGTCAGCAAAATCATAAGGTTTTGAAAAGAAAATTGAGATTCATCGAAATTATTTAGATTAAGATTGGGATGGAAAATCGAAAATAATCGAAATAATTGAAATTGCGGGATGGAAAAAAGAGTTGCCTATCTGATCAGTTATAACGGTATTTTGAAAAATCATTAATACAATATCAAAAACCATTTTGCAAAAGTAATTCAAAATTATGTTTCTTTATTTTAAAACGGCAAGTATTTCAATTTTTTTAAATGTACAGGAGTTTGAAGAATTTGTTCCATATTTTTTCTCTACTCAAAATAATGAAAAATGCAGCTAGGCCACTTTGGCTCCCACGGCCTCACATAAGCAACAGTTTATGGCTTCACATTTTTCAAAAAAAAAAAACTGATAGTTTTCGGAAAATTAAGATTTTCAATATCAATTTTTCAATTCTTAGTCAAACACAGACAGCCAAATCTAAAAATCCTTCTTAGTTTTTGAGAAATTAAAAAAAAAAATTCTTTTTCCCGATGCTTTTTTGAAATTTGTTTGTGTCAGAAATATGTATAACATACTATGATATATGACGCAACAAAAATAACTATTTATAATTAAACCTTTTCGGGTTTTTTTGGGAATTTTTTTTTAAACAATTTATGAAAATTTTCTTATTGAAAAACAAATTAAGAGTATGAATTATTGGCTTTACAAGAAATTAATAATTGAAGTTGTGAGTTTTACTTTTAGTTTTAACTTGCGATATGCATATGTGTAGGTAGGTAGGTACTCAAATATGGCAAGTTTTGCATTCGTTAAATAAAATCGAACTAGAGACTTTGATAAGACCTGTCACAACGATGATGGGGCAGAAGAACAAAGTGGGTCTCACAATTCCGTTTGTTCGGTTCGCTCGAGAACGGTTTCATTGATTTTCTTCAAACTAAGTGCATAGCGTTTGTTGGTCAAAACTATCTTAATGTGAAAGAAAATATTTTATAATTAATCGCCAATGAAATGATTTTATTTCCTTAATATTTATAATGTATGTAATGTATAAGAAATGTATAAGAAAACTGAATTTCAATAAAATAAACCCATAAATTATCACTCGGTCTAAGAAAAAATATTTGAAATCAAATTTGAAAAGAAATAAATATAATGTTATTCTTTTACGTTACATGTTATTAATTTTTAAACGTGACGTTTTGTTGTAGGTATATATTTCCTGAATATAAATAAACAGAGTGATTCGCATACAAATGTTATAAATGATAAAGCTAATGTAAGTAATAAATAATCATTAATACATTGGGTTAAAACAAACAAACAATATTATTGTAGAGGCGTCCTAATCCCTTCCGTAAAACATATACTCGCATACCAATATTCAAATTATAGAATGGCTAAAATTTAACGAGATTGCTTGCAAGTTCGTGATACGATATGAAGATATTATAATTGATTGGAAGCTCTTAAAAAAGCTATTAAAATAAGACCTCAAAATTTAAAGGTACATGGTTATGTTTTTTTAATATTTTAGGTTCAGACAACAAAAAAAAACAATTTTCGATATAGTAAACGAATATAAATATTTTTTTTAATTTTATTTTCTTCAAATTTGTATGACTGATTTCAATAAAAAATTATATAGACGCTACTAAAAAAATAATATATCGCAAGTAATAAACACACTATGTAGTATTCTTAACCAACATTTTCCAAAAATATTTGTTCGACTAAACACTCCTTAAAATATAAAAAAAAGTTATGAAAAAAGCGGTAGGTACCTTCCATACAAATGTTAAAAGAGCGTCAAGGAAAATATTTTTTTTTTCTCAAAAATGGCTCCTATGGTTTTAAAAAACTTTTTTTCCGTATTGAGAAATCAATGCAAAAATTATGAAAATTTACACTTAGCCTATTAAGAGTACCTCTCATAGAATAAGTTTCGAATTTTTTCATTTTTTTAAATTTCATATTTCATGCTTTTAAACATTTTTCGCTCATAGTTTCCATGTCTTTATATATAAAATTTTTTTAATCACTCAGTCTCTTGAATATAATCGAAATTTTGAAGAAATGGTTTTTGAAGAAATATATAAATTACTTACATGTAATTTTTTTTTTTTTTAGAAAATTTAATATTTCAAAAAACGAGTTGATAAATTTATTTTCTTTGATTTCAAATGGATTTTAATTATTTGTCAAAATTTGCGAAGATTACAATTGTTTTTTAAGTTACTTTAATTTTATATATAAAAAATAATTTATAAAAAAAACCCTTGTAAAGATTTCAAAATTTTTGTTTGCATAATATGCATATTCGTATTTACTTAATATCAACTGGCATTTTCTGAGCTTAAAGCTTTTTTTTTAATGTTTTTACAATTATTGAAGAAACGAGTTCCATTTTTCTTTTTACTTGCGATTATAGGTACTATAAGGCAAGTTTTGGATTCGTGCAAGAAAAAAAATTTGAGATAACAATCAAACATGATATTACGATGATAGAGAACACCAAAAAAGTGGGTGGCACAATTCTGTCTGTCTGCCTGTCTGTCTGTTCGTCTACAGCCTAAACGGCTCGATCGATTTTCTTCAAACTTGGTACTTAGTGGTTTTTGGTGATTCTGCCGACACATTTTTTCATTTTTTTTTTAGAACCAAAAATAACGGTACCTGTCATACATTTTTTTTTGGCAAATTTACATAATCGTATTTTTCTCAAAAACGGCTCGACAACTTTTCTTAAAAAAAATTCAATAAATTTATTTTAGTAAAGGCTTTCTTTGGGTGGAAAACCATTATTCAAAAATGGTTATTAATGGTACCTCCCAAGGAACCATTTTTTTAATTTTTGATTTTCTTCAAAATGGTATGACCGATTTCAATTATTTTTTTTATACAGAAGCTTCCAAGAAATGTCAATAGTTTTGTGCACCAACATTTTTGAAAAAGTATTTTTTGGATTTTTAAAAAATATTTCAAATTTTTTTTTGGAAAATCAAATGTTTCGAAAACGGCATCATAGATTTTCTTGAAACTCGATATTTAAGACTTTTTTAGTACTTTCTAAAATATTGTTAGAAAAAATTTTACATTTATGAAAAAATAACGGTACCTTCCATACAAAAGTGAAAAAACCGCAAAGGAAAATATTTTTTTTGCTTGAAAACGACTCCTACGATTTTGATTAAACTTTTTTCATATGCTAATATTAGTATGATCTACCATCAAAAATTATTAAATTTTATACATAGCAACTATTAGTAGTACCTGTCATAGAATGTATTTTTTTATTTTGAGTTTTCTCGTTATCAGCTTAACGGATTTAAATGAATTTTTTTATTTACAAATTTCAGATAAGATTAAATAATATTGCATATCAAAATTTTCAAAAAAAAAGTTTTTGGATTTTTAAAAAAAGTTTCAAACTTTTTTTTGAAAATTCGATATCTCAAAAACGGGTGGACAATTTTTTTTCAAATTTTGTTTTTATATACACATAAATATATAGTTTAAATCTGCATACAAAAATTTGTTCTTAAAAATGTTTTAAGAATTTTATATATAAAAAATTAATTTAAAAGAAAACCGCTCCAACGATTTTAAAATTTTTTTTTCCATACAGTCATATTCCATCATGAATTAAGATGGCATACTTTTTTTTCACTTCAAACTGTCAAAAGAGTTGTTTTAGCTAATTTAAATGTCGTATTTCATGCTTCTCTACATTTTTCTCTCATAATTTCCATGTTTGTATATACAATTTTCTTAAACTCGCAGTGTCTTGAACATAAGAGCAAGTACGTGCGACCCAATCGTGCATTTTATTTAACTTCCCATTGGAAGTTATTGTAATTGGTCCGATTTGTCGAAGCCAGTTTTTAGAGAGATTTCTGTATTTGTACGTACGTTTGTACGTTCGAACGTTCGAAAGTTCGTATGTTCTTTCACTTTGTTTCGTTCACAATAGCTCAAGAACGAATACAAACTGCGACTTGGGATGAATTTTATTTTATGGATACACATTTATGTTGTTACTTGCAAGAAGGATTTTCAAATTTCATAATTCAATAAGCAGTGTTTTTACTATAACAAAAAACAAAACTTGTTAAATTTAATTACTCTTGAATATCTCGAGAACAAATAATGCTATCAACTTAGAGTTCATTTTATTCTACGCATATTGACGTATTCAAAAATTAAAAAAAAAAACAGATCAACTTGCAGTTTTTTTAAATAAAATAAATTGCTGAAAATTGTTGAAAAAGTTTTTTTAATTGGATTACAGTAATATTGGCTTCGAGAGAGAGTAAACAGTAATATTGGCTTCGGGATAATTTTATTCTATGAAATAGTTTATAGATAATAAATAAAATTGAAAAAAATTGTATACATTTTGAATAAAAAGTTTTTTTTTAAGCGAAACAAACTGCAAGAAATTTTACCAAAAACTGTGGAAAATTTTTTATTCTCATTTTCCATTTTTTGAAAAATTGTTTTCCATCCTAAATTAGCCTTTTCTTAAAGTAGATAATGTATTGATTTCTTTTTGCTTGAGAAAAGTTGTTTTTGTAAAAATACAATTATGTTAAATTGTTCTGAGAAAAAAAAATTAAATTTGTGGCAAATGATCAAGAAACAGTATATACCAAGCTTGACAAAAAATCTAGAAACTCTATCTAGCTGTTAAGGCTTTATGATTGGAGTTCATTCCTTAAACACTAAGGATGAAATTTGGAATCATTTTACAATCCTTTGGCTTGGGCACCATTTTCGAAAATGGTGCCCAATCTGTGGAAAATGGTATAGAAACTTGAGGATTATTTAAAAAAATTCCATGCTCAAAATAATAATTTCGGTAAAATTTTAGTGTTGGCACTATTAGGGAACAAACTTTTTTATGTCTGCTGCACTTTTTTGATCATTTTTAGTATTTTGAAATAAATATTGATATTTAAAAAAAAAAAGTGCTAGGTAGTCGCACCTTTACTTAAAATACCATCAATGCTGCCAATTTTCGGAAACATTTCTTTTTTTTTTTATGTCAAAAGTTGCAACTACAACTCTTTTGGTAAAGCATAAACAATTATTTTTCCAATAGACTCCTGCGTCTGAAGGCGTTTCCGTAACTTTTTTCGTGTGCCATATTACCAAAAAAGAAAGTTGAAGTCTCACCTTTTGACATTAACTAAAAAGAATATATTTCTGAAAAGTGGCAACATTGGCATTTTAGCCGAAGGTTCTTCTACTCAACACCATTTTTTTAAGATAACTACCAATTGTTATTTCCAAACAAGCATATGGCATTTGAAGGCGTTTCCGCAACTAAGTTGATGTTCAAAATATTTAAAACTAACACAAAAGTGGAGGTCCCACCCATTGTCAAAAAAATAGTATGTTCCCGAAAAGTGGTAACACCGAAATTTTACCCAAAGGTGCGTCTACTTAATACCTATCTTTAAGAACATCAATTATTATTTTTATCATGAAAATTTTCCAAGTAATTTACGAGTTCTTTTTTACCATTGTCCACAAATTGGGTGCCATTTTTGAAAATGACTTCCTAGCGACAGGATTACAACAACAGATACAAACATACACCGAGATACAAACAATCCCAAGCCAAATTTCATCCTTAGCATGTTAAAAATAAATTACAAATTTAAAATTAATGTCCTCCACAAAAAGCGCAACGATTTTGGTTTCCTGACTCGACATCAAGAAATCAGAAAATCAAAAACAATTTTTTGAAAATTCCATATTTCAAAAAAAAATTCCTTAAACTGTTTAAAAAGTTATAAATTAAAATTTAGTAAAATTTGCTTAAACGATTTTTAAAATTTTTGAGTTGATACTTATTTATTCAAAAATTCAGATGGTAATCTTTTTTGACTGAAACTTTTTAGAATTTTAAAGAATAAATATTTTTTAAGTATTTGTAGGTACATAGTATTTCCATAATAAAATACATATTTTCATACATTTATAAGATTTTTGGAACTCGTGGCCCTTGTCTATTTCTGTTTACTTCAATATTCCCAGTGCTTTGTTTTATCATTGAAAAAAAGTGACCGTAAAATAGTTGCATGTGTGTCTATGTACTAGGTTCATTAATTTATTTTTATTTTTTGTCCTGCTGACTCGTTTTTTAACTTTGAAAATTGAATAAACAAAAGTAAGTTTGCTGAATCATTCTAGCAAATCAATTTTTTCCATGCACTAGATACCATGCCCTAGATACCATGCACTAGATACAATGCACTTTTACACACAAAAAATGTATTATCATTAGATTTAAATCTTGAAAATTCTAATAGCTTGACCACTAATTGAATGTCAGTGTCGCGATATGATTGTTATCTTTCCCTAAACATATGAAAAAATATATTAAATATAATCGATATAATATAGAGCTCTGAATGAACACTCAGCGGGTTATGTGCATGTTAAGGAATAATTAAATTGATATACCTAGTCGTTCGTCATATCGTATAAACCTGTGCAGGTATGTTGACATCCCTATTGTATATGGACTGGACACATAATGGAGAGTTTATACCTATACACAGTAGATAGTGTTTCCCCAACACAGTTTTTCATACATATACAATCCTACATACTTAATGATGTCACTATACTTCCTGTATTAGGTACTGTATAAAGGATATGATCGAAAAAAGGCTTGGTCAACAACGATATGACGATATTCGTATACTTATGTCACTCACAATGATTAAAACAAAAAAGCTTTTTTTTACTCTTGAAGTTGAAGAAGAACATAATATCAATAATTTGTAATGAACTAAGAACTTGAACCTTGCCCTTTATTATGGTGCTTTTAATCGCAGGTTTTAAGGAAGTTCATAATATAGAATTGGATTTGAAGAGGAATGCCTTTGAAGATTATACCAACCTACTTATAGACAATTACATAATTTAGAAACTTTTTTAATTACTAAGGGGGTCATATTAGGTAACCTTAAGGGTCAATTTGTTCACAGTGGTGGTCAGTAATATGATTTTTACGATCTGATAAAATTTCGCAAATCAACTTAAATGATTGATGATGTCAGTGCTACTAACGCAGTCAAGCTAGGCTTTGATTTTTCTGTACAAAGACATATTAACCAGTTGTCATAATAATCATTGATTTAATATGATTAATTATGCATAAATCTTGTCGAATTTGTCGATTTTACGAGCTTTGCAAAATTCTCATCAATATTTTTATATATTGAAGAAGCAGAACGTAGAGGATATAAAATCTTTCGCAACCATCAGCGTTCGCGCTAATTAATTATGTTTGCAGAAAATGAGAAAAAGGATAACAAAGGCTTAATTTACTTTTTAATCTTTTGAAGAATGGAAGATAAATAATTTTATTTTATTTCAAACTTTATATCGAGTTAATTATTGGAGACAAATCATTTCGTTTTGTTACATACTTTAGATTATTTTAAATTTTTTCGAGTTTTTGAGTAGTTGAGGAGCTAAATTTTGATTGACAACATCCAGCCGTCAAAATTGCCAAATTTCTTTCAGATTAGATCAGGTTATGTCTGAAAATAATATCCAACACAAACAAATTTTAAAACTAGCCCTAAACTTTTATTTCTAATCCCTTAGGAACATTTCTCAAAATGTTTAAATATTTTCTTTAAATTTTGTACAAAACGGTACAACGTTGGAGTCCTTTTTGTATGAATCAGGCATATATTTAAGGACATTTCAAACAAAACTTGACTCAGTTCTTGACTTCAACAATACTTTTTTTTATTTTGAAATTTAAAACCATATTCTGACCTAAATTATGCAGCCCCTGTTTGAAATAGAAGAAAATAGGCAGTAGGTACCACTGAACTCAGCATCCCAAATCATTAAATGTACCAAATTTAATAAATTTTCATTAAGAATTTGCGGGGAAAATGATTTTTGTCGCCAAATTTCAACAAACGAATCACTGTGCGCCACCACCACCGCCGCACAGTGGACCGTTTCATACATCCTAGACGTCAAAAATAATAATTTTGTTCCAAGTGAATGTTTTTATTTATTTAAGCATAAAATACTCAATGCATATATTTTGTGCTGAAAAAATAACTAAATTTGGTAGATTTTTTGAAAATGTATGTAAGTTAAATGACAAAAAAATTCTTTCAATTTCCCTTTATCAAAGGGAAAGCCTGAGTTTGTTCCTGTAAAAAGGGTGTAGTGCCGCGAACTTGGCCAAACTCAATCTCCCCCCTCTTACTTCAGTAGCAATAAAGTTAGAAACTTCAAATTCTCAGTATTTGCTGAGCTAATCAAAAAGATGGCTCACCAAATTTCAAATCCTTAGCATTAGTAATTCCCGAGATATAGGACTTCAAAGATCGCAAAAACCGTAAGTGACTGACTGATTCATTGACTCACTTTTTTTATCATCAAAATTATGAAGCACTTCCCGACATCGTATCATTGTGGTGCATTCCAAGAAAAAAATCGAAAATCTGCAATTTTCTGTTCAGGGGGCGTGTCATCCACCCACTTTCTTAAAAATTCTTATAAATTATATGGAGCACTTCTGATTGTTGTAGAGCAATGAAACTTCATAGGTCAGTAGGGCTTGAAGTACTTAGAAATAAGAAATTGAAAATTGGAATTTTCCATTCAGGGGCGTGGCATCCACCCACATTCTTAAAAGTTCTTATAAGCTATATGGAGCACTTCCGATTGTTGTAGAACGATGTAAATTGGTAGAAAGGTATGACTTGAGGAAAATAAAAATTGAGATTTTCCCTTCAGGGAGCGTGGCATCCACCTACTTTCTCAGAATTGCTATTATTTATATAAAGCACTTTTCGTTGTCGTAGAATTTTGAAGCTTTGTAGAGCGGTAGAGCTTGATTTTCACCTGGAAAAATAAAATCTTTGCAAAAAGGAGTGAAATCACAACAAAAACATAAATGTTTAAAAAAGAGCCAAGTTCTTATATGCACAAGAAACCTGTGCGTAAAAAGTCAGCCAAAAAAGTAATGAGATCTTAAATATTATGCCAAATTTCCAAATCATGACAGAAATTTGGTATTATTTGATTACTGATTTAAATTTGGTGGATTTACTTGGCGAGTTTTCTCTTAAAAACTTACTTAATCACAAATTCAAAATGTATGCAAACTTGACCAGTGAACCGACCAAATTTTAATACTTATTTTGGGAGTCATTGGTACGAGAGCTACTGAAATATTTTGGTAGTGGTTTAGAGTCAGTACAAATATGGTAGAAGGGACAAACCACTGGGCCACACGATTTGTTATTAGATTTTTTTATTAATTCTCTATTAAAATTTTTGAATCGCAAAATGCGGCTTGTCTCAGGTTGGCCCAGGTGTTGTACGCACTAGAAATGGCACCGCTGCCTAAACACTGCAATGGTTCAAGACCAGCTTAACAATAAATCTGTCTTTCATTTTGATTTAAATTTTAGTCTGAGATTCTATTTTTCATCCAGATCCAAGAATCTGTTGCAGCTACCTAATGCACCTCAGTCATCCTCAATCATTGAGACCTCATAGTTTAGCTTTTAAATATTTCAAATAGCTAAAAACTTGTTTTGAATTGTAATCGTATGACATGAAAATTCTTCCCACGAATAAATATAATTTCATAAAGTAATTTTAATGTAACTGGAATTAAACGTAAGTCTTTGGTTTTATTTATGTAATTTTAATACAAATTATTAGAAATTAATTGTTATTTGAATTCTAGCTGAAGGTCAAATCATCGGTAGTAGGTGCAAAGTTGCACACATCTATAACCGGTTCAATAAGCATTTTAAAATAGAAAATAAAATTACTTAAAAGATTTCTGGAAATCACACATAACACCAACGGCAATAAATTATTATTAAACTTCCTTTAGCTTTTCAGCTTGAATCTTGAAAACAACTGTTGGTAAATTATATTGAATGTAAATTGTTTCTGTTTAAATGATAAGCGATTTGTATTTCTGCGTTCATATACACCCAGCTCAACTTCCAGGGAGGGTCAAGCAGGGATCCGTACATTAATATATAAATTTTTTTTTTCATATCAATTTTAGGTTTAACTAATTAAATTTTTCATAAGAAATTGAAATTTGATGCAAATGATTTTTAATTTTTAACAAAAGGTCATATCATGTCATGTCATATTAAATTTTCCAACATTTTTTTTTGAATGGTCAACATTCAAAAGTCATAGATAGAAGAAAACTAGGAAGTTGTTGCTGTTGTCGAAAAAGTGAAAATTCATAATTATGCAAAAACATGATAAGAATTTCATCGAAAGAATGATTATTTATAAACAGAGCCTAACCGGATATTTGGCAGATATTGTTCTCAATTTAAGCTAAGTATACGGTTCTTTTGAATTTCAAACTGCTTCATGTGAGATAAAAAAAAATGTTTGCAAAATGTAAAAATGTCGTTCGTGAAGGGAAATTTGCTTTTTTTGTGAGAAATCATGTTTCGAAAAAATCATCAAATTTTTAATCAGATGAGCTTCCTCTACACATAAGAAAAAAAAATTTTGTGTTATCACAATTATTTAAAAAATTGATTTTTGGCTAACTTCGAAAGCGTCTGTCAGGCAGAAGGCCGCCCGCAAAACGTCTTAGACCGTCATTTTCGTAATCACGCTAGCTTCCTCTACATGTAGGAATCAAACATTTTTTGTTATCACAATTATTTAAAAACCCGATTTCTGGCATATTTTATTTCAGGAGTCTTGGACCACCATATTTGATATCAGGGCATTAAGTTCTATATAATAAAATGTTATATTAGGTGTTATCACAATTTTTTGATCTGGTGAAAAAAAATGCGTTTTGGATGCAGGATTACTCATAACTGCCCCAACCACAAACTGCAAGACGCTTACATTTGAAAATAAAATTATAAATGGGAGAGTAACGATATCCCGCCATCACAATCCCGCGGTAACGATATCCCGCCGTTCAGACATCCCGCCGGCAGTACTATGATACTATTTGGCGGGATAATCAATTCTTGAATTAAAATACAATTGGAAGAATATTGTTGGTGATTTCGAATTAAGTATTTTTTGGAATTAAATATATTTTTCAGAGAGACAAATTTTTCGTTGCTCTTTAGATTAAAATCGGTTTTCAATTTTGGCGGGAGATTTTATTTTTCGCCGATTAAATTTCGTTTCATATTTCTTGGGTTTGGATCTGGATTCTGGACAGAGGTAGGTATGGTTAGCACCGCCATTTCCGATTTTCAAAAAAATAAAAAGTGTGCTGTATTGTGCTCAACTTGTGCTACCTTGTGCCGTAAATATTTTTGAAAAATTCGCAAGTTTGCAAATTTTACGAATGAATTTTTTGCGAAATTTCAAAATTTCTCAAGAAGAAAAGTTGTGCTGCATTGTGCTCAAAAAATTCTACTAAGAACCGAAAAAAAAATAAAAATTCGCATGATTGCATTTATTATGGCCAAAACTCAACTTTTCGAAGGGCTGTAGCCCCGTAAAATTCGCAAACTTGTAATATTTTTTTAAATATTAACGGCACAAGGCAGCACAAGTTCAGCACAATACAGCACAACTTTTAATTTTTTGAAAATCGGAAATGGCGGTGCTAACATCACGCTACAGCCCTTCGCAAAGTTTAGTTTCGGCCATAATAAATGCAATCATGAAAATTTTTGTTTTTTTCTTTTTGGTTCTTAGTAGAATCTTTTGAGCACAATGCAGCCCAGCTTTTCTTTTTAAGAATTTTTGAAATTTCGCAAAAAAAAAATTCGTAAAATTTGCAAATTTGCGAATTTTTCAAAAATTTTAACGGCACAAGCCAGCACAAGTTGAGCACAATACAGCACAACTTTTATTTTTTCGAAAATCGGAAATGGCGGTGCTAACTTCACGCAAATTTACAAATATGCGAATTTTTACTTGCGATATACATAGGTACTATAGGGCAAGTTTTGGATTCGTGCAAAAAAAAATTTCGAGATAACAATCCAACATGACATTACGATGATAGAGAACACGAAAAAAATGGGTGGCAAAATTCTGTCTGTCTGTCTGTCTGTCTGTCTGTCCGTACCTCAACCTACAGCCTAAACCACTGAAGCGATTTTCTTCAAATTTTGAACTTGAGGTTTTTTTGTAACTCTCCAGAGGGGAAATTGAAATTTTGTTTTTAGCTCAAAAAATAACGGTACTTGCCATAAAACCGTTACGGAAAAGCTTATTTATCTCAAAAAGGGCTCCAACGATTTTGATAAAAAAAAATCAGTGCATTATTGTAAACGTGGTCTGCTTTCTGATAAGAAAAAAAATCACCAAAAATATTTATTAACGGTACCTGCCATATAACGGTTTTTTTGATTTTCGATTTTCTCATTAACCGCTCATCCGATTTCAATAAATTTTTTTTTGCACACAAGCTTTATTAGAATATAAATAATACTGTATAGATACCAAAATTTTGTAAAAAATGAATTTTGGATTTTTAAAAAAGAAAGAAGAAAAGAAAGAAAGAAAATTCAATATTTCAAAAACGGGTTAATGAATTGTTTTGAAATTTCAATTTTAAATGTATATTAGTATATACTCAAAATTGTCATACCAATATTTTTTTTTGAAAAATGTTACAAAAATTTTATATATAAAAAATGAATTCTTAAGAAAACGGCTCCAACGATTTAAATTTTGTTTTCATATAACTTTGATTTTTTACAAAATTGCAAAATTTGCAAATTTTCATTCGTAAAAATTACAAATTTGCAAATTTTTTAAAAATATTTACGGCACAAGGTAGCACAAGTTAAGCACAATACAGCAAAACTTTTTTTTTTGAAAATCACAAATGGCGATGGTAACTTCACGCTTCGCAAAACTGTTTTTTGGCCATAAAAGTTACAAATATGCGAATTTTTTTGTTTTCTCTTCGGAATATGGCAGTAGAAAACGCGCAGAAAACAGCACAACTTTGATTTTTTACAAAATTGCAAAATTTGAAAAATTTTCATTCGAAAAATTTGCAAATTTGCAAATTTTTTAAAAATATTTACGGCACAAGGTAGCACAAGTTAAGCACAATACAGCACAACTTTTATTTTTTTGAAAATCAGAAATGGCGGTGATGGCGGTGCTAACTTCACGCACATCATAAAAAGTCTAATTTATGACTTCCTTAACGCCCTAGACTATGATTTCCGAAATATGTAGATTGTTATTTTTTTTAGTTTTAGGAGGTATGATACTATCTCCAATACACCCCAAAAAAGTGGGCGTGGTGCTTGGTTAAAACTTTTTGCGTCCCAATTTTTGAAAAATTCATTGCTTACAAATTTTACTCTAGGTATCTTTTTTTCATATTTTTTTTTTTAACGATTAATAAAAAAAGAAATTTGCTCAAAAATGGGCGGGGCAAACATTGCATCATTTTTTATTCATAACCTGTTATTAAGACAATTCGTTCTGTTTTCATATAAATTAGTCAAAATAGGAAAGTTTTTCCTCAAAACCACACCCAAAAATGGGTGTGGAAAAAAGTTTTTTATAGAAGAATTATAATAAATTATATTATTTTCATCAAATTCTGATGATTAGATGATCTATATTAAAAAGTGGGAGTGTCAGTAGGAAATTGTCTCTGATGATGTTTTATAATATCCTTTATCCTGCCCGAAAATTTTATCTCAATCGGCTAGCTGCTTCAGATTTTATACATTTAAGACCACCTCTTCATACACCATGAACCACTGTGCCACAGCGCTTGGCGTTGCATTATCACGACATCTATTAATAGTCCAGTCATTTAAGCTTCTTGCTTTGGAAAAAATGGCCGAAAGCTGAATTTTGGTAAAGCCACATCAGCGCATTCCAAGCAAACTATAAAAAATCCCCGTCTATTTGAGCGCTACTAAAAAATTTGCGTGGGGTCATAGGCCCCCCACACGGTTTTTAAACAATACCTCCCGAAAGGTTACTCTTACAGAAAAAATGTCAAGCACTAGGTGGAAGCTTAAAAAAATTCCTACAAAAAATGTTTCATTTTTCATAAGACTAACCGTTTTCAAGATAATTCAATCGGTAGAGTTACGGATTCTATGTTTCTGTATACAATGTACTCTTTTACACCACCTTCAATAAAAGTCGATCCTTTTTTAAATTTCTTTTTTAAAGGCCACCGACTTTTTGTCGAGTCGAGATTTCAAAATGCAAACAATTTTTTCAATCAGTAAAAAAGAAAGGACTGGTTAAATCGACACTTTTTTTTGGCAGTCAGTCCTACGAGAGCTTCTGAAATATGTTGGTAGTGATTTGGAGTCAGTATAAAAATGGTGGAACTGACAAACCACTGGGCCCCACACGATTTTTTATAAGATTTTGTTTGTATTAATTCTGTATTAAAATTTTTGAATCGAAAAAAGTGGCTTTAGATAAGCCACCATAAGCTTGCCCCAGTTGTTGTAAGAACTAGGAACGGCACCACTGCCTAAACACTGCAATAATGGTTCAAGAGCAGTTTAAAAATAAATCTGTCTGTTATTTTGATTGAAACTTTAGTCCTAGATTCTATTTGTCATCCAAGAGAATCTGTTGCAGCTATCTAATGCACCTCAGACATCCTCATCAATCATTGAGACTTCATTGTTCAGCTTTAAATTATTTCAAATAGCTAAAAACTTGTTTTGAATATTATACTCGTATGACATGAAAATTCTTCCCACGAATAGATATAATTTCATAAAGTAATTTTAAAATAACTGGAATTGAACGTAAGTCTATGGTTTTATTTATGTAATTTTAATATAAATTATTAGAAATTAATTATTTTTGTTATTTGAATTCTATAGCTGAAGGTCAAATCATGTGTAGTAGGTGCAAAGTTGCACACATCTATAACCGGTTCAATAAGCATTTGAAACTAGAAAAAAAAAAAAATTAAAAGATTTCTGGAAATCACACATGATGACAACGGCAGTAAATTTATTATTAAACTTTCTTAGTTTTTCAGCTTGTATCTTGAAAACAACTGCTAGCCATATTGGATGTATATTTCTATTGAAATGATAAGCAATTTGTATTTCTGCGTTCATATGCACCCAGCTCAACTTCCAGGGAGGGTCAAGCAGGGTTCCGTACATTAATATATATTTGTTTTTAATTTCAATTTTAGGCATAACTAATTAAAGTTTTCATATAAGAGATTAAAATTTGATGGACATGTTTTATTTTTTCTTAACTTTTTTTGTATAGTAGCATCTAACAAGAGGTCATATCATATCATGTAAATATTAAATTTTCCAAAATTTTTTTGAATGGTCAACATTAAAAAAATTTTGGCCGCGATGACTTTTGATGGAAGAAAACTAGGCAGTTTTTGCTGTTGTCGAAAAAAATAAAATTCATAATTATGCGAAATCATGATAAGAATTTCATCGAAAGAATGGTTATTTTCAACAGAGCTATGCATACGATAAAAAAATTCTTCATATAAGATAAAAAATGTTTGCCAATGTAAAAATGTTGGTGGTGAAGTGAAATTCGTTTTTTTTTTTTTTCGAGAAATCAAATTTCGATAAGAAGAGTTTCTGCGCAAAACTACTCAAATTTTTTTTAATTCATTGTTGACGAACTGTATAATTTTAGAATAAAATTAGAATTTGATAATTTATCATTCAAATTGTTGCGTTTTTTTTTGTGTATGACCCTGAACTTTGCACACGATTTGAGTATCATATTCTGGACTGTCACCAGCAGCGTAAAAATGGTTCGATTTGAAAAAAAATGAAACGGCATTCGATTTGTCATGACAACATCTCCATATTTAATTTTTTATTTTTTGTTTTTATTTACCGTAATAAAAAAAGTTATGATGAAAAATGTAGGCAGTGCCAAGAAAAAAACCTTGAAAATTTTTGGGCTGTCACCAGCGCCGTAAAAATGCATTGATTTGAAAAACTAAAGTGGCAATCACTTTGTCAAGACAAAATCTCGATAAAACATTTTTATTTTTTATTTATCGTAGTAAAAAAGTTATAATGAAAAAAGTAAGAAGGGCCGAAAAAAGCTTTAAACATTTTTGGACTTTCACCAGCGCCGTAAAAATGCATCGATTTTAAAAATTGAAATGGCAATCGATTTGTCATGCCAAAATCTCAATACGCCATTTTTTATATTTTTTTTTAGATATTGTAATAAAGAGGTTATAATGAAAGAGGTAAGAAGAGCCAACAAAATTTTTGGACTGTGACTAGCGCCGTAAAAATGCCTTGATTTCAAAAACTGAAACGGCAATCACTTTGTCAAGACAAAATCTCTATTTTTTGTTTCTTATCGTAATAAAAAAGTTATGATGAAAAAGGTAAGAAGAGCCAAAAACATTTTTAAAGTTTTGATTGCCGCTTCAATTTTGGAAATCGATTTATTTTTACGGCGCTGGTGACAGTCAAAAATGCTTAAAGTTTTTTTTCGGCACTTACTCTTTTCACCATTACTATTTTATTACGGTAAATAAAAAAAAAATAAAAAATGGCATATCGAGATTTTGTCGTGACAAAAATGGCCGAGATGACTTTTAATAGAAGAAAACTAGGCAGTTGTTGCTGTTGTCGAAAAAATCAAAATTCATAATTATGTGAAAACATGAAGAATTTCATCGAAAGAATGGTTATTTTAAACAGAGCTGAACCGGATATTTGGCAGATGTTGTTCTCAATTTTAGCTATGCATACGATAAAAAAATTCTTCATGTGAGATAAAAAAATGTTTGCTAATGTAAAAATGTCGGTGTTGAAGTGAAATTTGTTTTTTTTTTTTGCGAGAAACTAAGTTTCGATAAAAAAACTTCTGCGCAAAACTTGATTGAAACGGCAATCAATTTGTAGTTTTTTTTATTCATTGTTGACGAACTGTATATGCCATTTTTTATTTTTTTATTTATCGTGATAAAAAAGTTATAATGAAAAAAGAAGTGCCGAAAAAAACCTTAAAAATTTTTGGACTGTCACCAGCGCCGTGAAAATGCATCGATTTCTAAAATTGAAATGGCAATCACTGTGTCAAAACAATATCTCGATACACCATTTTTTTTTATTTATCGTAATAAAAAAGTTATGATTTTTTTCGGCACCTCTTACTTTTTTCATCATAACTTTTTTACTACGGTAAATAAAAAAATAAAAAATGGTGTGTCGAGATTTTGTCATAACAAAGTGATTGCCGCTTCAATTTTTGAAATCGATGCATTTTTCCGGCGCTGGTGACAGTCAAAAATGTTTAAAGTTTTTTTTCGGTACTTCTTACTTTTTTCACCATTAATTTTTTATTACGGTAAATAAAAAAAAATAAAAAGTGGTATATAGAGATTTTGTCGTGACAAATCGAATGCCGTTTCATTTTTATAAATCGAACCATTTCTACGCCACTGGTGACAGTCCAAAATATGATAGTAAAATCGTCTGCAAAGCTCAGGGTAAGGGTTATGCTTTAACAAGACTGAAATAAGCGACCGAAAATCATGATTCTTTTAGTGCGCTAAATTGAAGCGCTTAGTTTTTACGCAAAAATGATTTTTTATGATTTAATAATGCGAGAGTTTTTAAATAAATAAAATGCAAATTTAAATAACAAAACCATTTGATTTTCCAAAACATAAAATGCACAGCTGGATCACACGTACTTGCTCTTATGTTCAAGTTGTGTGAGACTTAAGAACTTAAAAATATATTTAAGTAATTATAGAAAAAGTATAAGAAAGCATTTAAATCGTTTTTGTAATTGTTTAAACAGCCTGATAGATAACTAAGAGCTCAACAAAAAGTATGTCATTTGATTACTTGAAAAAATATGCAAACAAAAATTTTAAATCGTTGGAGCCGTTTTCTTAAAAATTAATTTTTTATATATAAAATTTTTGTAACATTTTTCAAAATAAATGTTGGTATGCCAATTTTGAATATATATTAATATACATTTAAAACTGACATTTCAAAATAATTCATCAACTCGTTTTTGAAATATTGAATTTTCAAAAAAAAAAAAAATTTGAATCTTTTTTCTTAAATCCCAAATTTACTTACTTACTTACTTATCCGGCTCCCGATCCATGAAGGGTCTCTGCCTGAGATATTGCGGTCTTCCATCGGTTGCGGTCCCTCGCACACACTCCCTCCAGTCGTCGAGACCAAGCGCTCTTGCGTCTGTGACCGCCTGGTCCCTATAGCGGAGGTTCGGTCTTCCTGGTCGTCTCGAACCTGGGGGCTGGGATTCGAAGATTTTCTTGGCTGGAGCGTTGTTGTCCATTCGCTCGATGTGGCCGAGCCAGTGTAGTCGACGTGCTTTGGCTCTTTGGACTACATCCACATCTTGGTACAGCTCGTACAGTTCACGATTGAATCTTCTCCTCCAATCGCCCTCTTCGCATATAGGACCAAATATCCGCCGTAGAATTTTTCTCTCGAAAGTGCCCAGGATCAATTCCCCTTTTTTACTTATCGTCCAGCACTCGGCGCCGTAGAGTAGAACTGGTAAAATTAGAGTTTTGTATAGCGTGCACTTTGTCTTTCGAGAAAGGAGTTTTGAACCCATTTGTTTGGCCAAACCGAAGTAGCAGCGGTTCGCTAGGGTAATTCTTCGTCGGATTTCCACTAAGGTGTCGTTCGTGGGATTGATGTTTGTTCCGAGGTAGGTGAACTCCTTGACTACCTCGAAATTACTGCTACCAACAGTGACGTTTTGTCCTAGGCGATGGACAGATGAGGCTTTGTTTGTTGATAGCATATACTTTGTTTTGTCCTCATTCACTTCAAGATCAACGCGTTTCGCCTGTTCATTAATAGCTGTGAATGCTTCAAGTACAGCTCTGTTGGAACGGCCGATGATGTCGATGTCGTCCGCATAACCAAGCAGTTGAGAAGACCTGTTAAAGATAGTGCCTTCCATTTTAACACCACTCTTGCGCACTATCTGCTCCAGGACTAGGTTGAAGAAATCACATGATAGCGCATCTCCTTGTCTGAACCCTGTACACGTCTGGAATAACTCGGATGAGCTGTTACCCATTTGCACGTTGCACCGCGTATTTTGTAACGTCATGCGGCATAGCTGGATCAGTTTTTTCGGGATCCCGAGTTCCGACATCGCCAATAGAAGCTCTTGGCGACTTATGCTATCATATGCGGCTTTGAAGTCGATGAATAGGTGGTGGGTCTCGACTTGAAATTCGTTGGTCTTTTCCAGGATTTGCTTCAAATTTCCAAATTTAGTTTTTCCAAAATTTTGGTTTGCAGTATTATTTATAACTAACACAGCTTTTGTAAAAAAAATTGATTGAAATCGGATGAGCGGTTAATGAGAAAACCGAAAATCAAAAACACCGTTATATGGCAGGTACCGTTAATAAATGTTTTTGGGAATTTTTTTCTACTAAAAAGAACACAATATCTACAATAATACACTGATTTTTTTTATCAAAATCGTTGAAACCGTTTTTGAGATAAATTAGCTTTTTCTAAACGGTTGTAGGTATGGCAAGTACCGTTATTTTTAGAGCTAAAAAAAAAAATAATTTCCCCCCTGGAGAGTTACAAAATAGCTTTAAGTTCAAAATTTGAAGAAAATCGCATCATTGGTTTAGGCTTAAGATAAGATCCAGATATAAACAGACAGACAGAATTGTGCCACCCACTTTTTTCGTGTTCTCTATGATCGTAATAATATGTTTGATATTTATCTCAAATCTTTTTTTTGCACGAATCCAAAACTTGCCCTATAGTACCTATATCGCAAGTAACAAGGACGTGCTTAACTGTTAAAATCCAAATGTTCTCTGCTTATACGGGAGCGAACATAGTCTGTCTGCTTTTTAGTACGTAAAATGAACGTTCTTCACTGCAATTCTTGTCACTACAGTATCTTCAGAAACATACGTTGGGTAAGGCCTGGGAATAGTAAGGCAACCTTGTTTTTGAATTAGGTTGGGTACAAAATCCCGAATGTCAAAATCCTGAAATGGCAAACCAATTCCGAATGCTAAAATCCCGAATGGCTTAGTACTGTTTTGTGAGCCATTCGGGGTGCTAACCTTAAATAAAATTATACTTTTTTGGGCTTATTAGCAGATTAGTTGATTTTAGTGTTCAAAGTGAGACATTATTTTTGGAATTAGGTAAACAATTCGTTATATTTTTGCATTCTAGATTTCTAGGAGAAACTTTGTAAAAAGCTTTTTACTGACCACAAACTATCAATTAAAAATTCTAAAACACGAATTTATTCCGTTTTTAATAATTCTTTATTATTCATAGTATGCATTTCAAGTTTTTAATATTGAGGGCTCATCTTTAGCGAGCGTTTAATAGGTATACACTGAGGAGTATGAAGCAAAAGAAAAGCGTCTATACCACTGGACTCCAAATTCATTAAATTGTCAGTTATTTGAATGTTAAAAGCTTCTTCGAATTTAGAGAGGTTATTAACCATCTTAAGAAGTTTAAACCAAAAAAAAAGAAGATTTACCTAGTTCTCACCACTTGAGTGTCATAAGTAAGCAAAGCAACTTTGACGAATCGAAAAGTTAGCTGGTGGATAATTTGCCGTTAGTTAGTCGTTAATTAGTTGTGATAGTTTCGAATTTGTCGTTGAATTTGTGTTTTCTATCAGTAAAAACTTCTTATACCAGATGGTTTATGACTTAATAATTTGCCGTTCATTTGTCGTTAATTAGTTGTAAGAAATTGAATTTTATCGCGCAACGTTTTCTATGTTTTTTTATATTCTTTGTTAACTTCATATCAAGTAAGCAAAGCACCACCTTAAATAGGAATTAAAAGTTTTTACCACTTTTCGAAAAAAAAAAACATAGAAAACATAGAACGATAAATTCGAAATTGTCATAACTAAATAACGATTCATAACGATTCAAGTTAGCAAAGCACCCAAAAAATCACAGAAAACATTGCACGATCAAATTGAATATGTCACAACTAACTTACGACTAACTAATGGCAAATTATTAAGCCATAAACCATCAGGTATATGAAGTTTTTACTGATTTTCGACAGGGTGCTTTGCTAACTTGATATCAAGTTAGCAAAGCACCCGAAAAATCATAGAAAACATTGAACGAAAATTCGAAATTATCACTACTAATCTACGACTTATTAACGACAAATTATCCACCAGCTCATTTCTCGATTCGTCAAAGTTGCTTTGCTAATGCATATAATGGTTCTAAGTTGATGCGATGACACTTTTGCAGTTATATAAATTAACGATATCGATCAAATCTTAAACATCTCAAACTGTCCTTGTGATGATGCAAACAAATTATGTTTGGAAATGGCCCTGGCTTATTTGCTGGTACTTCATCTCCAAAGTTAAAAGCTCGCGTTGGAATGCTGTTTGATGCTCAGCAGCAAGTGTGCTATTATTTCCTCCAGCAGCTCCTCCAAACGAGAACATTTTGTTTTCTGTGGCACTATTTATGCCGCTGTTCGATCCATTGGTTCCACCAAAAACACTTGCCGGTTTATTAATTGTGTTGCCGTCTCTACCACAGTCAAATACAGTTTTATTGATATCGACAGCAGTTTTTGAGGCACTACTGAAAATTGATGAACTACTACGGACAACTGACGCACTGCTTCCAAATGCGAAACTACCTGCAGGTGCAGGCCTGCTAGCTTCTTGTTTCATGTTACTATAACTCGCATTAACACTGTATGTTGAGGATTGCTGCAATGATGCCCCCGAAATATTTGTCGATTCACCAAAAACTACAGGTTTATCTGTATTTGGATAACTGGTTTGTAATCCGACATTTAAGGCTGGCTTCGTATCAACAGCAGAAGGTGCGATGGTTCCAAAGTTACTTTTGTTGGCTTGGGTAACGGTGGGACGAAAATTAACGGATGCATTATTATTGAAAGAAGATCCTCCAACTGCGTAATTAGTTACAGAAACAGCATCTTTTTCAGACGATGAGAATGCAAAACCTCCATTTTGAGGAGGTACACTAGGACCAGAAGAACAAAAATATTATGTTAATATTTATGGAATTAATTTTTTTCAAATATTTTAAGAAAACACACCTTTTGTTGTCTTTTCCAAAACCTTCATTACTTAATTCTTTCCCATGGATTTCTGCTTCCAAAGATTTTGCGATGTGAATTATTTCCCCTAGATTTTTTGTTGATTCTTTTATTAATGTCATTCGAACTGAATACAGCTTTAAGCCCAATATAAATCTGTCCCTTATCAATTCATCCTTAAGCGTACCAAAATTACAGGTTATGCTTAATTTTTTGAGTGCCGTTAAGAAATCATCAATCGATTCATTAGACAATTGGTTTCGTTCAAAAAAATGGCACCGTTCGATGATAACATTACGTTCTTGACGAAAATATGCATCAAATCGTTCAATTAAATATTCATGTTTAATTGTTTCCTCATTCACATTGAAAGAATAAAAAATTTCAAAAGTTTCAGGTCCTAAGATGTGAAGAAATAGTGCATTTTTTCTGTAATCTGATGCATCCAGAAGATCTCTCGCTGCTAGATATATTTTAAATTGTTTTTTCCAGACTTTCCAATCTTCTGCGAAATTTGTTGATTTTAAATTGAGTGGATTTAGGGAACCACTATTAATCGATATATTTTTTAAGTTATTATTATTCATTTTCACTTTCTCTGTCTGTTTTAAAATTATGTTAATTAAAAAAAAAAAAATTCATAAAATTTGTGTTTGTTTTTTGGTTTACTTCTGACACCGTGTAGGTAAATATATAAAATGAAACAAAGCCAGCGCGGCGGCCAAAACATAACTGACTTAATTAAATTGCAATGTGATTGCGATATACCCACTAAGTTCCATCACATATTGTTTTACTTTTTTTTTTCTCTATCAAAATATAACACATAATTGAGTCCTACACGATAAATAAATAGTATGTATACCTATACATACCAACAAATCGCGGTTCAGGTCAGCAAAGGGGGTTTGACTACCTTCCTTCATGTGGGATGTAGATAAGTATTATACTGTTGCACACATTCTTTTTTTTAGAAAAATTTCTCGAGAGTTCTGTCTGTGTGTATCTCGACCTACAGCCAACAACTCCAAAAATAATAGTTTTTGTGAAACAACCTTTAATTTTATCTCAAAAACATCTTTACTTTTGAAAGATTGTGCCTCTAGTGTTGACGTGAGAGTTTTGCACTATTCTTTCTAGAACGATGTTGAAGAAGTCGCATGATAGCGCATCGCCTCGCACAAAACCTTTCTTGACATTAAAGGTGTCGGTGAGGTCTTCGCTGATCTTGATGGACCAGCGTCCATTCTCCATCGTCATCATGCACAAACTGACGAGTTTGGAATTGATGCCAAAACAAGACATTGCTCTATATTGCTCGTCTCTATTAATGCTGTCATACGGGGCCTTGAAATCAATGAAAACGTGGTGGGTATTGACTTGAAACTCCTGGGTTTTCTCCAAAATCTGGCGTAGTGCGAATATTTGGTCGATGGTGGACTTCCCTTGTCTAAAGCCACACAGATATGGACCTATCAGGTTGTTGACGAATGACTTCAGGCATTCACAAAATACGACAGAGAAGATCTTGTAGGCGATATTAAGAAGCCTGATGCCTCAGTAGTTGGTGAAGTTCAGAGGATCGACTTTCTTGAGGATCAGGCAAATAATGCTGAAATCCATTTGTCGGGCATGCTTTCCTCCGAGCATTTTGGAGATGAGCTGGCGCATACTCCTAACCAATTCAACAACTGCCGCTTTGAATAGCTCACCAGCAAGGCCATGAGCTCAAGCAGCTTTATTGGACTTAAGTTTAGATATATCTATCTTTACTTCGTCAAGATCAGGTGGAAGAAATTGTTGGCCTACGTCATCCAGGTTGAATGGTGCAATCTGCATGGTAGTGGGATTCGGTTCGTCATCGCCGTTATACAATTAACAGAAATGATATTTCCGTATCCTCAGCACCGACTGCGATTCTACCATGATGTTCCTCTGATCGTCCTTGCAGGCTTCGGTTCGGGCCTTGTTACCCAGGGGAGGTTCTTTTTACTTTTAGGTTAAATTTCCGAACTTCATTCCTGCAATGGCATCCGTCTAATTCCTCGATCACGTGCTTCTCATGCACTTTCTTTTTCCTTCTTAGAAGCATGTGTTCCTATCTCCTCTTCTGCTCGAAGAGCACACGAGCAGCTCTGGTCCTTCTATTCATGGCCACTTTGTATGCCTGTTGTTTGACTACATGTACTTGCTGGCATTCTTCGTCAAACCAAGGGTTTCCCTGTGGTGCTCGTGCTAGGCCCAGCACAGGCGGCATCTCTGATGGTGTCCTGGCAGTTTTTCTACTGGTTCTCGATACTTGTGCAGTTGGCGGCAGAGGACTATTTAAGAGGGCGCGAGAGACTCGATCGGAAAGTGATCTGGCGATTTCTTGCGACTGTAACCGTCCGACGAACGTTGAACTTCCTCACAGTATTTCCCTGTTTTGGCTTTGGTCTGGATATCCATAGCATTACCTTGCCTACAATGAGGTAGTGGTCCGAGTCAACGTTCGGACATCCTTGATACTGGAGGAGTGCCTTGCGTCGATCGCAATGTGATCAATCTGGTTGGCGGTTGATTGACCAGGAATTCCTTATGTCCTTTTAGGTATATCGAGATGCGGCAACTGCGTACTAGCTACCACAACGTTTCTGTAGTACCTCGCTCTCGATTTGCAACTTTTTTGAGTTAACAAACAGGAATTTATGAGAATTGGTGAAAATTTGTGGAAATTTGTCAGAAATTTCACTATAGCAAACAGACAATAATAAGAGCAGGGAAAAGAGCATGGAATTATGAAGAGAAATTAACAGGTGGAAAAGGAAGCAAAATAGCAAGGGAGAAGGGAATTTTTAGAGGAGATGATAGAGAGACAGAGAGATTGACGGGGGAAAGGATCACGATAGGAACAAGGGAGAAAAGTAATGAAGGGAAGGGAGGGAAGAGAAGATAGTGTGAATGGATATGAGGGAGTTGAAAGAGAAGGCAGGTGAAAGCAAAAGATGGAAAGAAGGGAACGAATAAAAGAATCCAGATACAACAGGTGGTATAAGGAAGTAATCACATATAGACCAGGGAAAATAGCACAAATCGTATGGCGAACCTTGAAAAAATTAATTCATGAAATATTAAAATTGGAATCGACGCAGAATTGCAACCTCTATAACATATCCAAAGTCCCCCAAAATCCCCGCATTGGCTTTTTGTGTAGATGCATTTGAAGAGGTGCAGACGGGGAGAATTTGGAGGTCTATCAAACTTAAATATTTGTTTGGGTAAAACCTGATCATATCATACATGCTTTAAAGGTAGTTTTTAACGCAGAATCTAATGAAACCAAATTAAAAATGATACAACCACCCAAAAAGAAGTTATAGTCCTTTTTATGTAATGATGACTTTTTTTTCAGGTACAACAGGTAAAATATTACCGAAACCCCTTTGAAATTAACGGTATGTTAATGAAACTTCGAATGAATGTTTCATTTGTCTTAGGAACTAAGAATCAAGAGAGTCCTTAAAAATATTCATGGTGAAAGGGTGTTTTTTTTAAGGGGGAGGAGCAACAAAAAATGTTAACCATAACACCCACGAAAAACTCTTACACTCATGAAATTCGCCAAAAATATATAATTTGTCATGGCAACCAAGGATCAAAATAGTCCTCATAAATATATTTGTTCTGGGTTTTTTTTTTTTTAAAGAGAGGGAAAATCTGGGAAGAAGTTGGAAGATTAGAGCCAAAATTCCGATTTGGTGTAATTGAGGTCTATACACAAAGTATGGTATATGATTTAAGGGTATTTTTTAACGTTGAATCTAATAAAAGCAAAACTAAAATGATACAAGCACCCTTAACAA
Source organism: Dasysyrphus tricinctus (assembly GCA_963921185.1). NCBI lineage: Eukaryota > Metazoa > Arthropoda > Insecta > Diptera > Syrphidae > Dasysyrphus > Dasysyrphus tricinctus. Next base: position 20,817,748 of record OY992531.1, read on the forward strand.
AGTTATGGGCCTTTTCAAGCAAAAATTAATTTTTGAAATCGTATTTTCCGTAGAACAAGTCAAAAGTTAACAGTCACCAAAAACACTCTTAGAACAAAGATATTTGTATGGACTATTTTGATTCTTGGTTGCCATGAAGAGTTTAATATTTTTGGCGAGTTTCATGAGTGTAAGAGTTTTTACGTGGGTGTTATGGTTTACATTCTTTGTTGCCCCTCCCCCTTAAAAAAAACACCCTTTCACCATGAATATTTTTAAGGACTCTCTTGATTCTTAGTTCCTAAGACAAATGAAACATTCATTCCAAGTTTCATTAACATACCGTTATTTTCAAAGGGGTTTTCGGTAATATTTTACCTGTTGTACCTGAAAAAAAGTCATCATTACATAAAAAGGACTATAACTTCTTTTTGGGTGGTTGTATCATTTTTAATTTGGTTTCATTAGATTCTGCGTTAAAAACTACCCTTAAAGCATGTATGATATGATCAGGTTTTACCCAAACAAATATTTAAGTTTGATAGACCTCCAAATTCTCCCCGTCTGCACCTCTTCAAATGCATCTACACAAAAAGCCAATGCGGGGATTTTGGGGGACTTTGGATATGTTATAGAGGTTGCAATTCTGCGTCGATTCCAATTTTAATATTTCATGAATTAATTTTTTCAACCTCGGAACCTATTTTTCCTGGCCTAATAGGTAATCCCGCAATATTTAAAAGCGGGATGGAAAACAGATAGAACATGGAGAATAGGAAGAGTCAGGTTAGGAAATGAGGTGAGAGAAAGATGGTACTGTAAACGAGAAGAGTGAATATTTGACTGTAAACAAGAGATGTTGGAACACGTATATGAAAGAATAGAAAGATGCAGGTCAGGAAGGATAATCAATAGTGGACAAAATTAAAATGAACAAAAAAAAAATGAATAGCGTAATTAATTACAATATTTCAATTACATTCTTATTACTACTAAATTACCATTTTTAACTACAATATACATAGCTACATTCATATGTGTAACTCCGAGTAATTGCAATTAAGTTACAGGTAGTGTGTAATTGTAATTGGAAATTTCAATTAAAATTACTCGGTAATTTGGAAGTTAATCAATTATATTGCAATTAGCCTGTTATGTAATTGTAATGTATAATGGGATTTTCCCTTACCCAACTCTGGTGTTTCTTATGCAAAAATTAGCATTATTGCATTTAAAAACCTTCCCTTATATTTATTCAGCTTCATTTTGCCTGAGCTATTGATTCTGAACTCTTAGCTATTTTCAGTTCTAAGTTATATTTTAACAATTGAAAGAACAATTTTCATGTTTTCTATAATTACTTGCATATTTTTATAATACATACAAAATCTCCAAAATTCCAAGCAACTTGAGCTTCTTGAGCTTCTATAAGAGCAACAATGTAGATAAGTGTGGCCCAGTCATATAGATTTTATTTTATTTTATTTTATTTAGTTCTTATCTTATGTTTAAAGTTTCATGTCTCAACATGATTGGCTTCAAAGAAAGGCCTTAGCAATCATATTCGCAGTCAAAAAAAAATCCATACTTATGTTTATGTGGTCAAAACTTTATGATAAATATACATATATGGATAACCAAGTACTCCATATGATATTTCGAGTTAATCCAGCAGGTGCAGATACAGGAGGAGGTCAATGGGTGCAATTTCCACCCCCTCCTGGGCAAGAACGAACGAAGCATAAAATATGAATTTAATATAATGTAGTAACAAAATGGTTTTTCATTTTATAATTATTATCTTGTCCCAGCTAAAGAAGAAGCTGAAATGTTCACTTGAACGTCATATGTGATGGGAATAGGAACATACCAATGTGACATTATGCTTTGTAATGATGCATTTCCAATTCAATAGTATCATTGCATACAGAAACGCGTATCGCAGCAGCACCAGGCACCAGCCGATCACGCACCCAATTGAGTTGTGTCATGCCCCAAAGGCAACAAGAACAAGCAACTAAACTTCGAGTGATAACAATAAGCAAGTAGCACACAAGCTGGACCATGCAATGAAGGTGAAATCAACACACTTACCACACCCGACCAAGTTGGAGTGGTGAATATCTTACTGCTGGGTTTTTGGATGGTTTGTTTTGCCGATGCTGTTGATGGTAAAAAAGATTTCCCTTCGACATCATTATAGTTGACACTCTCTCTTCGCAGCATTAAAGCATAAAGAGGCTTTCACCAGACATTATAGACATGCAGTTCCAGAGCTCGATTCAATAGTCAACGAAATGCATACAGTGGTAGAACCACCCCCAGTCTGAGAAAGAAAGTTGACGAAGGCAAATTGGATTGATTGATAGGTAACTAAAAACACCAGACTTATAAAACGGTCTGCGATCTACCAGTACTGCAATATACTGTGATCTACCAGGTAAAACCTATGATGTACCAGTTCTAAAAGACTGTGATCTACCCGTTTAGTATTTACTACATATTGTGATTACCAGGCCGAAGCCTGTGATGTACCGGATCCTTCATTTAGGCGATCTACCAGTTTAATTATTTTATAAGACTGCGATCTACCAGGCGAAGCCTGTGATGTACCAGACAACACATCTGAGATCTGCCAGTTTCTAACTGTGATCTAGCCGGCGAGATTAAGCTTGTTAAACTTAAGCGCTGACACCTAACCAGAGCCAGAACCAGAACAAGAACAAGAACCAGAAGCAGAAGCAGAACCAGAACCAGAACCAGAACCGGAACCAGTCAATTTGATCGCGATTTGATTATTAAAATCGAAATACAAACACACTTTGTAAATAAATTTATAAGAATAAAGAAAGAATAATCAAAGGCTAGAAACATCAAAGTACCATTACAGCTCTCCGAAATGCGAGTTGGTGTTACGCATATCCAGAGGGAGTTCAAAAACGCTGTAAAGACACCATGCCACAGTTACAAACTTCACGAAGTTCCAAAGTACCCGCTGTTCTAAACACTTTTGAAAGAGGTTCTAGCTGTTTTGAAAGAGGTTATTTCTTTCTGCAAATTTCAAACTCATGCACTCACATTGCCTTGTGTAATTTGTAGCATAATGGTTAGTGCGTTGGACTGTCATGCCGAAGGTCTGGGTTAGACTCCCAGCCATTGCCACCTAAAAACAGAAATGTTTTTCCCGAAGTATTGCAAAAAATTGCAGGTCCTCTCCATTCCTACCAACAACACGTACACAGAAATGGTTGAGAGTTGAAAGTCACTAGGCCCTCGTTATCCACAAGCTTTTACGCCGGCTCTGGACCTTTGGCACCTCATATGAGGGAAATTTGATAAAAAAAAATATCCCATCTAATTGGTCAGTAATTGGTCAGAAAAGGTCAAGTGGTCCCAGAAATTGGTCAGCCCTAGGTAACTTTTAATCAAGGCTTAAACTTTCTCAAGGTCGCTCAAGGTCACGCGCGATTTTTGGCACCTCATTTAAGGGAAATCTGCCAAAATTTTATACCATCAGAAAGATTTCTAGATCGTGATAAAAGGTCAATTATTTTCAGTAATTGGTCAGCCATAAATTTTTTTCTATGAATTTTTGAAGTTCGTTTCAAGGTCGTAGAAAAAACTTTTGGCACCTCATTTGGGTCATTTAAAAAAAAAGTTTGCAATTTGAAAGGCCTCTTCACAGTTGTTAAAGGTCAGCTATTTTCAGTAATTGGTCAGCCTTTAATTCTCAGGGCCTTTCTGATGGTATTAAATGTTTGCAAATTTCCCCTAAATGAGGTGCCAAAAATCGCTATGAACTTGAAATTTTTAAAAATTCTTTAAAAAATCTATACCTGACCAATTACTGAAACTAGCTGACCTTTTATATAGATCAAGAGATCTTTCAGATGGTACACTTTTTTGGCAAATTTCCCTTAAATGAGGTGCCAAAAATCGCGCGTGTTTAAGCCTTGATTAAAAGTTATCTAGGGCTGACCAATTTCTAGGGCCACTTGACCTTTTCTGACCAATAACTGACCAATTAGATGGGATATTTTTTTATCAAATTTCCCTCATATGAGGTGCCAAAGGTCCAGAGGCTTTTGCGCCGCTAAATTTATTTTTGATTGCCTTGTGCGACCAGGTGTGGAGAGTGGTATGAACTCTAAGTACTCTTAGTTCCGGTAGACCTCATCAAGATTGTGAAAACTCACCGAAATTCCCCTCTTCTGAACGAAATCTTATATCCGCGCCTGTAATCCAGTCAGTTATGATATACATACATATGTAAATCCATGAACGATTATAAAATCTCTTGTAAAAGAGCATGAACCCCATGATGAACATCTTAGTAGTGTTTATTTGATTCTCCTGAGTGGGTAGCTAAAAGAAATTCTACAAATTTGTTCTGAATTTTTCAAAACTAAAAATTCAATTAAAAAGTAATCGCATTGTTCTACCAAATTGTTTATAAAAGTTAATTCATATTTAAGGATTTTTTGTATACAAAGTCTCTCATTAAGCCTTAACTACATTGGCCAACAAAGTGAAAAAGTACAAAAGTGGAAATTTTCAAACTCATTTTTGGACACTGTTTCTCACTTTGAAAACTTATTAAAAGCTTAAATTTTGGTTTTAAAAACAAATTTGTATATTTTATAAAGTGGCCAATAGAGTTAAGCCTTTAGACATAAAGAACGTAAGAATTAAATGAAATAATATTGTGACAAGAGGATATCGAATAGTTTTGTGAAATTTTCCCAAACTTCTGTAAATTAAAAAAAAAAATACGTTAAAATCACCATTCTGGTGATTTCTCGATTTATGAAAATTGCTATGCTAACTTGGCACTAGTAGAAATCACCCAAAAATACAAAGAACACATTGCATGACAAAACTGAATTTGTCACAACGAATTAACGACAAATTATAAAGCAGTAAAATATTAAGTTTCAAAAGTTTTTAACACTTTTCTAAAAAAAAAAAAACATAGAAGGACAAATTCGAAAATGTCACAATTAATTAACGATAAATTATTCACCTACCCATTTTTTGATCCATGAGAGTTGCTTGATAACATATTAGCAAAGCACCCATTAAAACATAGAAAACACTGCACGATCAAATTGATTTTGTCACAACTAATTAACGATTGATTAAGAGCCAATTACCCACCAGCTCATTTTTCGACTCGTCAAAGTTGCTTTGCTAACTTGAAACTCATACTTAATTTGTAAATGAGGACCAACTATGGAACTATAGTATATATCGTCGGATTTCTGTCAAAACCTCGTAAGTCTGTTTTAAAAATTTGCTTGGAAAACACAAAAAACCGTTTTAAAAAGTAATAAAATGGAATTCTTAGATCGTAAAAGATTTTAAAACTGGTTGACAGAACCAAAATTAACCATGATACAGTTACGAGACATAAATATTTGAATTCAGTTATTTGTTTTGACCTGAAATGCATTAAAATGGCGTTTTAAGACTTACGAGGTTTTGCCAGAAAGCCGACGATATGGAACTTCTGTTATTTTATTTTTTGTTTTTACGGATACAATTAATTTAAGAATATTTTGGCTTAAAAATAATGACAAAATTTTTTTATTTTTTCTTTCAGATCCTGATTTAAGATAATTTGCTTTAAAAATGTCAAGTAAGTGTAAATATAAAATAAGTAAATAAAAATATTAATATAAAATAAATGTTATTTATAAATGTAAATTATTATTTTTTTTTGTAATTTTAGCAATTCCAGTTGGTACCGAACCAAGCAATGTTGTCTGTCCAACTTGCAGACATCAAGTTTTGACAAGAATTGAACACAAAGCATCTACCAAAACTCATTTGATTGCATTGATCCTGTGCCTTATTGGGTAAACTATTTCCAAAAACTTAAATAATTATTCGCTGTTTTCTATAATATCTTTATTTTTTTTTAATGCGAAATGAAGATGCTGCCCATGTGCATGTTGTTTATACTGCACAGGATGTGCCCGGAATGTCGAGCATTACTGTCCATCCTGTAATGCATTTATTGGTGTCTTTGAGAAATAAAATTAGCGACGAATACAAAAAAAAAAATATAAAACCAAAAAAAATAATAGTTTTAATGTAAATGTGTCCCACTTTATACTCGTACAAAAAAAAAATAAATAATTTTAAAGTTCGAATAATAATTTTATAAAAAAAAAAAATAAAGTGTAAAATATAATCGAGCTTGATTTTTTTTTTTTTTTTTTTGAGTCGGCTATCTTTATGGTGAATAAAGATTTCTTAAGTGCGATATATCACAACAACATTTACAAACATGACATTTTTATTTAGTATACTCCATAATGAATTCACATTTTTTTTGTAATACCTACAATTTTCAATGCACCTATTTTATAATTATTATTAAAATGTTATTATTAAAATCTGTTTGTTAATTTCTCTTTATATTATTATTATGTTAATAAAGTGTATAATTGAATGCAATTGGCTTGGCTTGGTATGGTTTTATGTGTTAAGTACTGTGTACACATGGTACATATGTAGGCCATATGATACTTGGTATTCTGGGTCTTATTGTTCATGACAATAAAAATGGTAAGTACAGATGATAGTTAAATATTTAAGTGATATCTAGACACTATTTTATTTATTAATACTAGCCTACTTCGGTAACTGTTATCGACCACAAGCGCAGTGTCTTTTTGGATGTGGACTCATCATTAGAGGCAGACCTCCCAACTAACAATATTGCTTCGCATTTCAGACATTATTGTGTTATTTGTTTCTATAGAGCTCCTATTACTCCTCTGACGGAAAGTACATACCTTATTGGAGCATTACTGATTCCTTAAATATTTTCTGGTACAAATTATATCAGCTTGATAGAAGCGATATACCAATGTTTCTTTAATCTCTCTATATTGCTTTTATGAAATGACGACGGAGCTTTCGCTTCTATAGTCATCCTGTAAAATTATTATACAATCTATATGTTAGTTTCTGTTACTTGGTAAGTACAGCCACAAACCATTTCTAATGTATTAGTAAAAACACAAAACACTTCTGGTATACTAAAGAGTATAGTCACAAACCAGCAGTGTGAAGAAAGTGCATACGTTTTTTTTCATCGTAAATATATTCTTCCATGGCCGAGCGGTTAGCGTGGTGGACTTTCAGTGCGAGAGGACCATGGTTCGAATCTCACAGAGAACTTGTAATTTTTATAACTTAAATAACATCTGATAAATTCTAAGATTGCATTTCAGATAAAAACTTTCAAATAAAATATCATAAAATAAATAAAATAAAATAAAAATATAAATAAATACACTAGTCAACAATATTAAAGGAACACATTTTTTTTTCAATTTTTCTTAGCGTTTTTTGAAGAGCTGTATCTTTGTGACGAGTGGTCGTTCTGAGTTGAAATAAAAAGCATTTAACAGCTTTATGTTTTTGTTTCGAGATTTGTTTGCAAGCAAATTTTTTTGAAGTACCGTTATTGCGTTATTGCAAAAAATGAGACGAGACAACTAAATTATTTTTTTTAATTTTTTTTGAAGGTCCTCATTTCTATGGATAATTTTTTTTGAGTCAATTAAATGTCATGATAAGATACCTTGTTTATTCAGCTTCAATTCAATTTTTTTGTTGTTGTCGTACGATTTTTTTTGACATGGTTTACCTGACTTTGAATGAAAAAAAGATACTTTTAGCCTTTATTACTAATATCTCAGCAAGTAATGATGTTATAAAAATTTCAAAGACAGTTTTGGAAATTTGAAAAAGTGTTTTACAAGATTTTTTTATGATTTTGTAGAAATTATTTTTTTTTACCATTCACCGTTAGTTTAAAAAAAGTACTAAAAACCGACGTTTTGTGGTCTTTTCGTAAATCTTTTTTTTTGTTGCAAATATTGATTGCATGGCTTGCGTTGGTATGCAAATTTATAGACTTAAATCATCAATATTCTTGTAAATTTTCAAATTGATTCATCGAACCGTTTTTCCTCACCAAAACTTCAAAGTCTTACAAACCAGGTAAAGGAACAAATTGTGGTGTTCCTAAACAATGCGAAGTTGTCATCAAAATGACAAGAAAACCGCAATTCCAGTGGATTTTTTTCACAGTTTTGTATTAGTTAGATACTTTTTTGAATTGAAATGCCAATTTCAATTGTAAATTTGGTGCAAATTTGGATGCTTTCGTCTTGAACCAATTTATCATGAGCTTGCCAAGCACTATCTTCGAGAGGTTATGTGAGGAAGATGAAAAGTTAACTCTACCAGATGCTTTTAAAAAAGCTATGATTATGGAAACAAAAATCTGCGAAAAAGTTGTCAGTGAAGAGACAGTTCATTTTATAAAACATCGCAACACGACAAAGAACAATGGAAGGACAGCAGCAGTTAAAGGTGGCAGCTTTGGAGACGGCGGCGGAGGCAACGGTGGCGCAGGCAGCAGTAGCAGTAGTGGCTTTGGTGGAAACAAACAGAACAAACAGCAAAAAGTTTGCTCTCACTGTGGTTGGCGTAATCACAGCTTCCAGTTCTGCAAATTTAAAGAAAGCAAATGTCATACTTGTGGGAAAATTGGACATTTGGCATCAGTTTGCCATGTTAAGAGAAATAAATCAGTAAATTACGTATCTAATTTAGATAATAATTCGGCTTGTGAATTTAATGATATATTTAATTCTTCTATTTATAGTATTTCTCCAAAAACAAGTAATGGCATCTACTCTCTGTCAGTGGCTCTTGATGGTGTTCAAATGGAGATCGCTTGTGATACCGGTGCTCCTTGCACGTTAGTCCCAGTTTCGTTTTATGAACAAATACAACACAAGAAATCGCTTAGACCGTGCCATGTCCCATATGTTGATTATAATGGGGAAAGAATTTTGATCTTAGGTGAGTACGATGCATCAATAACGTATAGAGGTACTATTAAAGATATAGTTGTTGTAGTCTCTAAAAGTAAAAGTCCTCCTTTGCTTGGTCGCACATTTTTAAGAGCATTTAACTTTGAATTAATGCAAGTAAATTCGGTGAAAATAGACGATAAATACTCAATCATTGTTCAGCAAATAAAAAACGAGTTTTTAGGAGTTTTCAAGGCCGAGCTGGGCGCTTGTAATATAGGCAAAATTTCATTAGATGTATGCGATAATTCAAAACCAGTTTTTTGTAAGCCCCGTCCGTTGCCACTTGCATGGAAGGGCCGAGTAGAAATGCAATTAAGAGATTTAGTTCAGAAAGGTGTGCTTGAGCATGTTGATAATTCTGAGTGGGCAACGCCTTTGGTTCCAATCTTAAAACCGAATTTGTGGTGATTACAAAGTCACTATTAACAAATGGTTGGTAGACTTTAAATACCCTTTGCCTCGTATTGAGGAAATTTTTGCATCCTTTAACGGAGGTGAACTTTTCACCAAACTTGATCTGTCTAATGCATACAATCAACTATTATTAGATGAAAAATCACAGCTTCTTTGTACCTGGAGTACACATATCGGGTTATTAAAAGTTAAGCGGTTACCATTTGGCGTTAAAACGGCAGCCGCAATTTTTCAAAAGACAATGGAAACGTTATTACGAGGAATTCCATTTGTTGTGGTATATCAAGATGATATTACAATTACGGGAAAAGATATTCAACAACATCTTGCAACATTGAAGTTAGTTTTGAATAAGTTGTAATCAGCTGGACCTAGGTTGAATAAAAAGAAGTGTGAGTTCTTCAAAACTAAAATTTGCTACTAAGGGTTTACTATCGATAAGCATGGGTTGAGTAAAAACAATGATCGGATTTCAAGTGTCTCATTAGCACCTATACCCAAAGATGTGTCTGAACTCAGAGCTTTTATCGGTTTGGTAAATTATTATTCGAAATTCATTAACAATTTCTCTAGCAAAATGTTTCCTCTTTATGAACTTTTACGCAAAGACATTAAATTTCATTGGTCAGATAAATGCCAAAAATCCTATGAATTGATAAAATCTGAAATCACATCAGATCAAGTCTTAGGACATTTTAATCCCGACTTGCCCATTATTCTAACCACAGATGCTAGTGGTAATGCTTTGGCTAGAGTTCTTTCTCACAAATTCAATGATGGATCAAGACCGATTGCTTTTGTTTCAAGAGCGTTGACAAAAAGTGAGAGAAATTATAGTACTTTGGAAAAAGAAGCCCTTGCTATAATTTTTTGTGTTTCGAAATTGAAACAATACCTTTTGGGAAATAAATTCACTTTGAGAACTGACCATAAGCCACTTTTAGGTATATTTGGTGAGCATAGAGGATTACCTCTCATGGCTTCTGCACGCATGCAGAGGTAGGCTCTTATACTGTCAGGTTTTGACTATAATGTTGAGTATATTAAAGGCACTCTAAATGATGCAGACGGACTTTCACGAATGCCTCAAACATTTTTCACGAGTGAAGTTGAAGAGATTAACTACGTGATCTTTATAGAGTCGGAAAACAACTTGAATTTGAATTTTAAGGATATAGCTCGAGAAACCAGACGTGACCCAATAATGTCAAAACTTAGTGAAGCCATTCAGAACGGCTCGGTTCGTAATCTTAAGGGTGACGAATTTACTCCATTTTATAGTACATAAATCTGATGAACTCTCGGTAGAATATGACTGCGTATTATGGGGTAACCGAACAGTTGTACCCTCAAAGTAACGAAGGCATATACTTGATGAGCTTCACGCTTCACATTTAGGTATAGTTAAAACCAAGATGTCAGCTTGTTCCTATGTTTGGTGGCCTGGAATTGATGCAGAAGTTGAGAATTTAATTAAAAATTGTATTTCTTGTCTAGAATTACAACCAAGTCCCGAAAAAAGTTCCTTAATACCATGGAATCCTTCTTACTCAGTATGGAGTCGAATCCATGCAGATTTTGCTGGTCCAATTGAGAACCATTATTTTTTTATTGTTATTGACTCATTCTCTAAATGGGTTGAAGTATTTAAAACGAAAGAAATAACTTCTTCGTTTACAATAAGTAAGTTGAGAGAATTGTTTTGTCGTTACGGATTAGTGGACGTCCTCGTAACTCATAATGGTCGACAGTTTACATCCAATGAATTTAGTAAATTTACAAGAAACAATGGTATTAAACATGTTTTCACTGCGCCTGGACATCCGGCAACAAATGGTCAAGCCGAGAATTTTGTTAAGACCTTAAAAAAATCAATTCTTGCAAATCTTAAGGAAAATAAAAATAGTTGTATGGACACTATTTTAAATAGGTTTATGGTTGCGTATATCGCAACACTAAACATTGCTCGACTGGTGAATCACCAGCAAAGCTATTCTTTGGACGCGTTCTGAAAACTCGCTTTAGTTCTCGGAAGCCTCCAATGACCAGAGAAAAGATAATTGGTAGTCAAAATAAAAGTATTTCAAATTATGAAGGCAAACGCAACACTGTGTTTTCCAAAGGACAGAAAGTTATGATTAGAGACTGCAGGAACATTAATAAACCAAGCTGGAATCAAGCAACAGTAAAAAAAACAAATCGGTCTTCGTACTTATTCTTGCATTGTAAATCATAATAACTAAGAGATTAAGCGGCACTTAGATCAAATTAGAAACCAAAACAACAATCAAAATAATAATCAAAATCAACAAACTGGAATCCATGTGGAAGCGAGTTTATCAGATATGTTAGTACTGATAATAACGATCAATCTATTTGTGCGGAAGGTAGTTCCGATGGTGTTAGTTCCGTTGATGTTTCTGTTTTGTCCGATCAGGCATCTCAGAGTGGCCCTGATAGAGGATTGAGGCCACGACTTAATAAAGTAAATTATCGTGTTTAATTTAGATAAATATTGTACATATTAATTTAAAGTTTTATGAATTTAATTTTTATTGAAGTTAAAACAATTAAAAAAAAAAAAAAAATTATATTGAATTATATTATTGTAAAAAGTTTCTAAGGGGGGACGTGTTGGATATTGCCTAAATAATGAAGATCTATCATGATATCCGCAGGTCTACGTAAATTTACGCCTGGCTATACGCAGATATTAGAAATCTACTTAGATATACGTTGATCTATGCAGATACTCGCAGGTCTACTTAGATATACGCAGATATGCGCAGGTCTACGTGTATATACGCAAATATACGCAGGCCTTCACAGACATACAAAGTACTACACATAGGCCGATCTACGCAGGTCTAAGCAGACATACGCAGACCTATGCAGATGTTATACGCAGACCTATGCAGATATACGTTGATCTATGCAGATACTCGCAGGTGTACTTAGGTATACGCAGATATACGCAGATACGTGCAGGTCTGCGTCGATATACGCAGATATACGCAGGCCTTCACAGACATGTAAGGTACTACGCATACGTAGATCCACGCAGATCTACGTAGGTCTACGCTGACATACGCATATCTACGCAGATGTACGCAGATATACGCCAAACTACGTAAATATACGCAGACCTACGCAGATATACGCGATCTTCGCACATGTAATCAACGCAGATATACTAAGACATTACGCAGATATACGTTGATCGACGCAGATTCCCGCAAGTCTACGTAGACATACGCAACTATACGCAAGTCAACGTGGATATACGCAGGTCAACGCAAATATACAAAGTGCTACTCAGATAAACACCTGGCTACGCAGATATACGCAGACATACGCAGATCTCCGCAGATAAACGCAGATACACGAAGGTCTACAAAGGTCTACGTGGATATACGCAGATATACGCAGGCCTTCACAGACATGCAAAGTACTACGCATACGTAGATCCACGCAGATCTACGTAGGTCTACGCAGACATAAGCATATCTACGCAGATGTACGCAGATATACGCCAAACTACGTAAATATACGCAGCCTTACGCAGATATACGCAGATCTTCACACATGTAATCTACGCAGATAGACTAAGACATTACGCAGATATACGTTGATCTACGCATATACCCGCAGATATACGCAGATACACGCAGGTCTACGCAGATATACGCAGATTTACGCAGGTCTACGCAGATATACTAGAAAACTATCATGCATGTTGGACTTGCTCACGTTGCATGATTGAAAACTATCATGATAGAAAACTATCGTGATAGACAACTGTCATGATAGAAAACTATCATGATAGAAAACTTTCATGATAGAAAACTATCATGATAGAAAACTGTCATGATAGAAAACTATCATGATAGAAAAATGTAATGATAAAAAACAATCATGATAGAAAACTATTATGATAGAAAACTGTCATGATAGAAAACTATCATGATAGAAAACTATCATGATAGAAAACTGTCATGATAGAAAACTATCATGAGAGAAAAATATCATGATAGAAAACTATCATGATAGAAAACTGTCATGATAGAAAACTATCATGATAGAAAACTATCATGATAGAAAACTATCATGATAGAAAACTATCATGATAGAAAACAATCATGATAGAAAACTATCATTATAGAAAACTGTCATGATAGAAAACTATCATGATAGAAAACTATCATGATAGAAAACTATCGTGATAGAAAAATGTCATGGTAGAAAACTATCATGATAGAAAACTATCGTAATAGAAAACTATCATGATAGAAAACTATCATGATAGAAAACTATCATGAATGAAAACTATCGTGATAGAAAAATGTCAGGATAGAAAACTATCATGATAGTAAAATATCATGATAGAAAACTATCATGATAGAAAACTATCATGATAGGAAACTATTGTGATAGAAAACTATCATGATAGAAAACTATCATGATAGAAATTTATCATGATAGAAAACTATCGTGATAGAAAACTATCATGATAGAAAACAATCATGATAGAAAACTATCATGATAGACAACTGTAATGATAGAAAACTATCATGATAGAAAACTATCATGAATGAAAACTATCGTGATAGAAAAATGTCATGATAGAAAACTATCATGATAGAAAACTATCATGATAGAAAACTATCATGATAGAAAACTGTCATGATAGAAAATTGTCATGATAGAAAACTATCATGATAGAAAACTATCATGCCCATTGCATGTTCTATGCAGATATACGCATATCAACGCAGATAGACGCAGACATACGCAGGTATATGTTGATCTACACAGATATCCGCAGGTCTACATAAATTTACGCCTGGCTACCCAACTAACAATTTTGCCCCTGTAATCATCCAAAGAAGTTTCCCATAATCATCTCTTGCAATCATATAAGCATTATATAATGGTCCATAGAATTGAAAGGGCGCACTTTTTAAGCTCCTATTGGACCTTTATGGACTAGATTCAGTTGCCCCGAAAAACACCTACTGGACTCAATTTAGAGGTCTTATAAAAGAAGGTGGAAAAATAAAAAAAATATTCACAATTGATTTCTGTGGTGTTTGGTAGAAACCTGATAACTCCATTTTAAAATTAGCGTCTTTACGCCCACTTTAAATCAAGCTAGAGTGTAACCGAGGCCACAGATTTTCTTCAAATTTGGAATACTTATGAACATAACCTTTGAAAAATTATGTTTCAAATTTGCAGAAAATCGGTTCACCCGTTTAGGTTGTAGGTCGATGTAAAGTGGACGCAAAGACGCAAATTTTAAAATGGAGTTATCATGTTTCTACCAAACACCACAGATTTATTTTATTTATTTATTTTTATTTATTTAAATTTTTATTTTATTTTAGTAATTTGCTGATATTTTATTTGAAAGTTTTTAACTGAAATACAATCTTAGAATTTATTAGATATTATTTAAGATATAAAAATTACAAGGTTCCTGTGAGATTCGAACCATGGTCCTCCCACACTGAAAGTCCACTACGCTAACCGCTCGGCCATGGAAGAATATATTTACGATGAAAAAAAACGTATTCACTTTCTCCACACTGCTGGTTTGTGTCTATACTCTTTAGTATACCAGAAGTGGTTTAGGTTTTTACTAGTACAGCAGAAATGGTTTGTGGCTGAACTTAGCAAGTAACAGAAACTAACATAGAGATTGTATAATAATTTTACAGGATGACTATAGAACAAAAGCTCCGTCGTCATTTCATAAAAGCAATATAGAGAGATTAAAGAAACATTGGTTTATCGCTTCTATCAACCTGATATAATTTGCACCAGAAAATATTTAAGGAAGCAGTAATGCTCCAATGAGGTATTTACTTCACGTCAGAGGGTAATAGGCGCGCTATAGAAACAAATAACACTATAATGTCTGAAATGCTAAGCAATTTTGTAAGTTGGGTACGCAGATATTAGCAAATCTACTAAAATAAACGTTGATCTATTTATACTCGCAGGTCTACTTAGATATACGCAGATATGCGCAGGTCTACGTGTATATACGCAAATATACGCAGGCCTTCACAGACATGCAAAGTACTACGCACGGGCAGATCTACGTAGGTCTAAGCAGACATACGCAGACCTATGCAGATGAACGCCAAACTACGCAAATATACGCAGACCTATGCAGATATACGTTGATCTATGCAGATACTCGCAGGTGTACTTAGGTATACGCAGATATACGCAGATACGTGCAGGTCTGCGTCGATATACGCAGATATACGCAGGCCTTCACAGACATGCAAAGTACTACGCATACGTAGATCCACGCAGATCAACGTAGGTCTACGCAGACATACACATATCTACGCAGACCTACGCAGATATACGCAGATCTTCGCACATGTAATTAACGCAGATATACTAAGACATTACGCAGATATACGTTTATCGACGTAGATTCCCGCAGGTCTACGTAGACATACGCAACTATACGCAAGTCAACGTGGATATACGCAAGTCAACGCAAATATACACCTGGCTACGCAGATATACGCAGACATACGCTGATCTCTGCAGATATACGCAGATACACGAAGGTCTACAAAGGTCTACGTGGATATACGCAGATATACGCAGGCCTTCACAGACATGCAAAGTACTACGCATACGTAGATCCACGCAGATCTACGTAGGTCTACGCAGACATAAGCTTATCTACGCAGATGTACGCAGATATACGCCAAACTACGTAAATATACGCAGCCTTACGCAGATATACGCAGATCTTCACACATGTAATCTACGCAGATAGACTAAGACATTACGCAGATATACGTTGATCTACGCATATACCCGCAGATATACGCAGATACACGCAGGTCTACGCAGATATACGCAGATTTACGCAGGTCTACGCAGATATACTAGAAAACTATCATGCATGTTGGACTTGCTCACGTTGCATGATTGAAAACTATCATGATAGAAAACTGTCATGGTAGAAAACTATCATGATAGAAAAATGTCATGATAAAAAACTATCATGATAGAAAACTATTATGATAGAAAACTATCACGATAGAAAACTGTCATGATAGAAATCTATCATGATAGAAAACTATCATGATAGAAAACTATCATGATTGAAAACTATCATGATAGAAAACTATCGTGATAGAAAATTGTCATGATAGAAAACTATCATGATAGAAAACTGTCATGATAGAAAACTATCATGATAGAAAACTATCATGATAGAAAACTATCGTGATAGGAAATTATCATGATAGAAAACTATCATGATAGAAAACTATCATGATAGAAAACTATCATGATAGAAAGCTGTCATGATAGAAAACTATCATGATAGAAAACTATCCTGATAGAAAACTGTCATGATAGAAAACTGTCATGATAGAAAACTATCATGATAGAAAATTATCATGATAGAAAACTATCATAATAGAAAACTATCATGATAGAAAACTATCATGATAGAAAACTATCATGATAAAAAACTATCGTGATAGAAAACTATCATGATAGAAAACTGTCATGATAGAAAACTATCATGATAGAAAACTATCATGATAGAAAACTATCATGATAGAAAACTGTCATGATAGAAAACTATAATGATAGAAAACTATCATGATAGAAAACTGTCATGATAGAAAACTATCATGATAGAAAACTATCATGATAGAAAACTATCATGATAGAAAACTATCGTGATAGAAAACTATCATGATAGAAAACTGTCGTGAAAGAAAACTGCCATGATAGGAAACTATCATTAGAGAAAACTATCATGATAGAAAACTATCATGATAGAAAGCTGTCATGATAGAAAACTATCATGATAGAAAACTATCGTGATAGAAAACTATCATGATAGAAAACTGTCGTGAAAGAAAACTGCCATGATAGGAAACTATCATTAGAGAAAACTATCATGATAGAAAACTATCATGATAGAAAACTGTCATGATAGAAAACTATCATGATAGAAAACTATCATGATAGAAAACTATCATGATAGAAAACTGTCATGATAGAAAACTGTCATGATAGAAAACTATCATGATAGAAAATTATCATGATAGAAAACTATCATAATAGAAAACTATCATGATAGAAAACTATCATGATAGAAAACTATCATGATAGAAAACTATCGTGATAGAAAACTATCATGATAGAAAACTGTCATGATAGAAAACTATCATGATACAAAACTATCATGATAGAAAACTATCATGATAGAAAACTATCATGATAGAAAACTATCGTGATAGAAAACTATCATGATAGAAAACTGTCGTGAAAGAAAACTGCCATGATAGGAAACTATCATTAGAGAAAACTATCATGATAGAAAACTATCGTGATAGAAAACAATCATGACAGAAAACTATCATGATAGAAAACTATCATGATAGAAAACTCTCATGATAGAAAACTGCCAT
The DNA here is from genome assembly GCA_963921185.1 of Dasysyrphus tricinctus. Taxonomy (NCBI): domain Eukaryota; kingdom Metazoa; phylum Arthropoda; class Insecta; order Diptera; family Syrphidae; genus Dasysyrphus; species Dasysyrphus tricinctus. The sequence continues at coordinate 20,835,509 of OY992531.1, forward strand.
GATAGAAAACTATCATGATAGAAAACTATCATGATAGAAAACTATCGTGATAGAAAATTATCATGATAGACAACTATTATGATAGCAAACTATCGTGATAGAAAACTATCATGATAGAAAACTATCATGATAGAAAACTGTCATGATAGAAAACTATCATGATAGAAAACTATCATGATAGAAAACTATCATGATAGAAAACTGTCATGATAGAAAACTATAATGATAGAAAACTATCATGATAGAAAACTGTCATGATAGAAAACTATCATGATAGAAAACTATCATGATAGAAAACTATCATGATAGAAAACTATCATGATAGAAAACTATCGTGATAGAAAACTATCATGATAGAAAACTATCATGATTGAAAACTATCATGATAGAAAACTATCATGATAGAAAACTGTCATGATAGAAAACTATCATGATAGAAAACTATCATGATAGACATTTGTCATGATAGAAAACTATCATGATAGAAAACTGTCATGATAGAAAACTATCATGATAGAAAACTATCATGATAGAAAACTATGATTATAGAAAACTATCGTGATAGAAAACTGTCATGATAGAAAACTATCATGATAGAAAACTATCATGATAGAAAACTATCATGATAGAAAACTATCATGATACAAAACTATCATGATAGAAAACTATCATGAAAGAAACCTGTCATGATAGAAAACTATCATGATAGAAAACTGTCAAGATAGAAAACTATCATGATAGAAAACTATCATGATAGAAAACTATCATGATAGAAAACTATCATGATAGAAAACTATCATGATAGAAAACTATCATGATAGAAAACTATCATGATAGAAAACTATCATGATAGAAAACTATCGTGATAGAAAACTATCATGATAGAAAATTATCATGATAGAAAACTGTCATGATAGAAAACTATCATGATAGAAACCTATCATGATAGAAAACTATCATGATAGAAAACTATCATGATAGAAAACTGTCATGATAGAAAACTATCATGATAGAAAACTATCATGATAGAAAACTGTCATGATAGAAAACTGTCATGATAGAAAACTATCATGATAGAAAACTATCATGATAGAAAACTATCGTGATAGACAACTATCATGATAGAAAACTATCGTGATAGAAAACTATCATGATAGAAAACTATCATGATAGTAAACTATCATGATAGTAAACTATCATGATAGACATTTGTCATGATAGAAAACTATCGTGATGGAAAACTATCATGATAAACAACTATCATGATAGAAAACTATCATGATAGAAAACTATCATGATAGAAAACTATCATGATAGAAAACTATCATGATAGAAAACTATCATGATAGAAAACTATCATGATAGAAAACTTTCATGATAGAAAACTATCGTGATAGAAAACTATCATGATAGAAAACTATCATGATAGAAAACTATCATGATAGAAAACTATCGTGATAGAAAACTATCATGATAGAAAACTATCATGATAGAAAACTATCATGATAGAAAACTCTCATGATAGAAAACTATCATGATAGAAAACTATCATGATAGAAAACTATCATGATAGAAAACTATCATGATAGAAAACTATCGTGATAGAAAATTATCATGATAGACAACTATTATGATAGCAAACTATCGTGATAGAAAACTGTCATGATAGAAAACTATCATGATAGAAAACTATCATGATAGAAAACTATCATGATAGAAAACTGTCATGATAGAAAACTATCATGATAGAAAACTATCATGATAGAAAACTCTCATGATAGAAAACTATCATGATAGAAAACTATCATGATAGAAAACTATCATGATAGAAAACTATCATGATAGAAAACTATCGTGATAGAAAACTATTATGATAGAAAACTATCATGATAGAAAACTATCATGATAGAAAACTATCATGATAGAAAACTATCATGATAGAAAACTATCATGATAGTAAACTATCATGATAGACATTTGTCATGATAGAAAACTATCATGATAGAAAACTGTCATGATAGAAAACTATCATGATAGAAAACTATCATGATAGAAAACTATGATAATAGAAAACTATCGTGATAGAAAACTGTCATGATAGAAAACTATCATGATAGAAAACTATCATGATAGAAAACTATCATGATAGAAAACTATCATGATACAAAACTATCATGATAGAAAACTATCATGATAGAAACCTGTCATGATAGAAAACTATCATGATAGAAAACTGTCAATATAGAAAACTATCATGATAGAAAACTATCATGATAGAAAACTATCATGATAGAAAACTATCATGATAGAAAACTATCATGATAGAAAACTATCATGATAGAAAACTATCATGATAGAAAACTATCATGATAGAAAACTATCGTGATAGAAAACTATCATGATAGAAAACTATCATGATAGAAAACTATCATGATAGACAACTAACATGATAGAAAACTATCGTGATAGAAAACTATCATGATAGAAAACTATCATGATACAAAACTATCATGATAGAAAACTATCATGATAGAAACCTGTCATGATAGAAAACTATCATGATAGAAAACTGTCATGATAGAAAACTGTCATGATAGAAAACTATCATGATAGAAAACTATCATGATAGAAAACTATCATGATAGAAAACTATCATGATAGAAAACTATCATGATAGAAAACTATCATGATAGAAAACTTTCATGATAGAAAACTATCGTGATAGAAAACTATCATGATAGAAAACTATCATGATAGAAAACTATCATGATAGAAAACTATCATGATAGAAAACTATCATGATAGAAAACTATCATGATAGAAAACTATCATGATAGAAAACTATCATGATAGAAAACTATCATGATAGAAAACTATCGTGATAGAAAACTATCATGATAGAAAACTATCATGATAGAAAACTGTCATGATAGAAAACTATCATGATAGAAACCTATCATGATAGAAAACTATCATGATAGAAAACTATCATGATAGAAAACTGTCATGATAGAAAACTATCATGATAGAAAACTATCATGATAGAAAACTGTCATGATAGAAAACTGTCATGATAGAAAACTATCATGATAGAAAACTATCATGATAGAAAACTATCATGATAAAAAACTATCATGATAGAAAACTATGATAATAGAAAACTATCATGATAGAAAACTATCATGATAGAAAACTATCATGATAGAAAACTATCATGATACAAAACTATCATGATAGAAAACTATCATGATAGAAACCTGTCATGATAGAAAACTATCATGATAGAAAACTGTCAAGATAGAAAACTATCATGATAGAAAACTATCATGATAGAAAACTATCATGATAGAAAACTATCATGATAGAAAACTATCATGATAGAAAACTATCATGATAGAAAACTATCATGATAGAAAACTATCATGATAGAAAACTATCGTGATAGAAAACTATCATGATAGAAAACTATCATGATAGAAAACTATCATGATAGACAACTCTCATGATAGAAAACTATCGTGATAGAAAACTATCATGATAGAAAACTGTCATGATACAAAACTATCATGATAGAAAACTATCATGATAGAAACCTGTCATAATAGAAAACTATCATGATAGAAAACTGTCATGATAGAAAACTGTCATGATAGAAAACTATCATGATAGAAAACTATGATGATAGAAAACTATCATGATAGAAAACTATCATGATAGAAAACTATCATGATAGAAAACTATCATGATAGAAAACTGTCATGATAGAAAACTATCATGATAAGCAACTATCATGATAGAAAACTATCATGCACATTTCATGTTTCATGCTTTATGCAGATATACGCATATCTACGCAGATCTTCACACATGTTATCTACGTGGATAAACTAAGACATTACGCAGATATACGTTGATCTACGCATACACCCGCAGATATACGCAGATACACGCAGGTCTACGCAGGTCTACGTGGATATACGCAGATTTACGCAGGCCTTCACAGACATGCAAAGTACTACGCAAACGTAGATCCACGCAGATCTACGTAATTCTACGCAAACATTCGCATATCTACGCAGATGTACGCAGATATACGCCAAACTACGTAAATATACCTAGACTTACGCAGATATACTCAGATCTTCACACAAGTAATCTTCGCAGATAGACTAAGACATTACGCAGATATACGTTGATCTACGCATATACCCGCAGATATACGCAGATACACGCAGGTCTACGCAGGTCTACGTGGATATACGCAGATATACGCAGGCCTTCACAGACATGCAAAGTACTACGCATACGTAGATCCACGCAGATCTACGTAGGTCTACGCAGACATACGCATATCTACGCAGATGTACGCAGATATACGCCAAACTACGTAAATATACGCAGACCTACGCAGATATACGCAGATCTTCGCACATGTAATCAACGCAAATATACTAAGACATTACGCAGATATACGTTGATCGACGCGAATCGACATACGAAACTATATGCAAGGCTAAGTGGATATACGCAGGCCAACGCAGATATACAAAGTGCTACTAATATAAACACGTGGCTACGCAGATATACGCAGATATACGATGGTCTACAAAGGTCTACGTGGATATACGCAGATATACGCAGGCCTTCACAGACATGCAAAGTACTACGCAAACGTAGATCCACGCAGATCTACGTAGGTCTACGCAGACATACGCATATCTACGCAGATGTACGCAGATATACGCCAAACTACGTAAATATACGCAGACTTACGCAGATATACTCAGATCTTCACACAAGTAATCTTCGCAGATAGACTAAGACATTACGCAGATATACGTTGATCTACGCATATACCCGCAGATATACGCAGATACACGCAGGTCTACGCAGATATACGCAGATTTACGCAGGTCTACGCAGATATACTAGAAAACTATCATGCATGTTGGACTTGCTCACGTTGCATGATTGAAAACTATCATGATAGAAAACTATCATGATAGACAACTGTCTTGATAGAAAACTATCATGATAGAAAACTATCATGATAGAAAACTATCATGATAGAAAACTATCATAGTAGAAAACTATCATAATAGAAAACTATCATGATAGAAAACTGTCATGATAGAAAACTATCATGATAGAAAACTATCATGATAGAAAACTATCATGATAGAAAACTGTCAGGATAGAAAACTATCATGATAGAAAACTATCATGATAGAAAACTGTCATGATAGAAAACTGTCATGATAGAAAACTATCATGATAGAAAACTATCATGATAGAAAACTATCATGATAGAAAACTATCATGATAGAAAACTATCGTGATAGAAAACTATCATGATAGAAAACTATCATGATAGAAAACTATCATTTTAGACAACTATCATGATAGAAAACTATCGTGATAGAAAACTATCATGATAGAAAACTATCATGATAGAAAACTATCATGATAGAAAACTGTCATGATAGAAAACTGTCATGATAGAAAACTATCATGATAGAAAACTATCATGATAGAAAACTATCATGATAGAAAACTATCATGATAGAAAACTATCATGATAGAAAACTATCATGATAAAAAACTATCGTGATAGAAAACTATCATGATAGAAAACTATCACGATAGAAAACTATGATGATAGAAAACTATCATGATAGAAAACTATGATGATAGAAAACTATCATGATAGAAAACTATCATGATAGAAAACTATCATGATAGAAAACTATCATGATAGAAAACTATCATGATTGAAAATTGAAAACTGTCATGATAGAAAACTATCATGATAGAAACCTGTCATGATAGAAAACTATCATGATAGAAAACTGTCATGATAGAAAACTGTCATGATAGAAAACTATCATGATAGAAAACTATCATGATAGAAAACTAACATGATAGAAAACTGTCATGATAGAAAACTGTCGTGATAGAAAACTATCATGATAGAAAACTATCATGATAGAAAACTATCATGATAGAAAACTATCATGATAGAAAACTATGATAATAGAAAACTATCATAATAGAAAACTATCATGATAGAAAACTGTCATGATAGAAAACTATCATGATAGAAAACTATCATGATAGAAAACTATCATGATAGAAACCTGTCATGATAGAAAACTATCATGATAGAAAACTGTCATGATAGAAAACTGTCATGATAGAAAACTATCATGATAGACAACTATTATGATAGCAAACTATCGTGATAGAAAACTATCATGATAGAAAACTATCATGATAGAAAACTGTCATGATAGAAAACTATCATGATAGAAAACTATCATGATAGAAAACTATCATGATAGAAAACTGTCATGATAGAAAACTATCATGATAGAAAACTATCATGATAGAAAACTCTCATGATAGAAAACTATCATGATAGAAAACTATCATGATAGAAAACTATCATGATAGAAAACTATCATGATAGAAAACTATCGTGATAGAAAACTATCATGATAGAAAACTATCATGATAGAAAACTATCATGATAGAAAACTATCATGATAGAAAACTATCATGATAGAAAACTATCATGATAGTAAACTATCATGATAGACATTTGTCATGATAGAAAACTATCATGATAGAAAACTGTCATGATAGAAAACTATCATGATAGAAAACTATCATGATAGAAAACTATGATAATAGAAAACTATCGTGATAGAAAACTGTCATGATAGAAAACTATCATGATAGAAAACTATCATGATAGAAAACTATCATGATAGAAAACTATCATGATACAAAACTATCATGATAGAAAACTATCATGATAGAAACCTGTCATGATAGAAAACTATCATGATAGAAAACTGTCAAGATAGAAAACTATCATGATAGAAAACTATCATGATAGAAAACTATCATGATAGAAAACTATCATGATAGAAAACTATCATGATAGAAAACTATCATGATAGAAAACTATCATGATAGAAAACTATCATGATAGAAAACTATCGTGATAGAAAACTATCATGATAGAAAACTATCATGATAGAAAACTATCATGATAGACAACTATCATGATAGAAAACTATCGTGATAGAAAACTATCATGATAGAAAACTATCATGATACAAAACTATCATGATAGAAAACTATCATGATAGAAACCTGTCATGATAGAAAACTATCATGATAGAAAACTGTCATGATAGAAAACTGTCATGATAGAAAACTATCATGATAGAAAACTATCATGATAGAAAACTATCATGATAGAAAACTATCATGATAGAAAACTATCATGATAGAAAACTATCATGATAGAAAACTATCATGATAGAAAACTATCGTGATAGAAAACTATCATGATAGAAAACTATCATGATAGAAAACTATCATGATAGAAAACTATCATGATAGAAAACTATCATGATAGAAAACTATCATGATAGAAAACTATCATGATAGATAACTATCATGATAGAAAACTATCGTGATAGAAAACTATCATGATAGAAAACTATCATGATAGAAAACTGTCATGATAGAAAACTATCATGATAGAAACCTATCATGATAGAAAACTATCATGATAGAAAACTATCATGATAGAAAACTGTCATGATAGAAAACTATCATGATAGAAAACTATCATGATAGAAAACTGTCATGATAGAAAACTGTCATGATAGAAAACTATCATGATAGAAAACTATCATGATAGAAAACTATCATGATAGAAAACTATCATGATAGAAAACTATGATAATAGAAAACTATCGTGATAGAAAACTGTCATGATAGAAAACTATCATGATAGAAAACTATCATGATAGAAAACTATCATGATAGAAAACTATCATGATACAAAACTATCATGATAGAAAACTATCATGATAGAAACCTGTCATGATAGAAAACTATCATGATAGAAAACTGTCAAGATAGAAAACTATCATGATAGAAAACTATCATGATAGAAAACTATCATGATAGAAAACTATCATGATAGAAAACTATCATGATAGAAAACTATCATGATAGAAAACTATCATGATGGAAAACTATCATGATAGAAAACTATCGTGATAGAAAACTATCATGATAGAAAACTATCATGATAGAAAACTATCATGATAGACAACTATCATGATAGAAAACTATCGTGATAGAAAACTATCATGATAGAAAACTGTCATGATACAAAACTATCATGATAGAAAACTATCATGATAGAAACCTGTCATGATAGAAAACTATCATGATAGAAAACTGTCATGATAGAAAACTGTCATGATAGAAAACTATCATGATAGAAAACTATGATGATAGAAAACTATCATGATAGAAAACTATCATGATAGAAAACTATCATGATAGAAAACTATCATGATAGAAAACTGTCATGATAGAAAACTATCATGATAAGCAACTATCATGATAGAAAACTATCATGCACATTTCATGTTTCATGCTTTATGCAGATATACGCATATCTACGCAGATCTTCACACATGTTATCTACGTGGATAAACTAAGACATTACGCAGATATACGTTGATCTACGCATATACCCGCAGATATACGCAGATACACGCAGGTCTACGCAGGTCTACGTGGATATACGCAGATTTACGCAGGCCTTCACAGACATGCAAAGTACTACGCAAACGTAGATCCACGCAGATCTACGTAAGTCTACGCAAACATTCGCATATCTACGCAGATGTACGCAGATATACGCCAAACTACGTAAATATACGCAGACTTACGCAGATATACTCAGATCTTCACACAAGTAATCTTCGCAGATAGACTAAGACATTACGCAGATATACGTTGATCTACGCATATACCCGCAGATATACGCAGATACACGCAGGTCTACGCAGGTCTACGTGGATATACGCAGATATACGCAGGCCTTCACAGACATGCAAAGTACTACGCATACGTAGATCCACGCAGATCTACGTAGGTCTACGCAGACATACGCATATCTACGCAGATGTACGCAGATATACGCCAAACTACGTAAATATACGCAGACCTACGCAGATATACGCAGATCTTCGCACATGTAATCAACGCAAATATACTAAGACATTACGCAGATATACGTTGATCGACGCGAATCGACATACGAAACTATATGCAAGGCTAAGTGGATATACGCAGGCCAACGCAGATATACAAAGTGCTACTAATATAAACACGTGGCTACGCAGATATACGCAGATATACGATGGTCTACAAAGGTCTACGTGGATATACGCAGATATACGCAGGCCTTCACAGACATGCAAAGTACTACGCAAACGTAGATCCACGCAGATCTACGTAGGTCTACGCAGACATACGCATATCTACGCAGATGTACGCAGATATACGCCAAACTACGTAAATATACGCAGACTTACGCAGATATACTCAGATCTTCACACAAGTAATCTTCGCAGATAGACTAAGACATTACGCAGATATACGTTGATCTACGCATATACCCGCAGATATACGCAGATACACGCAGGTCTACGCAGATATACGCAGATTTACGCAGGTCTACGCAGATATACTAGAAAACTATCATGCATGTTGGACTTGCTCACGTTGCATGATTGAAAACTATCATGATAGAAAACTATCATGATAGACAACTGTCTTGATAGAAAACTATCATGATAGAAAACTATCATGATAGAAAACTATCATGATAGAAAACTATCATAGTAGAAAACTATCATAATAGAAAACTATCATGATAGAAAACTGTCATGATAGAAAACTATCATGATAGAAAACTATCATGATAGAAAACTATCATGATAGAAAACTGTCATGATAGAAAACTATCATGATAGAAAACTATCATGATAGAAAACTGTCATGATAGAAAACTGTCATGATAGAAAACTATCATGATAGAAAACTATCATGATAGAAAACTATCATGATAGAAAACTATCATGATAGAAAACTATCGTGATAGAAAACTATCATGATAGAAAACTATCATGATAGAAAACTATCATTTTAGACAACTATCATGATAGAAAACTATCGTGATAGAAAACTATCATGATAGAAAACTATCATGATACAAAACTATCATGATAGAAAACTATCATGATAGAAACCTGTCATGATAGAAAACTATCATGATAGAAAACTGTCATGATAGAAAACTGTCATGATAGAAAACTATCATGATAGAAAACTATCATGATAGAAAACTATCATGATAGAAAACTATCACAACAAAAACATAAATGTTAAAAAAGGAGCCAAGTTCTTATGTGTACAAGAAACCTGTGCATAAAAAGTCAGCCCAAAAAAGTTATGAGATCTAAAATATATGCCAAGTTTTAAGTTCATGAAGTTTAATATCAAATATCTTAAGTAGAGTAACATCGAAACAATTCCAAATCATGACAGAAATTGGGTAATTAATGATTACTGATTAAAATTTGGTGGGTTCACTGGTCAAGTTTTCATACATTTTAAATTTTTGATTAAGTTAGTATTTAAGAGAAAACTTGCCAAGTAAATCCACCAAATTTTAATCAGTAATCATTAATTACCCAATTTCTGTCATGATTTGGAATTGTTTCGATGTTACTCTACTTAAGATATTTGATATTAAACTTCATGAACTTAAAACTTGGCATATATTTTAGATCTCATAACTTTTTTGGGCTGACTTTTTATGCACAGGTTTCTTGTACACATAAGAACTTGGCTCCTTTTTTAACATTTATGTTTTTGTTGTGATTTCACTCCTTTTTGCAAAGATTTATTTTGCCAGGTGAAAGTCAAGCCCTTCCACTCTACAAAGTTTCATAATTCTACGACAGCCGAAAGTGCTTCATACAAATAATAGCAATTCTGATAAAGTGGGTGGATGCCCCCCCCCCTCAATGAATGGACAATTCCAAATTTTCGATTTTGTTCCTTTCTAAGTACATCAAGTCCTACCGACCTACCAATTTTCATCGTTCTACAACAATCGGAAGTGCTTCATATAGTTTATAAGAATTTTTAAGAATGTGGGTGGATGCCACGCCCCCTGAACTGAAACTTCCAATTTTTCGATTTTTTTGCTTCTAAGTACTTCAAAGCCTTTCGACCTACCAATTTTCATCGTCCTAAAACAATTGGAAGTGCTCCATATAATTTATAAGAATTTTTAAGAATGTGGGTGGATACCACGCCTCCTGAATGCGAAATTCCAATTTTTCAATTTTTTTCTTTCTTTTCTAAGTACCCTAAGCCCTACCAACCTACCAATTTTCATCGTTCTACAACAATCGGAAGTGCTCCATATAATTTATAAGAATTTTTAAGAATGTGGGTGGATGCCACGCCCCCTGTATGAAAAATTCCAATTTTTCAATTTTTTTCTTTCTAAGTACCTCAAACCCTACCAACTTACCAATTTTCATTGTTCTACAACAATCGGAAAGGCTCCATATAATTTATAGAATATTTAAGAAAGTGGGTGAATGCCACGCCCCCTGAACAGAAAATTGCATATTTTCGATTTTTTCCTTTGTATGTACCACAAGGCCTACCGTTGTGCGAAATTTCAAGTTTCTACGATGTCGGGAAGTGCTCCATAATTTTGATGATCTGTCAGTGAGTCAGTGAGTCAGTGAGTCAGTGAATCAGTGAGTCAGTGAGTCAGTGAGTCAGTCAGTTACGGTTTTTGCGATTTTTGAAGTCCTATATCTTGGGAACTACTAATGCTAAAGAGTTGAAATTTGGTGAGCCACCTGTGTTTGATCAGCTCAGCAAATACTGCGAATTTGAAGTTTCTGACTTTATTGGTACTGAAGTTAGAGGGGGGTTGAAAATCGCCTGAGTTTGTTCCTGTAAAAAGGGTGTAGTGCCGCGAACTTGGCTGGGCACTACCGTGCCCTTTGATCATGATAGAAAACTATCATGATAGAAAACTATCATGATAGAAAACTATCATGATAGAAAACTATCATGATAGAAAACTATCGTGATAGAAAACTATCATGATAGAAAATTATCATGATAGAAAACTGTCATGATAGAAAACTATCATGATAGAAACCTATCATGATAGAAAACTATCATGATAGAAAACTATCATGATAGAAAACTGTCATGATAGAAAACTATCATGATAGAAAACTATCATGATAGAAAACTGTCATGATAGAAAACTGTCATGATAGAAAACTATCATGATAGAAAACTATCATGATAGAAAACTATCATGATAGAAAACTATCATGATAAAAAACTATCGTGATAGAAAACTATCATGATAGAAAACTATCACGATAGAAAACTATGATGATAGAAAACTATCATGATAGAAAACTATGATGATAGAAAACTATCATGATAGAAAACTATCATGATAGAAAACTATCATGATAGAAAACTATCATGATAGAAAACTATCATGATTGAAAATTGAAAACTGTCATGATAGAAAACTATCATGATAGAAACCTGTCATGATAGAAAACTATCATGATAGAAAACTGTCATGATAGAAAACTGTCATGATAGAAAACTATCATGATAGAAAACTATCATGATAGAAAACTAACATGATAGAAAACTGTCATGATAGAAAACTATCGTGATAGAAAACTATCATGATAGAAAACTATCATGATAGAAAACTATCATGATAGAAAACTATCATGATAGAAAACTATGATAATAGAAAACTATCATAATAGAAAACTATCATGATAGAAAACTGTCATGATAGAAAACTATCATGATAGAAAACTATCATGATAGAAAACTATCATGATAGAAACCTGTCATGATAGAAAACTATCATGATAGAAAACTGTCATGATAGAAAACTGTCATGATAGAAAACTATCATGATAGAAAACTATCATGATAGAAAACTATCATGATAGAAAACTATCATGATAGAAAACTATCATGATAGAAAACTATCATGATAGAAAACTATCATGATAGAAAACTATCGTGATAGAAAACTATCATGATAGAAAACTATCGTGATAGAAAACTATCATGATAGAAAACTATCATGATAGAAAACTATCATGATAGAAAACTATCGTGATAGAAAACTATCATGATAGACAACTATCATGATAGAAAACTATCGTGATAGAAAACTATCATGATAGAAAACTATCATGAAAGTAAACTATCATGATAGACATTTGTCATGATCGAAAACTATCATGATAGAAAACTGTCATGATAGAAAACTATCATGATAGAAAACTATCATGATAGAAAACTATGAGAATAGAAAACTATCATAATAGAAAACTATCATGATAGAAAACTGTCATGATAGAAAACTATCATGATAGAAAACTATCGTGATAGAAAACTATCATGATAGAAAACTGTCATGATAGAAAACTATCATGATAGAAAACTATCATGATAGAAAACTATCATGATAGAAAACTGTCATGATAGAAAACTGTCATGATAGAAAACTATCATGATAGAAAACTATCATGATAGAAAACTATCATGATAGAAAACTATCATGATAGAAAACTATCATGATAGAAAACTTTCATGATAGAAAACTATCATGATTGAAAATTGAAAACTTTCATGATAGAAAACTATGATGATAGACAACTATCATGATAGAAAACTATCATGATAGAAAACTATCATGATAGAAAACTATCTTGATAGAAAACTATCATGATAGAAAACTTACATGATAGAAAACTGTCATGATAGAAAACTATCATGATAGAAAACTATCATGATAGAAAACTGTCATGATAGAAAACTATCATGATAGAAAACTATCATGATAGAAAACTGTCATGATAGAAAACTGTCATGATAGAAAACTATCATGATAGAAAACTATCATGATAGAAAACTATCATGATAAAAAACTATCGTGATAGAAAACTATCATGATAGAAAACTATCATGATAGAAAACTTTGATGATAGAAAACTATCATGATAGAAAACTATGATGATAGAAAACTATCATGATAGAAAACTATCATGATAGAAAACTATCATGATAGAAAACTATCATGATAGAAAACTATCATGATAGAAAACTATCATGATTGAAAATTGAAAACTGTCATGATAGAAAACTATGATGATAGACAACTATCATGATAGAAAACTATCATGATAGAAAACTATCATGATAGAAAACTATCATGATAGAAAACTATCATGATAGAAAACTAACATGATAGAAAACTGTCATGATAGAAAACTATCGTGATAGAAAACTATCATGATAGAAAACTATCATGATAGAAAACTATCATGATAGAAAACTATCATGATAGAAAACTATGATAATAGAAAACTATCATAATAGAAAACTATCATGATAGAAAACTGTCATGATAGAAAACTATCATGATAGAAAACTATCATGATAGAAAACTATCATGATAGAAACCTGTCATGATAGAAAACTATCATGATAGAAAACTGTCATGATAGAAAACTGTCATGATAGAAAACTATCATAATAGAAAACTATCATGATAGAAAACTATCATGATAGAAAACTATCATGATAGAAAACTATCATGATAGAAAACTATCATGATAGAAAACTATCATGATAGAAAACTATCATGATAGAAAACTGTCATGATAGAAAACTATCATGATAGAAAACTATCATGATAGAAAACTATCATGATAGAAAACTATCGTGATAGAAAACTATCATGATAGAAAACTATCATGATAGAAAACTATCATGATAGAAAACTATCATGATAGAAAACTATCTTGATAGAAAACTATCATGATAGAAAACTATCATGATAGAAAACTATCATGATAGAAAACTATCGCGATAGAAAACTATCATGATAGATCGATATCGTGATAGAAAACTATCATGATAGAAAACTATCATGATAGAAAACTATCATGATAGAAAACTATCATGATAGAAAACTATCGTGATAAAAAACTATCATGATAGACAACTATCATGATAGAAAACTATCGTGATAGAAAACTATCATGATAGAAAACTATCATGATAGTAAACTATCATGATAGTAAACTATCATGATAGACATTTGTCATGATAGAAAACTATCATGATAGAAAACTGTCATGATAGAAAACTATCATGATAGAAAACTGTCATGATAGAAAACTATCATGATAGAAAACTATCATGATAGAAAACTATCATGATAGAAAACTATCGTGATAGAAAACTATCATGATAGAAAACTATCATGATAGAAAACTATCATGATAGAAAACTATCATGATAGAAAACTATCTTGATAGAAAACTATCATGATAGAAAACTATCATGATAGAAAACTATCATGATAGAAAACTATCGCGATAGAAAACTATCATGATAGATCGATATCGTGATAGAAAACTATCATGATAGAAAACTATCATGATAGAAAACTATCATGATAGAAAACTATCATGATAGAAAACTATCGTGATAAAAAACTATCATGATAGACAACTATCATGATAGAAAACTATCGTGATAGAAAACTATCATGATAGAAAACTATCATGATAGTAAACTATCATGATAGTAAACTATCATGATAGACATTTGTCATGATAGAAAACTATCATGATAGAAAACTGTCATGATAGAAAACTATCATGATAGAAAACTATCATGATAGAAAACTATGATAATAGAAAACTATCATAATAGAAAACTATCATGATAGAAAACTGTCATGATAGAAAACTATCATGATAGAAAACTATCGTGATAGAAAACTATCATGATAGAAAACTGTCATGATAGAAAACTATCATGATAGAAAACTATCATGATAGAAAACTATCATGATAGAAAACTGTCATGATAGAAAACTGTCATGATAGAAAACTATCATGATAGAAAACTATCATGATAGAAAACTATCATGATAGAAAACTATCATGATAGAAAACTATCATGATAGAAAACTTTCATGATAGAAAACTATCATGATTGAAAATTGAAAACTTTCATGATAGAAAACTATGATGATAGAAAACTATCATGATAGAAAACTATCATGATAGAAAACTATCATGATAGAAAACTATCTTGATAGAAAACTATCATGATAGAAAACTTACATGATAGAAAACTGTCATGATAGAAAACTATCATGATAGAAAACTATCATGATAGAAAACTGTCATGATAGAAAACTATGATGATAGGCAACTATCATGATAGAAAACTATCATGATAGAAAACTATCATGCACATTTCATGTTGCATGCCTTATGCAGATATACGCATATCTACGCAGATCTTCACACATGTTATCTACGCAGATAGACTAAGACATTACGCAGATATACATTGATCTACGCATATACCCGCACATAAACGCAGATACACGCAGGTCTACGCAGGTCTACGTGGATATACGCAGATATACGCAGGCCTTCACAGACATGCAAAGTACTACGCAAACGTAGATCCACGCAGATCTACGTAGGTCTACGCATACATACGCATATCTACGCAGATGTACGCAGATATACGCCAAACTACGTAAATATACGCAGACTTACGCAGATATACTCAGATCTTCACACAAGTAATCTTCGCAGATAGACTAAGACATTACGCAGATATACGTTGATCTACGCATATACCCGCAGATATACGCAGATACACGCAGGTCTACGCAGGTCTACGTGGATATACGCAGATATACGCAGGCCTTCACAGACATGCAAAGTACTACGCATACGTAGATCCACGCAGATATACGCCAAACTACGTTAATATACGCAGACTTACGCAGATATACGCAGATCTTCACACAAGTAATCTTCGCAGATAGACTTAGACATTACGCAGATGTACGTTGATCTACGCATATACGTGGATATACGCAGATATACGCAGGCCTTGACAGACATGCAAAGTACTACGCAAACGTAGATCCACGCAGATCAACGAAGGTCTACGCAGACATACGCATATCTACGCAGATGTACGCAGATATACGCCAAAATACGAAAGTATACGCAGACTTACGCAGATATACTCAGATCTTCACACAAGTAATCTTCGCAGATAGACTAAGACATTACGCAGATATACGTTGATCTACGCATATACCCGCAGATATACGCAGATACACGCAGGTCTACGCAGGTCTACGTGGATATACGCAGATATACGCAGGCCTTCACAGACATGCAAAGTACTACGCATACGTAGATCCACGCAGATCTACGAAGGTCTACGCAGACATACGCATATCTACGCAGATGTACGCAGATATACGCCAAACTACGTAAATATACGCAGACCTACGCAGATATACGCAGATCTTCGCACATGTAATCAACGCAAATATAGTAAGACATTACGCAGATATACGTTGATCGACGCAGATTACCGCAGGTCTACGTAGACATACGAAACTATATGCAAGGCTTAGTTGATATACGCAGGCCAACGCAGATATACAACGTGCTACTAATATAAACACCTGGCTACGCAGATATACGCAGACATACAGAGATCTCCGCAGATATACGATGGTCTACGCAGGTCTACGTGGATATACGCAGATGTACGCAGGCCTTCACAGACATGCAAAGTAATACGCATACGTTGATCCAGGCAGATCTACGTAGGTCTACAAAGACATAAGCATATCTACGCAGATGTACGCAGATATACGCCAAACTACGTAAATATACGCAGAGTTACGTAGATATACGCAGATCTTCACACATGTAATCTACGCAGATAGACTAAGACATTACGCAGATATACGTTGATCCACGCATATACCCTCAGATATACGCAGATACACGCAGGTCTACGCAGATATACGCAGATTTACGCAGGTCTACGCAGATATACTAGTAAACTATCATGCATGTTGGGATTGCTCATGTTGCATGATTGAAAACTATCACGATTGAAAACTATCATGATAGAAAACTGACATGATAGAAAACTGTCATGATAGAAAACTATCGTGATAGAAAACTATCATGATAGAAAACTATCATGATAGAAAACTATCATGATAGAAAACTATCGTGATAGAAAACTATCATAATAGAAAACTATCATGATAGAAAACTATCATGATAGAAAACCATCATGATAAAAAACTATCGTGATAGAAAACTATCATGATAGACAACTATCATGATAGAAACCTATCGTGATAGAAAACTATCATGATAGAAAACTATCATGATAGAAAACTATCATGATAGAAACCTGTCATGATAGAAAACTATCATGATAGAAAACTATCATGATAGAAACTATCATGATAGAAAACTGTCATGATAGAAAACTATCATGATAGAAAACTATCATGATAGAAAACTATCATGATAGAAAACTATCATGATATAAAACTATCATGATAGAAAACTATCGTGATAGAAAACTATCATGATAGAAAACTATCATGATAGAAAACTATCATGATAGAAAACTATCGTGATAGAAAACTATCGTGATAGAAAATTATCATGACAGAAAACTATCATGATAGAAAACTTTCATGATATAAAACTATCATGATAGAAAACTATCGTGATAGAAAACTATCATGATAGAAAACTATCATGATAGAAAACTATCATGATAGAAATTATCATGGTAGAAAACTGTCATGATAGAAAACTATCATGATAGAAAACTATCATGGTAGAAAACTATCATGATAGAAACTATCATGATAGAAAAATGTCATGATAGAAAACTATCATGATAGAAAACTATCATGATAGAAAACTGTCATGATAGAAAACTATCATGATAGAAAACTAACGTGATAGAAAACTATCATGATAGAAAACTATCATGATAGAAACCTGTCATGATAGAAAACTATCATGATAGAAAACTATCATGATAGAAACTATCATGATAGAAAACTATCGTGATAGAAAACTATCGTGATAGAAAACTATCATGATTGAAAACTGTCATGATAGAAAACTGTCATGATAGAAAACTATCATGATAGAAAACTATCATGATAGAAAACTATCATGATAGAAAACTGTCATGATAGAAAACTATCATGATAGAAAACTATCGTGATAGAAAACTATCATGATAGTAAACTATCATGATAGAAAACTATCATGATAGAAAACTATCGTGATAGAAAACTATCATGATAGAAAACTATCATGATAGAAAACTGTCATGATAGAAAACTATCGTGATAGAAAACTATCGTGATAGAAAATTATCATGATAGAAAACTATCATGATAGAAAACTATCGTGATAGAAAACTATCATGATAGAAAACTATCATGATAGAAAACTATCATGATAGAAAACTATCATGATAGAAAACTATCATGATAGAAAACTTTCATGATAGAAAACTGTGATGATAGAAAACTATCATGATAGAAAACTATCGTGATAGAAAACTATCATGATAGACAACTATCATGATAAAAAACTGTCATGATAGAAAACTATCATGATAGAAAACTGTCATGATAGAAAACTATCATGATAGAAAACTATCATGATAGAAAACTATCATGATATAAAACTATCATGATAGAAAACTATCGTGATAGAAAACTATCATGATAGAAAACTATCATGATAGAAAACTATCATGATAGAAACTATCATGATAGAAAACTGTCATGATAGAAAACTATCATGATAGAAAACTATCATGATAGAAAACTATCATGATAGAAAACTATCATGATAGAAAACTATCATGATAGAAAACTATCATGATAGAAAACTATCATGATAGAAAACTATCGTGATGGAAAACTATCATGATAAACAACAATCATGATAGAAAACTATCATGATAGAAAACTATCATGATAGAAAACTATCGTGATAAGAAACTATCATGATAGAAAACTTTCATGATAGAAAACTATCATGATATAAAACTATCTTGATAGAAAACTATCATGATAGAAAACTATCATGATAGAAAACTATCATGATATAAAACTATCATGATAGAAAATTATCATGATAGAAAACTATCGTGATGGAAAACTATCATGATAAACAACTATCATGATAGAAAACTATCATGATAGAAAACTATCATGATAGAAAACTATCATGATAGAAAACTATCGTGATGGAAAACTATCATGATAAACAACTATCATGATAGAAAACTATCATGATAGAAAACTTTCATGATATAAAACTATCATGATAGAAAACTATCGTGATAGAAAACTATCATGATAGAAAACTATCATGATAGAAAACTATCATGATAGAAATTATCATGGTAGAAAACTGTCATGATAGAAAACTATCATGATAGAAAACTATCATGGTAGAAAACTATCATGATAGAAACTATCATGATAGAAAAATGTCATGATAGAAAACTATCATGATAGAAAACTATCATGATATAAAACTATCATGATAGAAAACTATCATGATAGAAAACTGTCATGATAGGAAACTATCATGATAGTAAACTATCATGATAGAAAACTATCATGATAGAAAACTATCATGATAGAAAACTATCGTGATAGAAAACTATCATGATAGAAAACTGTCATGATAGAAAACTATCGTGATAGAAAACTGTCATGATAGAAAACTATCATGATAGAAAACTATCATGATAGAAATCTATCATGATAGAAAACTGTCATGATAGAAAACTATCATGATAGAAAGCTATCATGATAGAAAACTATCATGATAGAAAACTTTCATGAAAGAAAACTGTCATGATAGAAAACTATCATGATAGAAAACTATCATGATAGAAAACTGTCATGATAGAAAACTATCATGATAGAAAACTATCATGATAGAAAATTATCGTGATTGAAAACTATCATGATAGACAACTATCATGATAGAAAACTGTCATGATAGAAAACTATCATGATAGAAAACTGTCATGATATTAAACTATCATGATAGAAAACTGTCATGATAGAAAACTATCATGATGGAAAACTATCGTGATAGAAAACTATCATGATAGACAACTATCATGATAGAAAACTGTCATGATAGAAAACTATCATGATAGAAACTATCATGATAGAAAACTGTCATGATAGAAAACTATCATGATAGAAAACTATCATGATATAACACTATCATGATAGAAAACTATCGTGATAGAAAACTATCATGATAGAAAACTATCATGATAGAAAACTATCATGATAGAAACTATCATGATAGAAAACTGTCATGATAGAAAACTATCATGATAGAAAACTATCATGATAGAAAACTATCATGATAGAAAACTATCATGATAGAAAACTATCATGATAGAAAACTATCATGATAGAAAACTATCGTGATGGAAAACTATCATGATAAACAACAATCATGATAGAAAACTATCATGATAGAAAACTATCATTATAGAAAACTATCGTGATAAAAAACTATCATGATAGAAAACTATCATGATAGAAAACTATCATGATATAAAACTATCTTGATAGAAAACTATCATGATAGAAAACTATCATGATAGAAAACTATCATGATAGAAAACTATCGTGATGGAAAACTATCATGATAAAAAACTATCATGATAGAAAACTATCATGATAGAAAACTATCATGATAGAAAACTATCATGATAGAAAACTATCGTGATGGAAAACTATCATGATAAACAACTATCATGGTAGAAAACTATCATGATAGAAAACTATCATGATATAAAACTATCATGATAGAAAACTATCGTGATAGAAAACTATCATGATAGAAAACTATCATGATAGAAAACTATCATGATAGAAACTATCATGATAGAAAACTGTCATGATAGAAAACTATCATGATAGAAAACTATCATGATAGAAAACTATCATGATAGAAACTATCATGATAGAAAACTGTCATGATAGAAAACTATCATGATAGAAAACTATCATGATAGAAAACTATCATGATATAAAACTATCATGATAGAAAACTATCATGAAAGTTTGATAGAAAAAAAATAGATGATAGAAAACTATCATGATAGAAAACTGTCATGATAGGAAACTATCATGATAGTAAACTATCATGATAGAAAACTATCATGATAGAAAACTATCATGATAGAAAACTATCGTGATAGAAAACTATCATGATAGAAAACTGTCATGATAGAAAACTATCGTGAAAGAAAACTATCATGATAGAAAACTATCATGATAGAAAACTATCATGATAGAAAACTATCATGATAAAAAGCTATCATGATAGAAAACTGTCATGATAGAAAACTATCATGATAGAAAGCTATCATGATAGAAAACTATCATGATAGAAAACTTTCATGATAGAAAACTGTCATGATAGAAAACTATCATGATAGAAAACTATCATGATAGAAAACTATCGTGATTGAAAACTATCATGATAGACAACTATCATGATAGAAAACTGTCATGATAGAAAACTATCATGATAGAAAACTATCATGATAGAAACTATCATGATAGAAAACTGTCATGATAGAAAACTATCAGGATATAAAACTATCTTGATAGAAAACTATCATGATAGAAAACTATCATGATAGAAAACTATCGTGATAGAAACTATCATGATAGAAAACTGTCATGATTGAAAACTATCATGATAGAAAACAATCATGATAGAAAACTATCGTGATGGAAAACTATCATGATAAACAACTATCATGATAGAAAACTATTGTGATAGAAAACTATCGTGATAAAAACTGTCATGATAGAAAACTATCATGATAGACAACTATCATGATAGAAAACTATCGTGATAGAAAACTATCATGATAGAAAACTGTCATGATAGAAAACTATCATGATAGTAAACTATCATGATAGAAAACTATCTTGATAGAAAACTATCATGATAGAAAACTATCGTGATAGAAAACTATCATGATAGAAAACTGTCATGATAGAAAACTATCGTGAGAGAAAACTATCATGATAGAAAACTATCATGATAGAAAACTATCATGATAGAAAACTATCATGATAGAAAACTATCATGATAGAAAGTATCATGATAGAAAACTGTCATGATAGAAAACAATCATGATAGAAAGCTATCATGATAGAAAACTGTCATGATAGAAAACTGTCATGATAGAAAACTATCATGATAGAAAACTGTCATGATATTAAACTATCATGATAGAAAACTGTCATAATAGAAAACTATCATGATAGAAAACTATCGTGATAGAAAACTATCATGATAGAAAACTTTCATGATAGAAAACTGTCATGATAGAAAACTATCGTGAGAGAAAACTATCATGATAGAAAACTATCATGATAGAAAACTATCATGATAGAAAACTATCATGATAGAAAACTATCATGATAGAAAGCCATCATGATAGAAAACTATCATGATAGAAAACTTTCATGATAGAAAACTGTCATGATAGAAAACTGTCATGATAGAAAACTATCATGATAGAAAACTATCATGATAGAAACTATCATGATAGAAAACTGTCATGATAGAAAACTATCATGATATAAAACTATCTTGATAGAAAACTATCATGATAGAAAACTATCGTGATAGGTAACTATCATGATAGAAAACTGTCATGATAGAAAACTATCGTGATAGAAAACTATCGTGATTGAAAATTATCATGATAGAAAACTATCATGATAGAAAACTATCGTAATAGAAAACTATCATGATAGAAAACTATCATGATAGAAAACTATCATGATAGAAAACTTTCATGGTAGAAAACTGTCATGATAGAAAACTATCGTGAGAGAAAACTATCATGATAGAAAACTATCATGATAGAAAACTATCATGATAGAAAACTATCATGATAGAAAACTATCATGATAGAAAACTATCATGATAGAAAGCTATCATGATAGAAAACTATCATGATAGAAAACTTTCATGAAAGAAAACTGTCATGATAGAAAACTCTCATGATAGAAAACTATCGTGATAGAAAACTATCATGATAGACAACTATCATGATAGAAAACTGTCATGATAGAAAACTATCATGACAGAAAACTATCATGATAGAAAACTATCGTGATAGAAAACTATCATGATAGACAACTATCATGATAGAAAACTGTCATGATAGAAAACTATCATGATAGAAAACTATCATGATAGAAAGTATCATGATAGAAAACTGTCATGATAGAAAACAATCATGATAGAAAGCTATCATGATAGAAAACTGTCATGATAGAAAACTGTCATGATAGAAAACTATCATGATAGAAAACTGTCATGATAGAAAACAATCATGATAGAAAGCTATCATAATAGAAAACTGTCATGATAGAAAACTATCATGATAGAAAACTATCATGATAGAAAACTATCATGATAGAAAACTGTCATGATAGAAAACTATGATGATAGGCAACTATCATGATAGAAAACTATCATGCACATTTCATGTTGCATGCTTTATGCAGATATACGCATATCTACGCAGATCTTCACACATGTTATCTGCGCAGATAAACTAAGACATTGCACAGATATACGTTGATCTACACATATACCCGCAGATATACGCAGATACACGCAGGTCTACGCAGGTCTACGTGGATATACGCAGATATACGCAGGCTGTGTCATGATAGAAAACTATCATGATAGAAAACTATCATGATAGAAAACTATCATGCACATTTCATGTTGCATGCCTTATGCAGATATACGCATATCCACGCAGATCTTCACACATGTTATCTACGCAGATAGACTAAGACATTACGCAGATATACATTGATCTACGCATATACCCGCAGATAAACGCAGATACACGCAGGTCTACGCAGGTCTACGTGGATAGAAAACTATTATGATAGAAAACTATCATGATAGAAAACTATCATGATAGAAAACTATCATGATAGAAAACTATCGTGATAGAAAACTATCATGATAGAAAACTATCATAATAGAAAACTATCATGATAGAAAACTATCATGATAGAAAACTTTCATAATAGAAAACTATCATGATAGAAAACTATCATGATAGAAAACTATCATGATAGAAAACTATCATGATAGAAAACTATCGTGATAGAAAACTATCTTGATAGAAAACTGTCATGATAGAAAACTATCGTGATAGAAAACTATCGTGATAGAAAACTATCATGAAAGAAAACTATCATGATAGAAAACTATCGTGATAGAAAACTATCATGATAGAAAACTATCATGATAGAAAACTTTCATGATAGAAAACTATCATGATAGAAAACTGTCATGATAGAAAACAATCATGATAGAAAACTATCGTGATAGAAAACTATCATGATAGACAACTATCATGATAGAAAACTGTCATGATAGAAAACTATCATGATAGAAAACTATCATGATAGAAACTATCATGATAGAAAACTGTCATGATAGAAACTACATATCATGATAGAAAACTATCATGATAGAAAACTATCATGATAGAAAACTATCATGATAGAAAACTATCGTGATAGAAAACTATCATGATAGACAACTATCATGATAGAAAATTGTCATGTTAAAAACTATCATGATAGAAAACTGTCATGATAGAAAACTATCGTGAAAGAAAACTATCGTGATAGAACACTATCATGATAGAAAACTATCATGATAGAAAACTATCATGATAGAAAACTGTCATGATAGAAAACTATCATGATAGAAAACTATCATGATAGAAACTATCATGATAGAAAACTGTCATGATAGAAAACTATCATGATAGAAAACTATCATGATAGACAACTATCATGATAGAAAACTGTCATGATAAAAACTATCAAGATAGAAAACTGTCATGATAGAAAACTATCGTGAAAGAAAACTATCATGATAGACAACTATCATTATAGAAAACTATCGTGATAGAAAAATATAATGATAGAAAACTATCATGATAGAAAACTGTCATGATAGAAAACTATCATGATAGAAAACTGTCATGATAAAAACTATCATGATAGAAAACTGTCATGATAGAAAACTATCATGATAAAAAACTATCATGATAGAAAACTGTCATGATAGAAAACTGTCATGATAGAAAACTATCATGATAGAAAACTATAATGATAGAAAACTTTCATGATAGAAAACTATCATGATAGAAAACTATCATGATAGAAAACTATCATGATAGAAAACTATCATGATAGAAAACTATCATGATAGAAAACTATCACGATAGAAAACTGTCATGATAGAAAACTATCATGATAGAAAACTATCGTGATAGAAAACTATCATGATAGACAACTATCATGATAGAAAACTATCGTGATAGAAAACTATCATGATAGAAAACTATCATGATAGTAAACTATCATGATAGACATTTGTCATGATAGAAAACTATCATGATAGAAAACTGTTATGATAGAAAACTATCATGATAGAAAACTATCATGATAGAAAACTGTCATGATAGAAAACTATCATGATAGAAAACTATCATGATAGAAAACTGTCATGATAGAAAACTGTCATGATAAAAAGCTATCATGATAGAAAACTATCATGATAGAAAACTATCATGATAGAAAACTATCATGATAGAAAACTATCATGATAGAAAACTATCATGAGAGAAAACTGTCATGATAGAAAACTATGATGATAGGCAACTATCATGATAGAAAACTATCATGCACATTTCATGTTGCATGCTTTATGCAGATATACGCATATCTACGCAGATCTTCACACATGTTATCTACGCGGATAAAATAAGACATTGCGCAGATATACGTTGATCTTCGCATATACCCGCAGATATACGCAGATACACGCAGGTCTACGCAGGTCTACGTGGATATACGCAGATATACGCAGGCTGTGTCATGATAGAAAACTATCATGATAGAAAACTATCATGCACATTTCATGTTGCATGCCTTATGCAGATATACGCATATCTACGCAGATCTTCACACATGTTATCTACGCAGATAGACTAAGACATTACGCAGATATACATTGATCTACGCATATACCCGCAGATAAACGCAGATACACGCAGGTCTACGCAGGTCTACGTGGATGTACGCAGATATACGCAGGCCTTCACAGACATGCAAAGTACTACGCAAACGTAGATCCACGCAGATCTACGTAGGTCTACGCAGACATACGCATATCTATGCAGATGTACGCAGATATACGCCAAACTACGTAAGAATACGCAGACTTACGCAGATATACTCAGATCTTCTCACAAGTAATCTTCGCAGATAGGCTAAGACATTACGCAGATATACGTTGATCTACGCATATACCCGCAGATATACGCAGATACACGCAGGTCTACGCAGGTCTACGTGGATATACGCAGATATACGCAGGCCTTCGCAGACATGCAAAGTACTACGCATACGTAGACCCACGCAGATCTACGTAGGTCTACGCAGACATACGCATATCTACGCAGATGTACGCAGATATACGCCAAACTACGTAAATATACGCAGAGCTACGCAGATCTTCGCACATGTAATCAACGCAAATATACTAAGACATTACGCAGATATACGTTGATCGACGCAGATTCCCGCAGGTCTACGTAGACATACGAAACTATATGCAAGGCTAAGTGGATATACGCAGGCCAACGCAGATATACAAAGTGCTACTAATATAAACACGTGGCTACGCAGATATATGCAGATATACGATGGTCTACAAAGGTGTACGTGGATATACGCAGATATACGCAGGCCTTCACACACATGCAAATTACTACGCATACGTAGATCCTCGCAGATCTACGTAGGTCTACAAAGACATAAGCATATCTACGCAGATGTACGCAGATATACGCCAAACTACGTAAATATACGCAGACTTACGCAGATATACGCAGATCTTCACACATGTAATCTACGAAGATAGACTAAGACATTACGCAGATATACGTTGATCTACGCATATACCCTCAGATATACGCAGATACACGCAGGTCTACGCAGATATACGCAGATTTACGCAGGTCTACGTAGATATACTAGTAAACTATCATGCATGTTGGACTTGCTCATGTTGCATGATTGAAAACTATCACGATAGAAAACTATCATGATAGAAAACTGACATGATAGAAAACTGTCATGATAGAAAACTATCGTGATAGAAAACTATCATGATAGAAAACTATCATGATAGAAAACTATCATGATAGAAAACTATCATGATAGAAAACTATCGTGATAGAAAACTATCATGATAGAAAACTATCATGATAGAAAACTATCATGATAGAAAACTATCATGATAGAAAACTATCATGATAGAAAACTATCATGATAGAAAACTATCATGATAGAAAACTATCATGATAGAAAACTGTCATGATAGAAAACTATCATGATAGAAAACTATCATGATAGAAACTATCATGATAGAAAACTGTCATGATAGAAAACTATCATGATAGAAAACTATCATGATAGAAAACTATCATGATAGAAAACTATCATGATAGAAAACTATCATGATATAAGACTATCATGATAGATAACTATCGTGATAGAAAACTATCATGATAGAAAACTATTATGATAGAAAACTATCATGATAGATAACTATCGTGATAGAAAACTATCATGATAGAAAACTATCGTGATAGAAAACTATCATGATAGAAAACTATCATAATAGAAAACTATCATGATAGAAAACTATCATGATAGAAAACTATCGTGATAGAAAACTATCTTGATAGAAAACTGTCATGATAGAAAACTATCGTGATAGAAAACTATCGTGATAGAAAACTATCATGATAGAAAACTATCATGATAGAAAACTATCGTGATAGAAAACTATCATGATAGAAAACTATCATGATAGAAAACTATCATGATAGAAAACTATTATGATAGAAAACTTTCATGATAGAAAACTATCATGATAGAAAACTGTCATGATAGAAAACTATCATGATAGAAAACTATCGTGATAGAAAACTATCATGATACACAACTATCATGATAGAAAACTGTCATGATAGAAAACTATCATGATAGAAACTATCATGATAGAAAACTGTCATGATAGAAACTACATATCATGATAGAAAACTATCATGATAGAAAACTATCATGATAGAAAACTATCATGATAGCAAACTATCGTGATAGAAAACTATCATGATAGACAACTATCATGATAGAAAACTGTCATGATAAAAACTATCATGATAGAAAACTGTCATGATAGAAAACTATCGTGAAAGAAAACTATCGTGATAGAAAACTATCATGATAAAAAACTATCATGATAGAAAACTGTCATGATTGAAAACTATCATGATAGAAAACTATCATAATAGACAACTATCATGATAGAAAACTGTCATAATAAAAACTATCAAGATAGAAAACTGTCATGATAGAAAACTATCGTGAAAGAAAACTATCATGATAGACAACTATCATGATAGAAAACTATCGTGATAGAAAAATATCATGATAGAATACTATCATGATAGAAAACTGTCATGATAGAAAACTATCATGATAGAAAACTGTCATGATAAAAACTATCATGATAGAAAACTGTCATGATAGAAAACTATCATGATAGAAAACTATCATGATAGAAAACTGTCATGATAGAAAACTGTCATGATAGAAAACTATCATGATAGAAAACTATAATGATAGAAAACTTTCATGATAGAAAACTATCATGATAGAAAACTATCATGATAGAAAACTATCATGATAGAAAACAATCATGATAGAAAACTATCGTGATAGAAAACTATCATGATAGAAAACTATCATGATAGAAAACTATCATGATAGAAAACTATCACGATAGAAAACTGTCATGATAGAAAACTATCATGATAGAAAACTGTCATGATGGAAAACTATCATGATAGAAAACTACATGATAGAAAACTATCATGATAGAAAACTGTCATGATAGAAAACTATCATGATAGAAAACTATCATGATAGAAAACTATCATGATAGAACACTATCATGATATAAGACTATCATGATAGATAACTATCGTGATAGAAAACTATCATGATAGAAAACTATTATGATAGAAAACTATCATGATAGATAACTATCGTGATAGAAAACTATCATGATAGAAAACTATCGTGATAGAAAACTATTATGATAGAAAACTATCATGATAGAAAACTATCATGATAGAAAACTGTCATGATAGAAAACTATCATGATAGAAAACTATAATGATAGAAAACTTTCATGATAGAAAACTATCATGATAGAAAACTATCATGATAGAAAACTATCATGATAGAAAACAATCATGATAGAAAACTATCGTGACAGAAAACTATCATGATAGAAAACTATCATGATAGAAAACTATCATGATAGAAAACTATCACGATAGAAAACTGTCATGATAGAAAACTGTCATGATAGAAAACTATCATGATAGAAAACTATAATGATAGAAAACTGTCATGATAGAAAACTATCATGATAGAAAACTACATGATAGAAAACTATCATGATAGAAAACTGTCATGATAGAAAACTATCATGATAGAAAACTATCATGATAGAAAACTATCATGATAGAAAACTATCATGATAGAAAACTATCATGATAGAAAACTATCGTGATAGAAAACTATCATGATAGAAAACTATCATGATAGAAAACTATCATGATAGAAAACTATCGTGATAGAAAACTATCATGATAGAAAACTATCATGATAGAAAACTATCATGATAGAAAACTGTCATGATAGAAAACTGTCATGATAGAAAACTATCATGATAGAAAACTATCATGATAGAAAACTATCATGATAGAAAACTATCGTGATAGAAAACTATCATGATAGAAAACTATCGTGATAGAAAACTATCATGATAGAAAACTATCGTGATAGAAAACTGTCATGATAGAAAACTATCATGATAGAAAACTACATGATAGAAAACTATCATGATAGAAAACTGTCATGATAGAAAACTATCATGATAGAAAACTATCATGATAGAAAACTATCATGATAGAAAACTATCGTGATAGAAAACTATCATGATAGAAAACTATCATGATAGAAAACTATCATGATAGAAAACTATCATGATAGAAAACTTTCATGATAGAAAACTATCATGATAGAAAACTGTCATGATAGAAAACTATCATGATAGAAAACTATCATGATAGAAAACTATCATGATAGAAAACTATCATGATATAAGACTATCATGATAGATAAATATCATGATAGAAAACTATCATGATAGAAAACTATCATGCACATTGCATGTTGCATGCTTTATGCAGATATACGCATATCTACGCAGATCTTCACACATGTTATCTACGCAGATAGACAAAGACATTACGCAGATATACGTTGATCTACGCATATACCCGCAGATATACGCAGATACACGCAGGTCTACGCAGGTCTACGTGGATATACGCAGATATACGCAGGCCTTCACAGACATGCAAAGTACTACGCAAACGTAGATCCACGCAGATCTACGAAGGTCTACGAAGACATACGCATATCTACGCAGATGTACGCAGATATACGCCAAACTACGTAAATATACGCAGACTTACACAGATATACTCAGATCTTCACACAAGTAATCTTCGCAGATAGACTAAGACATTTCGCAGATATACGTTGATCTACGCATATACCCGCAGATATACGCAGATACACGCAGATCTACGCAGGTCTACGTGGATATACGCAGATATACGCAGGCCTTCACAGACATGCAAAGTACTACGCATAAGTAGACCCACGCAGATCTACGTAGGTCTACGCAGACATACGCATATCTACGCAGATGTACGCAGATATACGCCAAACTACGTAAATATACGCAGACCTACGCAGATATACGCAGATCTTCGCACATGTAATCAACGCAAATATACTAAGACATTACGCAGATATACGTTGATCGACGCAGATTCCCGCAGGTCTACGTAGACATACGAAACTATATGCAAGGCTAAGTGGATATACGCAGGCCAACGCAGATATACAACGTGCTACTAATTTAACACCTGGCTACGCAGATATACGCAGACATACGCAGATCTCCGCAGATATACGATGGTCTAC
Organism: Dasysyrphus tricinctus; assembly: GCA_963921185.1. Classification (NCBI taxonomy): domain Eukaryota; kingdom Metazoa; phylum Arthropoda; class Insecta; order Diptera; family Syrphidae; genus Dasysyrphus; species Dasysyrphus tricinctus. The sequence continues at coordinate 20,867,619 of OY992531.1, forward strand.
GCAGGTCTACGTGGATATACGCAGATATACGCAGGCCTTCACAGACATGCAAAGTACTACGCAAACGTAGATCCACGCAGATCTACGTAGGTCTACGCAGACATACGCATATCTACGCAGATGTACGCAGATATACGCCAAACTACGTAAGTATACGCAGACTTACGCAGATATACTCAGATCTTCACACAAGTAATCTTCGCAGATAGACTAAGACATTACGCAGATATACGTTGATCTACGCATATACCCGCAGATATACGCAGATACACGCAGGTCTACGCAGGTCTACGTGGATATACGCAGATATACGCAGGCCTTCACAGACATGCAAAGTACTACGCATAAGTAGACCCACGCAGATCTACGTAGGTCTACGCAGACATACGCATATCTACGCAGATGTACGCAGATATACGCCAAACTACGTAAATATACGCAGAGCTACGCAGATATACGCAGATCTTCGCACATGTAATCAACGCAAATATACTAAGACATTACGCAGATATACGTTGATCGACGCAGATTCCCGCAGGTCTACGTAGACATACGAAACTATATGCAAGGCTAAGTGGATATACGCAGGCCAACGCAGATATACAAAGTGCTACTAATATAAACACGTGGCTACGCAGATATATGCAGATATACGATGGTCTACAAAGGTGTACGTGGATATACGCAGATATACGCAGGCCTTCACACACATGCAAATTACTACGCATACGTAGATCCTCGCAGATCTACGTAGGTCTACAAAGACATAAGCATATCTACGCAGATGTACGCAGATATACGCCAAACTACGTAAATATACGCAGACTTACGCAGATATACGCAGATCTTCACACATGTAATCTACGAAGATAGACTAAGACATTACGCAGATATACGTTGATCTACGCATATACCCTCAGATATACGCAGATACACGCAGGTCTACGCAGATATACGCAGATTTACGCAGGTCTACGCAGATATACTAGTAAACTATCATGCATGTTGGGATTGCTCATGTTGCATGATTGAAAACTATCACGATTGAAAACTATCATGATAGAAAACTGACATGATAGAAAACTGTCATGATAGAAAACTATCGTGATAGAAAACTATCATGATAGAAAACTATCATGATAGAAAACTATCGTGATAGAAAACTATCATAATAGAAAACTATCATGATAGAAAACTATCATGATAGAAAACCATCATGATAGAAAACTATCGTGACAGAAAACTATCATGATAGACAACTATCATGATAGAAACCTATCGTGATAGAAAACTATCATGATAGAAAACTATCATGATAGAAAACTATCATGATAGAAACCTGTCATGATAGAAAACTATCATGATAGAAAACTATCATGATAGAAACTATCATGATAGAAAACTGTCATGATAGAAAACTATCGTGACAGAAAACTATCATGATAGACAACTGTCATGATAGAAAACTATCATGATAGAAAACTATCATGATAGAAACTATCATGATAGAAAACTGTCATGATAGAAAACTATCATGATAGAAAACTATCATGATAGAAAACTATCATGATAGAAAACTATCATGATAGAAAACTATCATGATAGAAAACTTTCATGATAGAAAACTGTCATGATAGAAAACTATCGTGAGGGAAAACTATCATGATAGAAAACTATCATGATAGAAAACTATCATGATAGAAAACTATCATGATAGAAAACTATCATGATAGAAAACTATCGTGATAGAAAACTATCATAATAGAAAACTATCATGATAGAAAACTATCATGATAGAAAACTATCATGATAGAAAACTATCGTGATAGAAAACTATCATGATAGTAAACTATCATGATAGACATTTGTCATGATAGAAAACTATCATGATAGAAAACTATCGTGATAGAAAACTATCATGATAGACAACTATCATGATAGAAAACTGTCATGATAGAAAACTATCATGATAGAAAACTATCATGATAGAAAGTATCATGATAGAAAACTGTCATGATAGAAAACAATCATGATAGAAAGCTATCATGATAGAAAACTGTCATGATAGAAAACTGTCATGATAGAAAACTATCATGATAGAAAACTGTCATGATAGAAAACAATCATGATAGAAAGCTATCATAATAGAAAACTGTCATGATAGAAAACTATCATGATAGAAAACTATCATGATAGAAAACTATCATGATAGAAAACTGTCATGATAGAAAACTATGATGATAGGCAACTATCATGATAGAAAACTATCATGCACATTTCATGTTGCATGCTTTATGCAGATATACGCATATCTACGCAGATCTTCACACATGTTATCTGCGCGGATAAACTAAGACATTGCGCAGATATACGTTGATCTACACATATACCCGCAGATATACGCAGATACACGCAGGTCTACGCAGGTCTACGTGGATATACGCAGATATACGCAGGCTGTGTCATGATAGAAAACTATCATGATAGAAAACTATCATGCACATTTCATGTTGCATGCCTTATGCAGATATACGCATATCCACGCAGATCTTCACACATGTTATCTACGCAGATAGACTAAGACATTACGCAGATATACATTGATCTACGCATATACCCGCAGATAAACGCAGATACACGCAGGTCTACGCAGGTCTACGTGGATAGAAAACTATTATGATAGAAAACTATCATGATAGAAAACTATCATGATAGAAAACTATCATGATAGAAAACTATCGTGATAGAAAACTATCATGATAGAAAACTATCATAATAGAAAACTATCATGATAGAAAACTATCATGATAGAAAACTTTCATAATAGAAAACTATCATGATAGAAAACTATCATGATAGAAAACTATCATGATAGAAAACTATCATGATAGAAAACTATCGTGATAGAAAACTATCTTGATAGAAAACTGTCATGATAGAAAACTATCGTGATAGAAAACTATCGTGATAGAAAACTATCATGAAAGAAAACTATCATGATAGAAAACTATCGTGATAGAAAACTATCATGATAGAAAACTATCATGATAGAAAACTTTCATGATAGAAAACTATCATGATAGAAAACTGTCATGATAGAAAACAATCATGATAGAAAACTATCGTGATAGAAAACTATCATGATAGACAACTATCATGATAGAAAACTGTCATGATAGAAAACTATCATGATAGAAAACTATCATGATAGAAACTATCATGATAGAAAACTGTCATGATAGAAACTACATATCATGATAGAAAACTATCATGATAGAAAACTATCATGATAGAAAACTATCATGATAGAAAACTATCGTGATAGAAAACTATCATGATAGACAACTATCATGATAGAAAATTGTCATGTTAAAAACTATCATGATAGAAAACTGTCATGATAGAAAACTATCGTGAAAGAAAACTATCGTGATAGAACACTATCATGATAGAAAACTATCATGATAGAAAACTATCATGATAGAAAACTGTCATGATAGAAAACTATCATGATAGAAAACTATCATGATAGAAACTATCATGATAGAAAACTGTCATGATAGAAAACTATCATGATAGAAAACTATCATGATAGACAACTATCATGATAGAAAACTGTCATGATAAAAACTATCAAGATAGAAAACTGTCATGATAGAAAACTATCGTGAAAGAAAACTATCATGATAGACAACTATCATGATAGAAAACTATCGTGATAGAAAAATATAATGATAGAAAACTATCATGATAGAAAACTGTCATGATAGAAAACTATCATGATAGAAAACTGTCATGATAAAAACTATCATGATAGAAAACTGTCATGATAGAAAACTATCATGATAAAAAACTATCATGATAGAAAACTGTCATGATAGAAAACTGTCATGATAGAAAACTATCATGATAGAAAACTATAATGATAGAAAACTTTCATGATAGAAAACTATCATGATAGAAAACTATCATGATACGCAGATATACATAAAATAAGACATTGCGCAGATATACGTTGATCTTCGCATATACCCGCAGATATACGCAGATACACGCAGGTCTACGCAGGTCTACGTGGATATACGCAGATATACGCAGGCTGTGTCATGATAGAAAACTATCATGATAGAAAACTATCATGCACATTTCATGTTGCATGCCTTATGCAGATATACGCATATCTACGCAGATCTTCACACATGTTATCTACGCAGATAGACTAAGACATTACGCAGATATACATTGATCTACGCATATACCCGCAGATAAACGCAGATACACGCAGGTCTACGCAGGTCTACGTGGATGTACGCAGATATACGCAGGCCTTCACAGACATGCAAAGTACTACGCAAACGTAGATCCACGCAGATCTACGTAGGTCTACGCAGACATACGCATATCTATGCAGATGTACGCAGATATACGCCAAACTACGTAAGAATACGCAGACTTACGCAGATATACTCAGATCTTCTCACAAGTAATCTTCGCAGATAGGCTAAGACATTACGCAGATATACGTTGATCTACGCATATACCCGCAGATATACGCAGATACACGCAGGTCTACGCAGGTCTACGTGGATATACGCAGATATACGCAGGCCTTCGCAGACATGCAAAGTACTACGCATACGTAGACCCACGCAGATCTACGTAGGTCTACGCAGACATACGCATATCTACGCAGATGTACGCAGATATACGCCAAACTACGTAAGAATACGCAGATATACTCAGATCTTCTCACAAGTAATCTTCGCAGATAGGCTAAGACATTACGCAGATATACGTTGATCTACGCATATACCCGCAGATATACGCAGATACACGCAGGTCTACGCAGGTCTACGTGGATATACGCAGATATACGCAGGCCTTCACACACATGCAAATTACTACGCATACGTAGATCCTCGCAGATCTACGTAGGTCTACAAAGACATAAGCATATCTACGCAGATGTACGCAGATATACGCCAAACTACGTAAATATACGCAGACTTACGCAGATATACGCAGATCTTCACACATGTAATCTACGAAGATAGACTAAGACATTACGCAGATATACGTTGATCTACGCATATACCCTCAGATATACGCAGATACACGCAGGTCTACGCAGATATACGCAGATTTACGCAGGTCTACGCAGATATACTAGTAAACTATCATGCATGTTGGGATTGCTCATGTTGCATGATTGAAAACTATCACGATTGAAAACTATCATGATAGAAAACTGACATGATAGAAAACTGTCATGATAGAAAACTATCGTGATAGAAAACTATCATGATAGAAAACTATCATGATAGAAAACTATCATGATAGAAAACTATCGTGATAGAAAACTATCATAATAGAAAACTATCATGATAGAAAACTATCATGATAGAAAACCATCATGATAGAAAACTATCGTGACAGAAAACTATCATGATAGACAACTATCATGATAGAAACCTATCGTGATAGAAAACTATCATGATAGAAAACTATCATGATAGAAAACTATCATGATAGAAACCTGTCATGATAGAAAACTATCATGATAGAAAACTATCATGATAGAAACTATCATGATAGAAAACTGTCATGATAGAAAACTATCGTGACAGAAAACTATCATGATAGACAACTGTCATGATAGAAAACTATCATGATAGAAAACTATCATGATAGAAACTATCATGATAGAAAACTGTCATGATAGAAAACTATCATGATAGAAAACTATCATGATAGAAAACTATCATGATAGAAAACTATCATGATAGAAAACTATCATGATAGAAAACTTTCATGATAGAAAACTGTCATGATAGAAAACTATCGTGAGGGAAAACTATCATGATAGAAAACTATCATGATAGAAAACTATCATGATAGAAAACTATCATGATAGAAAACTATCATGATAGAAAACTATCGTGATAGAAAACTATCATGATAGAAAACTATCATGATAGAAAACTATCATGATAGAAAACTATCATGATAGAAAACTATCGTGATAGAAAACTATCATGATAGTAAACTATCATGATAGACATTTGTCATGATAGAAAACTATCATGATAGAAAACTGTCATGATAGAAAACTATCATGATAGAAAACTATCATGATAGAAAACTGTCATGATAGAAAACTATCATGATAGAAAACTATCATGATAGAAAACTGTCATGATAGAAAACTGTCATGATGAAAAACTATCATGATAGAAAACTATCATGATAGAAAACTATCATGATAGAAAACTATCATGATAGAAAACTATCATGATAGAAAACTCTCATGATAGAAAACTATGATGATAGGCAACTATCATAAGATAGAAAACTATCATGCACATTTCATGTTGCATGCTTTATGCAGATATACGCATATCTACGCAGATCTTCACACATGTTATCTACGCGGATAAACTAAGACATTGCGCAGATATACGTTGATCTACACATATACCCGCAGATAAACGCAGATACACGCAGGTCTACGCAGGTCTACGTGGATATACGCAGATATACGCAGGCTGTGTCATGATAGAAAACTATCATGATAGAAAACTATCATGATAGAAAACTGTCATGATAGAAAACTATCATGATAGAATACTATCATGATAGAAACTATCATGATAGAAAACTGTCATGATAGAAAACTATCATGATAGAAAACTATCATGATAGAAAACTATCATGATAGAAAACTATCATGATAGAAAACTATCATGATAGAAAACTTTCATGATAGAAAACTGTCATGATAGAAAACTATCGTGAGGGAAAACTATCATGATAGAAAACTATCATGATAGAAAACTATCATGATAGAAAACTATCATGATAGAAAACTATCATGATAGAAAGCTATCATGATAGAAAACTATCATGATAGAAAACTTTCATGAAAGAAAACTGTCATGATAGAAAACTATCATGATAGAAAACTATCGTGATAGAAAACTATCATGATAGACAACTATCATGATAGAAAACTGTCATGATAGAAAACTATCATGATAGAAAACTATCATGATAGAAAACTTTCATGATAGAAAACTATCATGATAGACAACTATCATGATAGAAAACTGTCATGATAGAAAACTATCATGATAGAAAACTATCATGATAGAAAGTATCATGATAGAAAACTCTCATGATAGAAAACAATCATGATAGAAAGCTATCATGATAGAAAACTGTCATGATAGAAAACTGTCATGATAGAAAACTATCATGATAGAAAACTGTCATGATATTTAACTATCATGATAGAAAACTGTCATGATAGAAAACTATCATGATAGAAAACAATCGTGATAGAAAACAATCATGACAGAAAACTATCATGATAGAAAACTATCATGATAGAAAACTATCATGATAGAAAACTATCGTGATAGAAAACTATCATGATAGAAAACTATCGTGATAGAAAACTATCATGATAGAAAACTATCATGATAGAAAACTATCATGATAGAAAACTATCATGATAGAAAACTATCGTGATAGAAAACTATCATGATAGAAAACTATCATGATAGTAAACTATCATGATAGACATTTGTCATGATAGAAAACTATCATGATAGAAAACTGTCATGATAGAAAACTATCATGATAGAAAACTATCATGATAGAAAACTGTCATGATAGAAAACTATCATGATAGAAAAATATCATGATAGAAAACTGTCATGATAGAAAACTGTCATGATAGAAAACTATCATGATAGAAAACTATCATGATAGAAAACTATCATGATAGAAAACTATCATGATAGAAAACTATCATGATAGAAAACTGTCATGATAGAAAACTATGATGATAGGCAACTATCATGATAGAAAACTATCATGCACATTTCATGTTGCATGCTTTATGCAGATATACGCATATCTACGCAGATCTTCACACATGTTATCTACGCGGATAAACTAAGACATTGCGCAGATATACGTTGATCTACACATATACCCGCAGATATACGCAGATACACGCAGGTCTACGCAGGTCTACGTGGATATACGCAGATATACGCAGGCTGTGTCATGATAGAAAACTATCATGATAGAAAACTATCATGCACATTTCATGTTGCATGCCTTATGCAGATATACGCATATCTACGCAGATCTTCACACATGTTATCTACGCAGATAGACTAAGACATTACGCAGATATACATTGATCTACGCATATACCCGCAGATAAACGCAGATACACGCAGGTCTACGCAGGTCTACGTGGATATACGCAGATATACGCAGGCCTTCACAGACATGCAAAGTACTACGCAAACGTAGATCCACGCAGATCTACGTAGGTCTACGCAGACATACGTATATCTACGCAGATGTACGCAGATATACGCCAAACTACGTAAGTATACGCAGACTTATGCAGATATACTCAGATCATCACACAAGTAATCTTCACAGATAGACTAAGACATTACGCAGATATACGTTGATCTACGCATATACCCGCAGATATACGCAGATACACGCAGGTCTACGCAGGTCTACGTGGATATACGCAGATATACGCAGGCCTTCACAGACATGCAAAGTACTACGCATACGTAGATCCACGCAGATCTACGTAGGTCTACGCAGACATACGCATATCTACGCAGATGTACGCAGATATACGCCAAACTACGTAAATATACGCAGACCTACGCAGATATACGCAGATCTTCGCACATGTAATCGACGCAAATATACTAAGACATTACGCAGATATACGTTGATCGACGCAGATTCCCGCAGGTCTACGTAGACATACGAAACTATTTGCAAGGCTAAGTGGATATACGCAGGCCAACGCAGATATACAAAGTGCTACTAATATAAACACGTGGCTTCGCAGATATACGCAGATATACGATGGTCTACAAAGGTGTACGTGGATATACGCAGATATACGCAGGCCTTCACACACATGCAAATTACTACGCATACGTAGATCCACGCAGATCTACGTAGGTCTACAAAGACATAAGCATATCTACGCAGATGTACGCAGATATACGCCAAACTACGTAAATATACGCAGACTTACGCAGATATACGCACATCTTCACACATGTAATCTACGCAGATAGACTAAGACATTACGCAGATATACGTTGATCTACGCATATACCCTCAGATATACGCAGATACACGCAGGTCTACGCAGATATACGCAGATTTACGCAGGTCTACGTAGATATACTAGTAAACTATCATGCATGTTGGACTTGCTCATGTTGCATGATTGAAAAATATCACGATAGAAAACTATCATGATAGAAAACTGACATGATAGAAAACTGTCATGATAGAAAACTATCGTGATAGAAAACTATCATGATAGAAAACTATCATGATAGAAAACTATCATGATAGAAAATTATCGTGATAGAAAACTATCATGATAGAAATTATCATGATAGAAAACTATCATGATAGAAAACTATCATGATAGAAAACTATCATGATAGAAAACTATCATGATAGAAAACTATCATGATAGAAAACTATCATGATAGAAAACTGTCATGATAGAAAACTATCATGATAGAAAACTATCATGATAGAAACTATCATGATAGAAAACTGTCATGATAGAAAACTATCATGATAGAAAACTATCATGATAGAAAACTATCATGATAGAAAACTATCATGATAGAAAACTATCATGATATAAGACTATCAAGATAGATAACTATCGTGATAGAAAACTATCATGATAGAAAACTATCATGATAGATAAATATCGTGATAGAAAACTATCATGATAGAAAACTATCGTGATAGAAAACTATCATGATAGAAAACTATCATGATAGAAAACTATCATGATAGAAAACTATCATGATAGAAAACTATCGTGATAGAAAACTATCTTGATAGAAAACTGTCATGATAGAAAACTATCGTGATAGAAAACTATCGTGATAGAAAACTATCATGATAGAAAACTATCATGATAGAAAACTATCGTGATAGAAAACTATCATGATAGAAAACTATCATGATAGAAAACTATCATGATAGAAAACTATTATGATAGAAAACTTTCATGATAGAAAACTATCATGATAGAAAACTGTCATGATAGAAAACTATCATGATAGAAAACTATCGTGATAGAAAACTATCATGATAGACAACTATCATGATAGAAAACTGTCATGATAGAAAACTATCATGATAGAAACTATCATGATAGAAAACTGTCATGATAGAAACTACATATCATGATAGAAAACTATCATGATAGAAAACTATCATGATAGAAAACTGTCATGATAGAAAACTATCGTGATAGAAAACTATCATGATAGACAACTATCATGATAGAAAACTGTCATGATAAAAACTATCATGATAGAAAACTGTCATGATAGAAAACTATCGTGAAAGAAAACTATCGTGATAGAAAACTATCATAATAGAAAACTATCATGATAGAAAACTGTCATGATAGAAAACTATCATGATAGAAAACTATCATGATAGAAACTATCATGATAGAAAACTGTCATGATAGAAAACTATCATGATAGAAAACTATCATAATAGACAACTATCATGATAGAAAACTGTCATAATAAAAACTATCAAGATAGAAAACTGTCATGATAGAAAACTATCGTGAAAAAAAACTATCATGATAGACAACTATCATGATAGAAAACTATCGTGATAGAAAAATATCATGATAGAATACTATCAAGATAGAAAACTGTCATGATAGAAAACTATCATGATAGAAAACTGTCATGATAAAAACTATCATGATAGAAAACTGTCATGATAGAAAACTATCATGATAGAAAACTATCATGTTAGAAAACTGTCATGATAGAAAACTGTCATGATAGAAAACTATCATGATAGAAAACTATAATGATAGAAAACTTTCATGATAGAAAACTATCATGATAGAAAACTATCATGATAGAAAACTATCATGATAGAAAACAATCATGATAGAAAACTATCGTGATAGAAAACTATCATGATAGAAAACTTTCATGATAGAAAACTATCATGATAGAAAACTATCACGATAGAAAACTGTCATGATAGAAAACTATCATGATAGAAAACTGTCATGATAGAAAACTATCATGATAGAAAACTACATGATAGAAAACTATCATGATAGAAAACTGTCATGATAGAAAACTATCATGATAGAAAACTATCATGATAGAAAACTATCATGATAGAAAACTATCGTGATAGAAAACTATCATGATAGAAAACTATCATGATAGAAAACTATCATGATAGAAAACTATCATGATAGAAAACTATCGTGATAGAAAACTATCTTGATAGAAAACTGTCATGATAGAAAACTATCGTGATAGAAAACTATCGTGATAGAAAACTATCATGATAGAAAACTATCATGATAGAAAACTATCGTGATAGAAAACTATCATGATAGAAAACTATCATGATAGAAAACTATCATGATAGAAAACTATCATGATAGAAAACTTTCATGATAGAAAACTATCATGATAGAAAACTGTCATGATAGAAAACTATCATGATAGAAAACTTTCATGATAGAAAACTATCATGATAGAAAACTATCATGATATAAGACTATCATGATAGATAACTATCATGATAGAAAACTATCATGATAGAAAACTATCATGCACATTGCATGTTGCATGCTTTATGCAGATATACGCATATCTACGTAGATCTTCACACATGTTATCTACGCAGATAGACAAAGACATTACGCAGATATACGTTGATCTACGCATATACCCGCACATATACGCAGATACACGCAGGTCTACGCAGGTCTACGTGGATATACGCAGATATACGCAGGCCTTCACAGATATGCAAAGTACTACGCAAACGTAGATCCACGCAGATCTACGAAGGTCTACGTAGACATACGCATATCTACGCAGATGTACGCAGATATATGCCAAACTACGTAAATATACGCAGACTTACGCAGATATACTCAGATCTTCACACAAGTAATCTTCGCAGATAGACTAAGACATTTCGCAGATATACGTTGATCTACGCATATACCCGCAGATATACGCAGATACACGCAGGTCTACGCAGGTCTACGTGGATATACGCAGATATACGCAGGCCTTCACAGACATGCAAAGTACTACGCATACGTAGATCCACGCAGATCTACGTAGGTCTACGCAGACATACGCATATCTACGCAGATGTAGGCAGATATACACCAAACTACGTAAATATACGCAGACCTACGCAGATATACGCAGATCTTCGCACATGTAATCAACGCAAATATACTAAGACATTACGCAGATATACGTTGATCGACGCAGATTCCCGCAGGTCTACGTAGACATACGAAACTATATGCAAGGCTAAGTGGATATACGCAGGCCAACGCAGATATACAACGTGCTACTAATTTAACACCTGGCTATGCAGATATACGCAGACATACGCAGATCTCCGCAGATATACGATGGTCTACGCAGGTCTACGTGGATATACGCAGATATACGCAGGCCTTCACAGACATGCAAAGTACTACGCAAACGTAGATCCACGCAGATCTACGTAGGTCAACGCAGACATACACATATCTACGCAGATGTACGCAGATATACGCCAAACTACGTAAGTATACGCAGACTTACGCAGATATACTCAGATCTTCACACAAGTAATCTTCGCAGATAGACTAAGACATTACGCAGATATACGTTGATCTACGCATATACCCGCAGATATACGCAGATACACGCAGGTCTACGCAGGTCTACGTGGATATACGCAGATATACGCAGGCCTTCACAGACATGCAAAGTACTACGCATAAGTAGACCCACGCAAATCTACGTAGGTCTACGCAGACATACGCATATCTACGCAGATGTACGCAGATATACGCCAAACTACGTAAATATACGCAGAGCTACGCAGATATACGCAGATCTTCGCACATGTAATCAACGCAAATATACTAAGACATTACGCAGATATACGTTGATCGACGCAGATTCCCGCAGGTCTACGTAGACATACGAAACTATATGCAAGGCTAAGTGGATATACGCAGGCCAACGCAGATATACAAAGTGCTACTAATATAAACACGTGGCTACGCAGATATACGCAGATATACGATGGTCTACAAAGGTGTACTTGGATATACGCAGATATACGCAGACCTTCACACACATGCAAATTACTACGCATACGTAGATCCATGCAGATCTACGTAGGTCTACAAAGACATAAGCATATCTACACAGATGTACGCAGATATACGCCAAACTACGTAAATATACGCAGACTTACGCAGATATACGCAGATCTTCACACATGTAATCTACGCAGATAGACTAAGACATTACGCAGATATACGTTGATCTACGCATATACCCTCAGATATACGCAGATACACGCAGGTCTACGCAGATATACGCAGATTTACGCAGGTCTACGCAGATATACTAGTAAACTATCATGCATGTTGGGATTGCTCATGTTGCATGATTGAAAACTATCACGATTGAAAACTATCATGATAGAAAACTGACATGATAGAAAACTGTCATGATAGAAAACTATCGTGATAGAAAACTATCATGATAGAAAACTATCATGATAGAAAACTATCATGATAGAAAACTATCGTGATAGAAAACTATCATAATAGAAAACTATCATGATAGAAAACTATCATGATAGAAAACCATCATGATAGAAAACTATCGTGACAGAAAACTATCATGATAGACAACTATCATGATAGAAACCTATCGTGATAGAAAACTATCATGATAGAAAACTATCATGATAGAAAACTATCATGATAGAAACCTGTCATGATAGAAAACTATCATGATAGAAAACTATCATGATAGAAACTATCATGATAGAAAACTGTCATGATAGAAAACTATCATGATAGAAAACTATCATGATAGAAAACTGTCATGATAGAAAACTATCATGATAGAAAACTATCATGATAGAAACTATCATGATAGAAAACTGTCATGATAGAAAACTATCATGATCAAAGGGCACGGTAGTGCCCAGCCAAGTTCGCGGCACTACACCCTTTTTACAGGAACAAACTCAGGCGATTTTCAACCCCCCTCTAACTTCAGTACCAATAAAGTCAGAAACTTCAAATTCGCAGTATTTGCTGAGCTGATCAAACACAGGTGGCTCACCAAATTTCAACTCTTTAGCATTAGTAGTTCCCAAGATATAGGACTTCAAAAATCGCAAAAACCGTAACTGACTGACTCACTGACTCACTGACTCACTGATTCACTGACTCACTGACTCACTGACTCACTGACAGATCATCAAAATTATGGAGCACTTCCCGACATCGTAGAAACTTGAAATTTCGCACAACGGTAGGCCTTGTGGTACATACAAAGGAAAAAATCGAAAATATGCAATTTTCTGTTCAGGGGGCGTGGCATCCACCCACTTTCTTAAATATTCTATAAATTATATGGAGCCTTTCCGATTGTTGTAGAACAATGAAAATTGGTAAGTTGGTAGGGTTTGAGGTACTTAGAAAGAAAAAAATTGAAAAATTGGAATTTTTCATACAGGGGGCGTGGCATCCACCCACATTCTTAAAAATTCTTATAAATTATATGGAGCACTTCCGATTGTTGTAGAACGATGAAAATTGGTAGGTTGGTAGGGCTTAGGGTACTTAGAAAAGAAAGAAAAAAATTGAAAAATTGGAATTTCGCATTCAGGAGGCGTGGTATCCACCCACATTCTTAAAAATTCTTATAAATTATATGGAGCACTTCCAATTGTTTTAGGACGATGAAAATTGGTAGGTCGAAAGGCTTTGAAGTACTTAGAAGCAAAAAAATCGAAAAATTGGAAGTTTCAGTTCAGGGGGCGTGGCATCCACCCACATTCTTAAAAATTCTTATAAACTATATGAAGCACTTCCGATTGTTGTAGAACGATGAAAATTGGTAGGTCGGTAGGACTTGATGTACTTAGAAAGGAACAAAATCGAAAATTTGGAATTGTCCATGCATTGAGGGGGGGGGGGGGCATCCACCCACTTTATCAGAATTGCTATTATTTGTATGAAGCACTTTCGGCTGTCGTAGAATTATGAAACTTTGTAGAGTGGAAGGGCTTGACTTTCACCTGGCAAAATAAATCTTTGCAAAAAGGAGTGAAATCACAACAAAAACATAAATGTTAAAAAAGGAGCCAAGTTCTTATGTGTACAAGAAACCTGTGCATAAAAAGTCAGCCCAAAAAAGTTATGAGATCTAAAATATATGCCAAGTTTTAAGTTCATGAAGTTTAATATCAAATATCTTAAGTAGAGTAACATCGAAACAATTCCAAATCATGACAGAAATTGGGTAATTAATGATTACTGATTAAAATTTGGTGGATTTACTTGGCAAGTTTTCTCTTAAATACTTACTTAATCAAAAATTTAAAATGTATGAAAACTTGACCAGTGAACCCACCAAATTTTAATTAGTAATCATTAATTACCCAATTTCTGTCATGATTTGGAATTGTTTCGATGTTACTCTACTTAAGATATTTGATATTAAACTTCATGAACTTAAAACTTGGCATATATTTTAGATCTCATAACTTTTTTGGGCTGACTTTTTATGCACAGGTTTCTTGTACACATAAGAACTTGGCTCCTTTTTTAACATTTATGTTTTTGTTGTGATAGAAAACTATCATGATAGAAAACTATCATGATAGAAAACTATCATGATAGAAAACTTTCATGAAAGAAAACTGTCATGATAGAAAACTATCATGATAGAAAACTATCGTGATAGAAAACTATCGTGATAGAAAACTATCATGATAGAAAACTATCATGATAGAAAACTATCATGATAGAAAACTATCATGATAGAAAACTATCGTGATAGAAAACTATCTTGATAGAAAACTGTCATGATAGAAAACTATCGTGATAGAAAACTATCGTGATAGAAAACTATCATGATAGAAAACTATCATGATAGAAAACTATCGTGATAGAAAACTATCATGATAGAAAACTATCATGATAGAAAACTGTCATGATAAAAACTATCATGATAGAAAACTGTCATGATAGAAAACTATCGTGATAGAAAAATATCATGATAGAATACTATCATGATATAAGACTATCATGATAGATAACTATCATGATAGAAAACTGTCATGATAGAAAACTATCGTGATAGAAAACTATCATGATAGACAACTATCATGATAGAAAACTGTCATGATAAAAACTATCATGATAGAAAACTGTCATGATAGAAAACTATCGTGAAAGAAAACTATCGTGATAGAAAACTATCATGATAGAAAACTATCATGATAGAAAACTGTCATGATAGAAAACTATCATGATAGAAAACTATCATGATAGAAAACTGTCATGATAAAAACTATCATGATAGAAAACTGTCATGATAGAAAACTATCGTGATAGAAAAATATCATGATAGAATACTATCATGATATAAGACTATCATGATAGATAACTATCATGATAGAAAACTATCATGATAGAAAACTATCGTGATAGAAAAATATCATGATAGAAAACTATCATGATAGAAAACTGTCATGATAGAAAACTATCATGATAGAAAACTATCATAATAGACAACTATCATGATAGAAAACTGTCATAATAAAAACTATCAAGATAGAAAACTGTCATGATAGAAAACTATCGTGAAAGAAAACTATCATGATAGACAACTATCATGATAGAAAACTATCGTGATAGAAAAATATCATGATAGAATACTATCATGATAGAAAACTGTCATGATAGAAAACTATCATGATAGAAAACTATTATGATAGAAAACTTTCATGATAGAAAACTATCATGATAGAAAACTGTCATGATAGAAAACTATCATGATAGAAAACTATCGTGATAGAAAACTATCATGATAGACAACTATCATGATAGAAAACTGTCATGATAGAAAACTATCATGATAGAAACTATCATGATAGAAAACTGTCATGATAGAAACTACATATCATGATAGAAAACTATCATGATAGAAAACTATCATGATAGAAAACTGTCATGATAGAAAACTATCGTGATAGAAAACTATCATGATAGACAACTATCATGATAGAAAACTGTCATGATAAAAACTATCATGATAGAAAACTGTCATGATAGAAAACTATCGTGAAAGAAAACTATCGTGATAGAAAACTATCATGATAGAAAACTATCATGATAGAAAACTGTCATGATAGAAAACTATCATGATAGAAAACTATCATGATAGAAAACTGTCATGATAAAAACTATCATGATAGAAAACTGTCATGATAGAAAACTATCGTGATAGAAAAATATCATGATAGAATACTATCATGATATAAGACTATCATGATAGATAACTATCATGATAGAAAACTATCATGATAGAAAACTATCGTGATAGAAAAATATCATGATAGAAAACTATCATGATAGAAAACTGTCATGATAGAAAACTATCATGATAGAAAACTATCATAATAGACAACTATCATGATAGAAAACTGTCATAATAAAAACTATCAAGATAGAAAACTGTCATGATAGAAAACTATCGTGAAAGAAAACTATCATGATAGACAACTATCATGATAGAAAACTATCGTGATAGAAAAATATCATGATAGAATACTATCATGATAGAAAACTGTCATGATAGAAAACTATCATGATAGAAAACTGTCATGATAAAAACTATCATGATAGAAAACTGTCATGATAGAAAACTATCATGATAGAAAACTATCATGTTAGAAAACTGTCATGATAGAAAACTGTCATGATAGAAAACTATCATGATAGAAAACTATAATGATAGAAAACTTTCATGATAGAAAACTATCATGATAGAAAACTATCATGATAGAAAACTATCATGATAGAAAACAATCATGATAGAAAACTATCGTGATAGAAAACTATCATGATAGAAAACTATCATGATAGAAAACTATCATGATAGAAAACTATCGTGATAGAAAAATATCATGATAGAATACTATCATGATAGAAAACTGTCATGATAGAAAACTATCATGATAGAAAACTGTCATGATAGAAACTACATATCATGATAGAAAACTATCATGATAGAAAACTATCATGATAGAAAACTGTCATGATAGAAAACTATCATGATAGAAAACTATCATGATAGAAAACTATCATGATAGAAAACTATCGTGATAGAAAACTATCATGATAGAAAACTATCATGATAGAAAACTATCATGATAGAAACTATCATGATAGAAAACTGTCATGATAGAAAACTGTCATGATAGAAAACTATCATGATAGAAACTATCATGATAGAAAACTGTCATGATAGAAACTACATATCATGATAGAAAACTATCATGATAGAAAACTATCATGATAGAAAACTGTCATGATAGAAAACTATCGTGATAGAAAACTATCATGATAGACAACTATCATGATAGAAAACTGTCATGATAAAAACTATCATGATAGAAAACTATCATAATAGACAACTATCATGATAGAAAACTGTCATAATAAAAACTATCAAGATAGAAAACTGTCATGATAGAAAACTATCGTGAAAGAAAACTATCATGATAGACAACTATCATGATAGAAAACTATCGTGATAGAAAAATATCATGATAGAATACTATCATGATAGAAAACTGTCATGATAAAAAACTATCATGATAGAAAACTGTCCTGATAAAAACTATCATGATAGAAAACTGTCATGACAGAAAACTATCATGATAGAAAACTATCATGTTAGAAAACTGTCATGATAGAAAACTGTCATGATAGAAAACTATCATGATAGAAAACTATAATGATAGAAAACTTTCATGATAGAAAACTATCATGATAGAAAACTATCATGATAGAAAACTATCATGATAGAAAACAATCATGATAGAAAACTATCGTGATAGAAAACTATCATGATAGAAAACTATCATGATAGAAAACTATCATGATAGAAAACTATCACGATAGAAAACTGTCATGATAGAAAACTATCATGATAGAAAACTGTCATGATAGAAAACTATCATGATAGAAAACTACATGATAGAAAACTATCATGATAGAAAACTGTCATGATAGAAAACTATCATGATAGAAAACTATCATGATAGAAAACTATCATGATAGAAAACTATCGTGATAGAAAACTATCATGATAGAAAACTATCATGATAGAAAACTATCATGATAGAAAACTATCATGATAGAAAACTATCGTGATAGAAAACTATCTTGATAGTAAACTGTCATGATAGAAAACTATCGTGATAGAAAACTATCGTGATAGAAAACTATCATGATAGAAAACTATCATGATAGAAAACTATCATGATAGAAAACTTTCATGATAGAAAACTATCATGATAGAAAACTATCATGATATAAGACTATCATGATAGATAACTATCATGATAGAAAACTATCATGATAGAAAACTATCATGCACATTGCATGTTGCATGCTTTATGCAGATATACGCATATCTACGTAGATCTTCACACATGTTATCTACGCAGATAGACAAAAACATTACGCAGATATACGTTGATCTACGCATATACCCGCACATATACGCAGATACACGCAGGTCTACGCAGGTCTACGTGGATATACGCAGATATACGCAGGCCTTCACAGATATGCAAAGTACTACGCAAACGTAGATCCACGCAGATCTACGAAGGTCTACGTAGACATACGCATATCTACGCAGATGTACGCAGATATATGCCAAACTACGTAAATATACGCAGACTTACGCAGATATACTCAGATCTTCACACAAGTAATCTTCGCAGATAGACTAAGACATTTCGCAGATATACGTTGATCTACGCATATACCCGCAGATATACGCAGATACACGCAGGTCTACGCAGGTCTACGTGGATATACGCAGATATACGCAGGCCTTCACAGACATGCAAAGTACTACGCATACGTAGATCCACGCAGATCTACGTAGGTCTACGCAGACATACGCATATCTACGCAGATGTACGCAGATATACGCCAAACTACGTAAATATACGCAGACCTACGCAGATATACGCAGATCTTCGCACATGTAATCAACGCAAATATACTAAGACATTACGCAGATATACGTTGATCGACGCAGATTCCCGCAGGTCTACGTAGACATACGAAACTATATGCAAGGCTAAGTGGATATACGCAGGCCAACGCAGATATACAACGTGCTACTAATTTAACACCTGGCTACGCAGATATACGCAGACATACGCAGATCTCCGCAGATATACGATGGTCTACGCAGGTCTACGTGGATATACGCAGATATACGCAGGCCTTCACAGACATGCAAAGTACTACGCAAACGTAGATCCACGCAGATCTACGTAGGTCTACGCAGACATACACATATCTACGCAGATGTACGCGGATATACGCCAAACTACGTAAGTATACGCAGACTTACGCAGATATACTCAGATCTTCACACAAGTAATCTTCGCAGATAGACTAAGACATTACGCAGATATACGTTGATCTACGCATATACCCGCAGATATACGCAGATACACGCAGGTCTACGCAGGTCTACGTGGATATACGCAGATATACGCAGGCCTTCACAGACATGCAAAGTACTACGCATAAGTAGACCCACGCAGATCTACGTAGGTCTACGCAGACATACGCATATCTACGCAGATGTACGCAGATATACGCCAAACTACGTAAATATACGCAGACTTACGCAGATATACGCAGATCTTCACACATGTAATCTACGCAGATAGACTAAGACATAACGCAGATATACGTTGATCTACGCATATACCCTCAGATATACGCAGATACACGCAGGTCTACGCAGATATACGCAGATTTACGCAGGTCTACGCAGATATACTAGTAAACTATCATGCATGTTGGACTTGCTCATGTTGCATGATTGAAAACTATCACGATAGAAAACTATCATGATAGAAAACTGACATGATAGAAAACTGTCATGATAGAAAACTATCGTGATAGAAAACTATCATGATAGAAAACTATCATGATAGAAAACTATCATGATAGAAAACTATCGTGATAGAAAACTATCATGATAGAAAACTATCATGATAGAAAACTATCATGATAGAAAACTATCATGATAGAAAACTATCATGATAGAAAACTATCATGATAGAAAACTATCATGATAGAAAACTGTCATGATAGAAAACTATCATGATAGAAAACTATCATGATAGAAACTATCATGATAGAAAACTGTCATGATAGAAAACTATCATGATAGAAAACTATCATGATAGAAAACTATCATGATAGAAAACTATCATGATAGAAAACTATCATGATAGAAAACTTTCATGATAGAAAACTGTCATGATAGAAAACTATCGTGAGGGAAAACTATCATGATAGAAAACTATCATGATAGAAAACTATCATGATAGAAAACTATCATGATAGAAAACTATCATGATAGAAAGCTATCATGATAGAAAACTATCATGATAGAAAACTTTCATGAAAGAAAACTGTCATGATAGAAAACTATCATGATAGAAAACTATCGTGATAGAAAACTATCATGATAGAAAACTATCACGATAGAAAACTATCATGATAGAAAACTATCGTGATAGAAAACAATCATGATAGAAAACTATCATGATAGAAAACTATCATGATAGAAAACTGTCATGATAGAAAACTATCATGATAGAAAACTATCATGATAGAAAGTATCATGATAGAAAACTCTCATGATAGAAAACAATCATGATAGAAAGCTATCATGATAGAAAACTGTCATGATAGAAAACTGTCATGATAGAAAACTATCGTGATAGAAAACTATCATGATAGAAAACTATCGTGATAGAAACTATCATGATAGAAAACTGTCATGATAGAAAACTATCATGATAGAAAACTATCATGATAGAAAACTGTCATGATAGAAAACTATCATGATAGAAAACTATCATGATAGAAAACTGTCATGATAGAAAACTGTCATGATAGAAAACTATCATGATAGAAAACTATCATGATAGAAAACTATCATGATAGAAAACTATCATGATAGAAAACTATCATGATAGAAAACTGTCATGATAGAAAACTATGATGATAGGCAACTCTCATGATAGAAAACTATCATGCACATTTCATGTTGCATGCTTTATGCAGATATACGCATATCTACGCAGATCTTCACACATGTTATCTACGCGGATAAACTAAGACATTGCGCAGATATACGTTGATCTACACATATACCCGCAGATATACGCAGATACACGCAGGTCTACGCAGGTCTACGTGGATATACGCAGATATACGCAGGCTGTGTCATGATAGAAAACTATCATGCACATTTCATGTTGCATGCCTTATGCAGGTATACGCATATCTACGCAGATCTTCACACATGTTATCTACGCAGATAGACTAAGACATTACGCAGATATACATTGATCTACGCATATACCCGCAGATATACGCAGATACACGCAGGTCTACGCAGGTCTACGTGGATATACGCAGATATACGCAAGCCTTCACAGAAATGCAAAGTACTACTCATACGTAGACCCACGCAGATCTACGTAGGTCTACGCAGACATACGCATATCTACGCAGATGTACGCAGATATACGCCAAACTACGTAAATATACGCAGAGCTACGCAGATATACGCAGATCTTCGCACATGTAATCAACGCAAATATACTAAGACATTACGCAGATATACGTTGATCGACGCAGATTCCCGCAGGTCTACGTAGACATACGAAACTATATGCAAGGCTAAGTGGATATACGCAGGCCAACGCAGATATACAAAGTGCTACTAATATATACACGTGGCTACGCAGATATACGCAGATATAAGATGGTCTACAAAGGTGTACGTGGATATACGCAGATATACGCAGGCCTTCACACACATGCAAATTACTACGCATACGTAGATCCACGCAGATCTACGTAGGTCTACAAAGACATAAGCATATCTACGCAGATGTACGCAGATATACGCCAAACTACGTAAATATACGCAGACTTACGCAGATATACGCAGATCTTCACACATGTAATCTACGCAGATAGACTAAGACATTACGCAGATATACGTTGATCTACGCATATACCCTCAATTATACGCAGATACACGCAGGTCTACGCAGATATACGCAGATTTACGCAGGTCTACGCAGATATACTAGTAAACTATCATGCATGTTGGACTTGCTCATGTTGCATGATTGAAAACTATCAAGATAGAAAACTGACATGATAGAAAACTGTCATGATAGAAAACTATCGTGATAGAAAACTATCATGATAGAAAACTATCATGATAGAAAACTATTATGATAGAAAACTATCGTGATAGAAAACTATCATGATAGAAAACTATCATGATAGAAAACTATCATGATAGAAAACTATCGTGATAGAAAACTATCATGATAGAAAACTATCATTATAAAAAACTATCATGATAGAAAACTGTCATGATAGTCTTATATCATGATAGTTTTCTATAATGATGGTTTTCTATCATGATAGTTTTCTATCATGATAGTTTTCTATCTTGACAGTTTTCTATCATGATAGTTTCTATCATTATAGTTTTCTATCATGATAGAAAACTATCATGATAGAAAACCATCATTATAGAAAACTATCATGATATAAGACTATCATGATAGATAACTATCGTGATAAAAAACTATCATGATAGAAAACTATCATGATAGAAAACTATCATGATAGAAAACTATCATGATAGAAAACTATCGTGATAGAAAACTATCGTGATAGAAAACTATCATGATAGAAAACTATCATGATAGAAAACTATCGTGATAGAAAACTATCATGATAGAAAACTATCATGATAGAAAACTATCATGATAGAAAACTATCATGATAGAAAACTTTCATGATAGAAAACTATCATGATAGAAAACTATCATGATAGAAAACTATCATGATAGAAAACTATCGTGATAGAAAACTATCTTGATAGAAAACTGTCATGATAGAAAACTATCGTGATAGAAAACTATCGTGATAGAAAACTATCATGATAGAAAACTATCATGATAGAAAACTATCGTGATAGAAAACTATGATGATAGAAAACTATCATGATAGAAAACTATCATGATAGAAAACTATCATGATAGAAAACTGTCATGATAGAAAACAATCATGATAGAAAACTATCGTGATAGAAAACTATCATGATAGACAACTATCATGATAGAAAACTGTCATGATAGAAAACTATCATGATAGAAAACTATCATGATAGAAACTATCATGATAGAAAACTGTAATGATAGAAACTACATATCATGATGGAAAACTATCATGATAGAAAACTATCATGATAGAAAACTATCATGATAGAAAACTATCGTGATAGAAAACTATCATGATAGACAACTATCATGATAGAAAATTGTCATGTTAAAAACTATCATGATAGAAAACTGTCATGATAGAAAACTATCGTGAAAGAAAACTATCGTGATAGAACACTAACATGATAGAAAACTATCATGATAGAAAACTATCATGATAGAAAACTGTCATGATAGAAAACTATCATGATAGAAAACTATCATGACAGAAACTATCATGATAGAAAACTGTCATGATAGAAAACTATCATGATAGAAAACTATCATGATAGACAACTATCATGATAGAAAACTGTCATGATAGAAAACTATCGTGATAGAAAACTATCATGAAAGAAAACTATCATGATAGAAAACTATCATGATAGAAAACTATCGTGATAGAAAACTATCATGATAGAAAACTATCATGATAGAAAACTATCATGATAGAAAACTATCATGATAGAAAACTTTCATGATAGAAAACTATCATGATAGAAAACTATCATGATAGAAAACTATCATGATAGAAAACTATCGTGATAGAAAACTATCTATCTATAGAAAACTATCATGATAGAAAACTATCATGATAGAAAACTATCATGATAGAAAACTGTCATGATAGAAAACTATGATGATAGGCAACTATCATGATAGAAAACTATCATGCACATTTCATGTTGCATGCTTTATGCAGATATACGCATATCTACGCAGATCTTCACACATGTTATCTACGCGGATAAAATAAGACATTGCGCAGATATACGTTGCTCTACGCATATAGCCGCAGATATACGCAGATACACGCAGGTCTACGCAGGTCTACGTGGATATACGCAGATATACGCAGGCTGTGTCATGATAGAAAACTATCATGATAGAAAACTATCATGCACATTTCATGTTGCATGCCTTATGCAGATATACGCATATCTACGCAGATCTTCACACATGTTATCTACGCAGATAGACTAAGACATTACGCAGATATACATTGATCTACGCATATACCCGCAGATAAACGCAGATACACGCAGGTCTACGCAGGTCTACGTGGATATACGCAGATATACGCAGGCCTTCACAGACATGCAAAGTACTACGCAAACGTAGATCCACGCAGATCTACGTAGGTCTACGCAGACATACGCATATCTACGCAGATGTACGCAGATATACGCCAAACTACGTAAGTATACGCAGACTTACGCAGATATACTCAGATCTTCTCACAAGTAATCTTCGCAGATAGACTAAGACATTACGCAGATATACGTTGATCTACGCATATACCCGCAGATATACGCAGATACACGCAGGTCTACGCAGGTCTACGTGGATATACGCAGATATACGCAGGCCTTCACAGACATGCAAAGTACTACGCATACGTAGACCCACGCAGATCTACGTAGGTCTACGCAGACATACGCATATCTACGCAGATGTACGCAGATATACGCCAAACTACGTAAATATACGCAGAGCTACGCAGATATACGCAGATCTTCGCACATGTAATCAACGCAAATATACTAAGACATTACGCAGATATACGTTGATCGACGCAGATTCCCGCAGGTCTACGTAGACGTACGAAACTATATGCAAGGCTAAGTGGATATACGCAGGCCAACGCAGATATACAAAGTGCTACTAATATAAACACGTGGCTACGCAGATATACGCAGATATACGATGGTCTACAAAGGTGTACGTGGATATACGCAGATATACGCAGGCCTTCACACACATGCAAATTACTACGCATACGTAGATCCACGCAGATCTACGTAGGTCTACAAAGACATAAGCATATCTACGCAGATGTACGCAGATATACGCCAAACTACGTTAATATACGCAGACTTACGCAGATATACGCAGATATACGCAGATCTTCACACATGTAATCTACGCAGATAGACTAAGACATTACGCAGATATACGTTGATCTACGCATATACCCTCAGATATACGCAGATACACGCAGGTCTACGCAGATATACTAGTAAACTATCATGCATGTTGGACTTGCTCATGTTGCATGATTGAAAACTATCACGATAGAAAACTATCATGATAGAAAACTGACATGATAGAAAACTGTCATGATAGAAAACTATCGTGATAGAAAACTATCATGATAGAAAACTATCATGATAGAAAACTATCATGATAGAAAACTATCGTGATAGAAAACTATCATGATAGAAAACTGTCATGATAGAAAACTATCATGATAGAAAGCTATCGTGATAGAAAACTATCATGATAGACAACTATCATGATAGACAACTATCATGATAGAAAACTATCGTGATAGAAAACTATCATGATACACAACTATCATTATAGAAAACTGTCATGATAAAAACTATCATGATAGAAAACTGTCATGATAGAAAACTATCGTGAAAGAAAACTATCGTGATAGAAAACTATCATGATAGAAAACTATCATGATAGAAAACTATCATGATAGAAAACTGTCATGATAGAAAACTATCATGATAGAAAACTATCATGATAGAAACTATCATGATAGAAAACTGTCATGATAGAAAACTATCATGATAGAAAACTACATGATAGAAAACTATCATGATAGAAAACTATCATGATAGAAAACAATCATGATATAAAACTATCACGATAGAAAACTGTCATGATAGAAAACTATCATGATAGAAAACTGTCATGATAGAAAACTATCATGATAGAAAACTACATGATAGAAAACTATCATGATAGAAAACTGTCATGATAGAAAACTATCATGATAGAAAACTATCATGATAGAAAACTGTCATGATAGAAAACTATCATGATAGAAAACTATCATGATAGAAACTATCATGATAGAAAACTGTCATGATAGAAACTACATATCATGATAGAAAACTATCATGATAGAAAACTATCATGATAGAAAACTATCATGATAGAAAACTATCGTGATAGAAAACTATCATGATAGACAACTATCATTATAGAAAACTGCCATGATAAAAACTATCATGATAGAAAACTGTCATGATAGAAAACTATCGTGAAAGAAAACTATCGTGATAGAAAACTATCATGATAGAAAACTATCATGATAGAAAACTGTCATGATAGAAAACTATCATGATAGAAAACTATCATGATAGAAAACTATCATGATAGAAAACTATCATGATAGAAAACTATCATAATAGACAACTATCATGATAGAAAACTGTCATAATAAAAACTATCAAGATAGAAAACTGTCATGATAGAAAACTATCGTGAAAGAAAACTATCATGATAGAACACTATCATGATAGAAAACTATCGTGATAGAAAAATATCATGATAGAATACTATCATGATAGAAAACTGTCATGATAGAAAACTATCATGATAGAAAACTGTCATGATAAAAACTATCATGATAGAAAACTGTCATGATAGAAAACTATCATGATAGAAAACTATCATGATAGAAAACTGTCATGATAGAAAACTGTCATGATAGAAAACTATCATGATAGAAAACTATAATGATAGAATACTTTCATGATAGAAAACTATCATGATAGAAAACTATCATGATAGAAAACTATCATGATAGAAAACAATCATGATATAAAACTATCACGATAGAAAACTGTCATGATAGAAAACTATCATGATAGAAAACTATCATGATAGAAAACTGTCATGATAGAAAACTATCATGATAGAAAACTATCATGATAGAAAACTATCGTGATATAAAACTATCATGGTAGAAAACTATCGTGATAGAAAACTATCATGATAGAAAACTATCATGATAGAAAACTATCGTGATAGAAAACTATCATGATAGACAACAATCATGATAGAAAACTATCGTGATAGAAAACTATCATGATAGAAAACTATCATGATAGAAAACTGTCATGATAGAAAACTATCATGATAGAAAACTGTCATGATAGAAAACTATCATGATAGAAAACTATCATGATAGAAAACTATCATGATAGAAAACTATTATGATAGAAACATATCGTGATAGAAAACTATCATGACAGAAAACTATCATGATAGAAAACCATCATGATAGAAAACTGTCATGATAGAAAACTGCCATGATAGAAAACTATCATGATAGAAAAATATCATGATAGAAAACTATCGTGATAGAAAACTATCATGATAGACAACAATCATGATAGAAAACTATCGTGATAGAAAACTATCATGATAGAAAACTATCATGATAGAAAACTGTCATGATAGAAAACTATCATGATAGAAAACTGTCATGATAGAAAACTATCATGATAGAAAACTATCATGATAGAAAACTATCATGATAGAAAACTATTATGATAGAAAACTATCATGATAGAAAACTATCATGATAGAAAACTATCATGATAGAAAACTGTCATGATAGAAAACTATCATGATAGAAAACTATCATGATAGAAAACTATCGTGATATAAAACTATCATGGTAGAAAACTATCGTGATAGAAAACTATCATGATAGAAAACTATCGTGATAGAAAACTATCATGATAGAAAACTATCATAATAGAAAACTGTCATGATAGAAAACTGTCATGATAGAAAACTATCATGATAGGGAACTATCATGATAGAAAACTGTCATGATAGAAAACTATCATGATAGAAAACTGTCATGATAGAAAACTATCATGATAGAAAACTATCGGGATAGAAAACTATCATGATAGAAAACTGTCATGATAGAAAACTGCCAGGATAGAAAACTATCATGATAGAAAACTATCGTGATAGAAAACTATCATGACAGAAAACTATCATGATAGAAAACTATCATGATAGGGAACTATCATGATAGAAAACTGTCATGATAGAAAACTGCCATGATAGAAAACTATCATGATAGAAAACTATCATGATAGAAAACTATCGTGATAGAAAACTATCATGATAGACAACTATCATCATAGAAAACTATCATGATAGAAAACTATCATGATAGAAAACTATCATGATAGAAAACTATCATGATAGAAAACTATCATGATAGAAAACTATCATGATAGAAAACTATCGTGATAGAAAACTATCATGATAGACAACCATCATGATAGAAAACTATCGTGATAGAAAACTATCATGATAGAAAACTATCATGATAGTAAACTATCATGATAGACATTTGTCATGATAGAAAACTATCATGATAGAAAACTATCATGATAGAAAACTATCATGATAGTAAACTATCATGATAGACATTTGTCATGATAGAAAACTATCATGATAGAAAACTGTCATGATAGAAAACTATCATGATAGAAAACTATCATGATAGAAAACTGTCATGATAGAAAACTATGATGATAGACAACTATCATGATAGAAAACTATCATGATAGAAAACTATCATTATAGAAAACTGTCATGATAGAAAACTATCATGATAGGCAACTATCATGATAGAAAACTATCATGACCCAACTAACAATTTAACTTGTTTAAGTGTTAATACAAGCTATTTTCTGGCTTGTATAGAAACTTAAACAGACCTTATACAAATCATTTTGGCTGACATTAAACAAGCTATTTGATTCCCTTAAAACCTGTCATCGCAAGTGCTATACAATCAAATTGCTTCCCATCCACTGTGTAAAAAGGCCTTAAAAAGGCAAAATATTGCTCTACTAAACAAGTTATTATACGAAAGCTAATGGCTTGTATAATAAGACCTTTGAAAGGCCATATATAGACTTTGCATTAAGGCTTTATAAAAGCCACTCAATGCAGTTGTATTGAAAAGAAAATTGATTGCTTTCAATTATTTAATATTTATTAATTTTATTTTATGGGTTAATTTTCTCCGCAGGAGGGGGCTTTGTTCTGAAGAATTTTATTTTATATGAAAAAATGTTACTAACTTACATGACTTTTCCGAGGTTTGAACTCACGTCCTTCCGATTACCGATCCAGCGCGCAACCCACTAGGCCATCTCCAATTCAGAAGAGTCATGTACAAATTTTAATGAGTTGATACACTTGACGCATACTTCACAGCCTATACACTTTAACCATTAAGAAATTAGTAGCAAAGGCTATGTGCTGGTTTTATAAAAAAACCTAATTCGTTTTTCTTTACTCTTGTTATGTACTTTTTTTTGTTTTCAGTGTGAATCAATTGATTCTTGAAGTGTTTGAAAACATACAAAGTACCTCCAAGATCCTTCAAGTTAATGTTTAAATCTTTAACATTTTTCATACGTTCTTATGACAAGAACTTTGAAAATAAATTAATAAATGATTTTAAAATATCACACGTTATATTTCCATTTCTATTGAACCAAAATTTGATTTTAAATTTTCTGGTCGTTTGAAAGAAAAACTTAAATCCTTACAATCGTTCATCTCGTCTTTATGTTTTGGATAAACATTTATTTGTTTATAACAGCAAGTACCTGCGATTCATTCATGCTTAAATTTAACATCTGTCACAAGCAAAACGAAATAGTTCGCGAAAGAAAGCAATAATTTGTTAAAGTTTACTACTACCATTTTATAAAAAGTATTTTTGTTCTTACAGAGGGCAACATTTGTGCATCTGTCAGAAGCAAATCGAAATAGCTCACGAAAGAAGGAAATCATTTCTTAAAGTTTGTTACCAACATTTTATAAAAACTTTATATTTCCTTACAGAGGGCAACATCTGTCACAAGCAAAACAAAATAATTCAAGAAAAAAGGCAAATTTCAATAGGTTTGCTTTAAACATTTTATTTTATCTTTCAAAATAAATTACAAAAAATGTCATTATTACTAAAAAAACATAGTAGATGTAAATGATTTAATACCGAATTCCTTACAATGATAACATAACGATTTTTTGGTTGGGAGATATTTGCAAGAAAATAAATTTTTTTTGGGATTGTGCGTGTGCCATATGACAGTAGATTTGAGGCAAAAAATAAACAAAATTATGTCCATACAAACGCATAACAAATATTAAAATGTGCATTCATTTTTCTTGCGTAGATCTGTTAGATTAAAAACAAATATATTTACGAGAAGAGTTTGCAAAAATAAACAAAAATAGTTGTGCATTTATTTAAATTAAAAAAACAACACGAACTCGTACAAGAAACACAAGAAACATATTAGTCGAAACGCGAGCGCGCGTTTCATATTGTTAATCGACTTTGGGCACTTGAAAACGAAGTTCATTTAATATTTTATTAACTTCTTATTAATTATTCACAATTTTTTTTATAAATACATCTTTTAGTAATTATTTGTTTTTAATCTATTGATATGAATGACGAACACTCTCGAATATTTGTTAAGCCCGCTGCAGAATACTTTCAACTACAGAGAAATGTCAAATCTTGTTGCTGGGTGTAACACGCTTATTTAAGCAAGCCGTATACAAAATGTTTTTATTTACTTTCAGTAAAACAATTTGGACAGGCCTTAAACAGGCCTTTTCATACTAAAGCATACAAGTCTTGTATACAACTTGCCAATTTCAATTTAAAAGTCATTAAACAGACTATTTTCAAAAACTAATATTGGAAAACGGTTGGCTTGAATAATAAAGGCTAATGTTAGTTCTATGCGAGCTATAGTTTACAAAATTCGAAAAATCGGACCTTATACAAGTTAAATTGTTAGTTGGGGATAGAAAACTATCATGTACATTGGAAGTTGCATGCTTTATGCAGATATACGCATATCTACGCAGATCTTCACGCATGTTATCTACGCAGATAAACTAAGACATTACGCAGATATACGTTGATCTACGCATATACCCGCAGATATACGCAGATACACGCAGGTCTACGCAGGTCTAAGTGGATATACGCAGATATACGCAGGCCTTCACAGACATGCAAAGTACTACGCAAACGTAGATCCACGCTGATCTACGTAGGTCTACGCAGACATACGCATATCTACGCAGATATACGCCAAACTACGTAAATATACGCAGACTTACGCAGATATACTCAGATCTTCACACATGTAATCTTCGCAGATAGACTAAGACATTACGCAGATATACGTTGATCTACGCATATACCCGCAGATATACGCAGATACACGCAGGTCTACGAAGGCTACGTGGATATACGCAGATATACGCAGGCCTTCACAGACATGCAAAGTACTACGCATACGTAGATCCACGCAGATATACGTAGGTCTACGCAGACATACGCATATCTACGCAGATGTACGCAGATATACGCCAAACTACGTAAATATACGCAGACCTACGTAGATATACACTGATCTTCGCACATGTAATCAACGCAGATATACTAAGACATTACGCAGATATACGTTGATCGACGCAGATTCCCGCAGGTCTACGTAGACATACGAAACATATGCAAGGTTAAGTGGATATACGCAGGCCAACGCAGATATACAAAGTGCTACTAATATAAACACCTGGCTACGCAGATATACACAGACATACGCAGACATACGCAGATCTCCGCAGGTATACGCAGATATACGATGGTGTACAAAGGTCTACGTGGATATACGCAGATATACGCAGGCCTTCACAGACATGCAATGTACTACGCATACGAAGATCCACGCAGATCTACGTAGGTCTACAAAGACATAAGCATATCTACGCAGATGTACGCAGATATACGCCAAACTACGTAAATATACGCAGACTTACGCAGATATACGCAGATCTTCACACATGTAATCTACGCAGATAGACTAAGATATTACGCAGATATACGTTGATCTACGCATGTATCCGCAGATATACGCAATACACGCAAGTCTACGCAGATATACGCAGATTTATGCAGGTCTACGCAGATATACTAGTAAACTATCATGCATGTTGGACTTGCTCACGTTGCATGATTGAAAACTATTAAGATAGAAAACTATCATGATAGAAAACTGACATGATAGAAAACAGTCATGATAGAAAACTATCGTGATAGATAACTGTCATGATAGAAAACTGTCATGATAGAAAACTATCATGATAGAAAACTATCATGATAGAAAACTATCGTGATAGAAAACTATCACGATAGACAACTATCATGATAAAAAACTATCGTGATAGAAAACTATCATGATAGAAAACTATCATGATAGAAAACTATTATGATAGAAAACTATCATGATAGAAAACTATCATGATAGAAAACTATCATGATAGACATTTGTCATGATAGAAAACTATCATGATAGAAAACTGTCATGATAGAAAACTATCATGATAGAAAACTATCATGATAGAAAACTGTCATGATAGAATACTATCATGATAGAAAACTATCATGATAGAAAACTGTCTTGATAGAAAACTGTGATGAAAGAAAACTATCATGATAGAAAACTATCATGATAGAAAACTATCATGATAGAAAACTATCATGATAGAAAACTGTCATGATAGAAAACTATCATGATAGAAAACTATCATGATAGAAAACTATCATGATAGAAAACTATCGTGATAGAAAACTATCACGATAGACAACTATCATGATAAAAAAAACTATCGTGATAGAAAACTATCATGATAGAAAACTATCATGATAGAAAACTATTATGATAGAAAACTATCATGATAGAAAACTATCATGATAGAAAACTATCATGATAGACATTTGTCATGATAGAAAACTGTCATGATAGAAAACTGTCATGATAAAAAACTATCATGATAGAAAACTATCATGATAGAAAACTATCATGATAGAAAACTATCATGATAGAAAACTATCACGATAGACAACTATCATGATAAAAAACTATCGTGATAGAAAACTATCATGATAGAAAACTATCATGATAGAAAACTATTATGATAGAAAACTATCATGATAGAAAACTATCATGATAGAAAACTATCATGATAGAAAACTATCATGATAGAAAACTATCATGATAGAAAACTATCACGATAGACAACTATCATGATAAAAAACTATCGTGATAGAAAACTATCATGATAGAAAAACTATCATGATAGAAAACTATTATGATAGAAAACTATCATGATAGAAAACTATCATGATAGAAAACTATCATGATAGACATTTGTCATGATAGAAAACTATCATGATAGAAAACTGTGATGATAGAAAACTATCATGATAGAAAACTATCATGATAGAAAACTATCATGATAGAAAACTATCATGATAGAAAACTATCGTGATAGAAAACTATCATGATAGAAACCTATCATGATAGAAAACTATCATGATAGAAAACTATCATGATAGAAAACTATGATGAAAGGCGACTATCATGATAGAAAACTATCATGATAGAAAACTATCATGATAGAAAACTATCATGATAGAAAACTATCATGATAGAAAACTGTCATGATAGATAACTATCATGATAGACATTTGTCATGATAGAAAACTATCATGATAGAAAACTGTCATGATAGAAAACTATCATGATAGAAAACTATCATGATAGAAAACTGTCATGATAGAAAACTATCATGATAGAAAACTATCATGATAGAAAACTATCGTGATAGAAAACAATCGTGATAGAAAACTATCATGATAGAAAACTATCATGATAGAAAACTATCATGATAGACATTTGTCATGATAGAAAACTATCATGATAGAAAACTGTCATGATAAAAAACTATCATGATAGAAAACTATCATGATAGAAAACTGTCATGATAGAATACTAGCATGATAGAAAACTATCATGATAGAAAACTGTCTTGATAGAAAACTGCGATGAAAGAAAACTATCATGATAGAAAACTATCATGATAGAAAACTATCATGATAGAAAACTGTCATGATAGAAAACTATCATGATAGAAAACTATCATGATAGAAAACTATGATGAAAGGCAACTATCATGATAGAAAACTGTCATGATAGAAAACTATCATGATAGAAAAATATCATGATAGAAAACTGTCATGATAGAAAACTATCATGATAGAAAACTATCATGATAGAAAACTATCATGATAGAAAACTATCATGATAGAAAACTATCATGATAGACAACTGTCATGATAGAAAACTATCATGATAGAAAATTGTCATGATAGAAAACTATCATGATAGAAAACTATCATGATAGACAACTATCATGATAGACAACTATCATTATAGACAACTATCATGATAGAAAACTATCATGATAGAAAACTATCATGATAGAAAACTATCATGATAGACAACTGTCATGATAGAAAACTATCATGATAGAAAACTATCATGATAGAAAACTGTTATGATAGAAAACTATCGTGATAGAAAACTATCATGATAGAAAACTATCATGATAGAAAACTATCATGATAGACAACTGTCATGATAGAAAACTATCATGATAGAAAACTGTAATGATAGAAAACTATCATGATAGAAAACTATCATGATAGACAACTATCATGATAGACAACTATCATGATAGACAACTATCATGATAGAAAACTATCGTGATAAAAAACTATCATGATAGAAAATTATCATGATAGAATACTATCATGATAGACAACTATCATGATAGAAAACTATTATGATAGAAAACTACCATGATAGAAAACTATCATGATAGAAAACTATCATGATAGACAACTGTCATGATAGAAAACTAACATGATAGAAAACTATCATGATAGACAACTATCATGATAGAAAACTATTATGAAAAAAAACTATCAAGATAGAAAATTGTCATGATAGAAAACTATCGTGATAGAAAACTGTCATGATAGAAAATTATCATGATAGAAAACTATCATGATAGACAACTATCATGATAGAAAACTATTATGATAGAAAACTATCATGATAGAAAACTATCATGATAGAAAACTATCAAGATAGAAAAGTGTCATGATAGAAAACTATCATGATAGAAAACTATCATGATAGAAAACTATCATAATAGAAAACTATCATGATAGAAAACTGTCATGATAGAAAAGTATCATGATAGAAAACTATCATGCACATTGCATGTTGCATGCTTTGTGCAGGTATACGCATAGCTACGCAGATCTTCACACATGTAATTTACGCAGATAGACTAAGACATTACGCAGATATACGTTGATC